>PITA01000752.1:0-222911 GCA_004023965.1 Spilogale gracilis
CTTTATTCCATAACCAACTTCCACATATTACTAAACAAAGAAATACCAGTCTTCAGTGCTTTACAACCACATAAGCGGAAGTCATCTGATAAACTGGGCTTGATTCTGGCACGTGAAGTAAAGAGGATTCTTTTCCTTTTTTTTAAAGACTTTATTTATTTGACAGAGAGAAACACAGCCAGAGAGGGAACACAAGCAGGGGAGTGAGAGAGGGAGAAGCAGGCTTCCCGCAGCAGGGAGCCCGATGTGGGACTCCATCCCGGGTCTCTGGGATCATGACCTGAGCCGAAGGCAGTTGCTTAACCAACTGAGCCACCCAGGCGCCCCTGAGGATTCTAATCACAGTAATATTTTGTACTTGTTCCACATCACTAAATGTAATTTGATCTTAGCTTTTCTATTACATGTCAACCAGATTATGTAATTATAAATCCTCAGAAGATACTTGTAGTTATGATAATAACACAACATTCCTACACAAAAACTAAGACAATTCCCTTGGCCAAAGTCCTTTGACTTAAAGGAACTGTGGTTCTAATAGCTTCAGGTTGGCAGCTAAATCTAAATTATTGCTGAATGTTGTAAATGAAATTGTATCAGAGCAAATAAAAATGAAGAAATAAAGCCTCCTTTTTTTTATTTTACAAAATTTACTCATATCTCTAGATTTACTTCGATTATTTGATCCCATCTTCACTTCTCATCACATTTATCAGCTTTTAGTAACATAATGACATCCAGATCTGTTGACTGCCTATGTTGGACCATAATAACTTCTTTGCTTGTGTTTGAAAAATATAGGCCAAGGAAAATAGCCATTTAACTTCTTCTTTCTTTCAGGAACTTCTGGGACATGCTTGGAAGAATTACACGGCCATTCTTTTCACCCATGCAGAGAAAATAGAAGAGGCTGGGTTCAGTGAAGAGAAATACTTGTGTGAGGCCTCGGAAACACTGCTAACCCTACTAAATTCTATTCAGCACAGATATATTTTCCAGTATAAAAAAGGAAACTCACTTAATGAACAAAGAATAAAAATCTTAGAAAAAATCATGGAATTTATAAAAGAAAATTGTTACCATGTTCTTACCTTTAAATAAAATTTAGATAAAAGGAAAAGAGCTCTGAACTTTAGAGTCAGAAACCTTGTTTCAACATGCCCTCTGTTAGAATGGATGAAACTGTCAGAATTCCCATAGGCTGCTGGTGAGAGTATATACTGGTATAACCACTTTCAGACAACTGTTTGGCAGTTAAGAATATAAAGTAATCAAGATTCCTAATGCAAATGCTGTGACACAGTGATTGCCTTCCTAAGTATACATTCAGCAGAAATGTGTACATTTGTGCACTAAAAGACGTGTATGTATAAGAATGTTCATTGCAATATTATTCATAATAGCTAAATAGCTATTGGAAATTATCCAAATGTCCATTAACAGTAAAACTGATAAGCAAATTGAGATATACTCATACAACAGAGAATTATACAATGAGAATGAGCAAACTACAACTGTATGTAACAATATCAATGAATTGCTTAAACACAAAGTTGAAAGAAGCCAGACATAAAATAGTATATATTGTATGATCCCATTTATATAAAGTTCAAAAACAGTCAAAACTGATATAATATAAACTATTCTGATGTTAGAAGTGTTGGAAAGCAGGAGAGGTCACTCTTGGGGGAGGATAATGAGCATGCACTGGGCAGCTTCTGAAATTCTGGTAGTTTCATTCTTTGACCTGGAGGCTGGTTTCAGAGTGTTCGCTTTGTGTGAAAATTCAACAATGAACACTTCTGATTCATAAACTGTTTAGTATATCTGTTAAATTTAAATAAAAGTTAAAATGAAAAAATACTATCTATATTTTGAAAACTAGCTCTACTACTTAAATGATGCTAGACAAGGAAAGTTATTTAATCCTGTGAAATCCTCATTTGGAATATGCACTTGATAGTTACTATAATGATTAAACAACTTGGCCCATGGTAGACACTCAATAAACGCTCACTTTCTTTTCCACCTAATTATGACCTGTGGTTCCTATTTAGAGTTGGAAATTTAAGTAAAAATTCAGAGCCTAGCCCTGCAGCAGAAACAAGGGTAACACATTTTTTAAATTTTTTTATATTTTATTTTTTCAGTGTTCCAAGATTCATTGTTTATGCACCACACCCAGTGCTCCATGCAATATGTGCCCTCTTTAATACACACCACCAGGCTCACCCATCCCTCCATCCCCCTCCTTCCAAAACCCTCAGTTTGCTTCTCAGAGTCCAAAGTCTCTCATGCTTTGTCTCCCCCTCCAATGTACCCCAATTCACTTTTCCTTTCCTTCTCCTAATGTCCTCCATGTTATTCTTTATGGTCCACAAGTAAGTGAAACCATATGATAAATGACTTTCTCTGCTTGGCTTATTTCACTCAGCATAATCCCCTCCAGTCCAGTCCATGTTGATACAAAAGTTGGGTATTCATTCTTTCTGATTGAGGTGCAATATTCCATTGTATATATGGACCATATCTTCTTTATTCATTCATCTGCTGAAGGGCATCTTGGCTCTTTTCACAGTTTGGTGATTGTGGCCATTGCTGCTATGAACATTGGGGGTACATATGGCCCTTCTTTTCATTACATCTGCCTTTGGAGTAAATACCCAGCAGTGCAATTGCAGGGTCATAGGATAGCTCTATTTTTTATTTTTAAGCAATCTCCTACTGTTTTCCAAAGTGGCTGCACCAACTTGCATTCCCACTAACGGTGTAGAGGGCTCCCCTTTCTCCACAACCTCTCCAACACTTGTTTCCTGTCCTGCTAATTTTAGCCATGCCAACTGGCCGTAAGGTGGTATCTCAAGTGGTTTTGATTTGAATTTCTATGATGGCTAATGATGATGAACATTTTTTCACTTGTCTGTTAGCCATTTGTATGTCTTCTTTGGAGAAGTGTCTGTTCATGTCTTCTGTCCATTTTCTGATATGATTATCTCCTTTTTTTTGGGTGTTGAGTTTGAGGAGTTCTTTATAGATCTTGGATATCAGAAGAGTAACAATTTTAATAACCAAAAATGAATGAACCCTTGACTGAGGACGAGGCTTCTCTTCCTTATAAGATTAGTCACTTTCTCTTAGTAGAGAGCTCCAGGATGGTCTCAAAGATAGCAGTGAGGATTGAAGGGAAATAATTCTAGTCAATCATAACAGCCAACACCACCACCAAATCAAAACTGGATCACCCTCATGTTTAACATTTGTACATGAGTTTTATAATTTATAAAATTCATTCACTAAGACAGTTCCTAATTTACAAACAGCTTGGTTTCATATTAATTGTGCAATACACTGCATTTCCTATTAGAAATAGAATTATAGCTGGTGATTATTATCTCATGTAAGCCCTCAAAAGCCTACTTACTGCTTAGTTTTACCTGAACTCTAGCACAAATGGTATTAGAAAGCCTAAAATCAAAACTTATAAAATGCTTCTATGTGAAAGCATAATTCAAATTCCAACTTGAAACAATGTCTCTCTTTATTTTTCTGCAGGGCCCCTTATATAGTGTGTCCAGGATTGTAAAGTGAGCTTCAAAAATGGAGCTGAATTAAGAACTAAATCAACATTGACACTTCCCTAGGGGCTGGTCATTTGGTGACAGAAGAAGATATATACATATTTTAGATTTTATTTATTTATTTATTTGATATATAGAGAGTACAAGTTGGGGGGAGAAGCAGAAACAGACAGAGAAACAGGCTCCCTGCTGAGCTGGGACCTGCTGCTCAGCAGGGAGCCTGCTGTGGGGCTTGATCCCAGGACCCTAGTATCATGACCCAAGCCAAAGGCAGATGCATAACTGACTGAAGCACCCAAGTGTCCCCAGAATAAGAGATTTGAGGCTGAGAAGCTGAAACTGAAGTTAGTGGTGAAGAGGGGAAAATTCAGGTTTTAAGTCCTTCATATCCTTCATTCATGTGATGCCAGCTAACTCTTCTAGAACATAAATACTAGTTTCAGGAAAGATATGTTGTAGACAACATTAAGGGTTCAAGATCTTTGTGGTTGGCCTGGTGTTAATAATTGATGGAGGGAGGGTGCCTCCAGTTTCAAAGAGGAAGACTTCTGTGATATTCTTCCTTGAATTATTTTTAGATTGCATATATATGTATATAAACATAACTCCCTAAATGTGATCATGTAACATATTTGATCTTTCAGTAGTCTTGTATTTTGCTTTTACAGTTCGCCATTACCTCTCTCCTCTTTCGACTCTCCTACTCCTCATGCACATCAGCCGATTAGAGCTCATGTCAACAGAGAATGATATGCACTATTCCTATTTTCTGCATGTCCAAGGAATCACACAGAATACCCATACAATATAAGCACATGGAAGACTTTTGTCTTATTTTTATTTATTTAACTTATTTTTGCTGTGGGGAGGGGATGGGCAGAGAGAGAATCTTAAGCAGTCTCCATGCTCAGTGCAGAGTCTGATGCAGGGCTCAATCTTACGACCTTGAGATCATGACCTGAGCTGAAATCAAGAGCCAAACACTTAACTGACTAGGCCACCCAGGTGCTGCGACTTTTGGTTCTTTTTTAAACATTTTCTTATTATACTCTTTATAGCATCTATTTTTTCACTTAATACCACCTCAAAAAATTCCTTCAACTCTAAAATGTAACTTAAATTCACTCCTTTTAACACATCAGTGTATTTGTAACAATCTATGCAACTGCTTCTCTATTGATGTGCATTCCAGTTTTCTGCCACCCAAAGTCATGCTTCAACAACTATTTCTGACTTTTTTCCCTGTAAGTTATATTCCAAGAATGGAGTTTCTATGTGGAAGTGTACATACAATTTAATTTCAATATATCTTACCCAGTTTCTTTTCATATTGTAAGAAATTCTATTTTCATCAACAATGTTTGTGTACTCTTTCCGTATATTCTTGTTATCAATGTTATCATCTTAAACACCTATGGCTAACACCCATTTGATAAATGTATCTCTATAAGCATGTTGCTCATTTAGATTTACTCATCTATGAACTGTCTCTTCACATTCTATCCTTTTTATCAATTTTCTCTATTAGGTTATTTCTCACAATGATTCTTTGCTTGACCAACACTTTAGTCACGCTTAAACTTCTCCTAGTCCCACCTGTGCACTTCCTTGTAAAATCTAGTCTCAGCAAGAACTCTGGTAAGTCAGTTTAACCAAGACCCTCCCACTCTCAATATCTGATCAGGTTCCTAATCTCCACCAACCCTGAAGTGACCCCTGATCCCCACCTTGCTCCTTGGTTGTAAATTCCCACTTGTCCATGCTACACTGGGAGTTGGGCACAATCTCTCTCCCAGCTCTAAAATTCCATCGCAGTAGTCTTTATACCTATCTTGATGTTCCTGAACAAAGTCTGCCTTTAAGAACAAAGTCTTTAACAAGTATCATTGAATATTTTTTTAACACTCCCTGCTTGGCAAATAGAAGAGCTCAATGTATATTACAGATACTAGTTTTCCATCTGTCTCTTAATGTTTTTTCTGTTGTTTTGTTTTCCCCAATTCTATTATTTATCCCTTAACTTTGTTTACGGTAACTAATGCCAAACTAAATTTGTGAATTTTTCTTATACTCAGGTATTTCTATGTACATGATACAAGATATGATTTTAGTTTCATTTCCTCCCAGATTGGTAACCAATTATATTTTCTCTATTAAATAATTCATCCTTGGGGCGCCTGGGTGGCTCAGTTGGTTAAGCAACTGACTTTGACTCTGATCATGATCCTGGAGTCCCAGGATTGAGCCCCGCATGGGGGTCCCTACTCGGCAGGAAGCCTGCTTCTCTCTCTCTCACTCCCCTTGCTTGTGTTCCCTCTCTGGCTGTGTTTCTGTCAAATAAATAAATAAAATCTTTTAAAAAAAATAATTCATCCTTCTCCTATTGAAGAAAGATAAACAGATAGTCAGAGGTAGGTAAATATATAGAGAGAGGTATCTCCTATATGTATTTCTAGATCTATTCAGGATTCTTATTTCTTTCCATTACGTATTTTATATTACTATCAACACCAGAATGATTTAAGAATGATTTAATCAAAATGTCTTTATGTTATTCCTTGACATCTAGAGCAAGTTTGTTTCTCTTATTTTAAAACTCTCGGATATTCATTTATATATTTTTTTCAGATTTTTTCCTAATTAAAAAAAATTATGGTGTATGAAAAATATTTTGTGATATTAAATTCTCCTATGCAAGCATATAGAATGTTTCTCCATCTTCCTTTAATTATTTTATATTCTTATATATAAAGGATTACTTTCTTGTTCCTGAATTTAGAATCAAGTCCTACTGCGTGGTAACAAGGTAACAACTATTTCCCTAGCCAAGAACTTTCTTTCTACATAACATCATGTCCTCATCTACTAAGACCTTTAGAACAGTTCCATTTCTGCCCTATCCTTTTATCCTTCCTGTCCTCCTTAGGGAAGAGAGCTTTGGAATGTTTTTCTTTTCTCCCTATAACCAGATTTTGCTAAGACATTTAATTCAAGACTTCCCAGACAGGGTATATTTCCCCTTCTCCTCAGAAGCGCTTTCTTACCAAATACATTGACCATTCCTGGTAGCTTATCATTATCTCCTTTAACTTAATAAACAAATATTAGAAGGTCCATTCCTTACCTCTGTTTTCATCTTCCCTCATCTTTCTAGTTAGTGTGTTATATATACTCCTAACTACTCTTAATTCTACAACAGTATCCAAGAGGCATTAAATTCTAGACATGTTCTTCCACATACAATTATGCAGCAGCAATCCTAACACTTCATAATAATCAGTATAGTGGATGTAGAGAACTAACTTGTTAGCCGGTAGTGGCATAACTGAATCACAAGAATGGTGAGACACTAAAGTGAACATCTTGCTGCTGTGCTGGTTTATTTGGCTTTTTTTTAGATGACTGCATATGTGTGTATCCACTGAATAAACTCACCATACTAGAGATAATTATAACTTGCAACAAAAGAACCATGTAACCAAAACTAGCTCTAGGTAAAAGAAATGATGTCCAGAGTTCATCTTTGGTATCCCACCACCCATCCCACTGGTCTAAAATTTGCAGTCTTTCCTAGTATCTCTTTGGAGGCCCAATCTGTACACTATTCTCACCTGGAAGACAAAAAGCTCTATGAACTGTGTATTTGAAAGTATTTTAAACATTTTGGAGGGCTGGAAAATAGTATACTTGATATTTTTGTGCAGCTGAGGTTAGATTCTCATTAGCACATACCATCTTGTGGCATTGGTGATTCAGCCCTAATACTCACTTAGCTCTGACCTTTACTAGGTTTATTCTCCTAAATATATTACTTCAATTAGCAATTTCAGACTTCTATTTTTAGTTATGTTTATCTATATTGTGCCATGCTTTCTGTAAAGAATTTGGTTAGATTTTCTGTTCTACTGGTTTTCAGGAGTATTATAATCCTTTACAAATGGGTAATGTTTTTAAGTGGCACTGCTCTTTCCAAATTCAAACTTCTTTAAAAAATTAGTGTCCTCACAAGCACCTGAAGTTTTCTTCAAAGCATGTGCTGTTTTAAGAGAAAATATTATCCTTTTATATGAAAATTCAGGTTACAGAAAAAAGTTATTTCAAGCAACATCATTCTCTTTTGCTAAACCTATTGAAAGTGACTTTGTTTTCATTTTTCTTAATCTTTTTCAAAGAGAAATCAATTTGTGGTGTTGATTTTCGATAACTCCCACATTTTCTTTCCAAATCCCCCAGGTGTAAAAAGATGAATAGGTTTTAAATTAATACCTATCAGCCATGGAGCGCCTGGGTGGCTCAGTTGGTTAAGCGACTGCTTTTGGCTCAGGTCATAATCCCGGAGACCCGGGATCGAGCCCCACATCGGGCTCCCTGCTCGGCAGGAAGCCTGCTTCTCCCTCTCTCACGCCCCCTGCTTGTGTTCCCTCTCTGTGTTTCTCTCTGTCAAATAAATAAAAACTTAAAAAAAAAATACCTATCAGCCAAATATGCAATCTTAGAGCTGAAAAGTGGATGCATACATGTATATATATAGAGAGAGAGAGGGAGAGGGAGAGAGTGAGCGAATGCATGTCTCTATTGGGATGTATAAGGCAATTTTCAAAAACAAAAGTAAAACTCGGTAAAGCAGTCCTCATATGAAGGCTCATCCCAAAAATTTCATTGTAAATGAGCAGACATTAATAATCACTATTTGAACACTACGTATTATGTAGCAGTGGGAAAGGCAAGAGTAGCTAGCCCCTACATTAAAAAGTATTATTCTTTTGTCTTGCAATTATTGAGCCCCAGGCTTGTTTCTGCTGCTGTTGCTAAGGACAATAGCCTGCCAGATAGGAAATGATGTTGATGAAGACATAAAATAACACTTACACACATATTTTACTCAAAAATCCAGAGAACTGGGAATAGTGTGTTAAGAGAGTGGTGGGAGTAAGGAAAGGGAAGGAAAAAAAATAAACAAGGGAATATATAAGGGTAAAAAATATAATATAATATACAATAATTAATTCACACTCTGAAATTCCAGATGGCTCACTTTCAAACCAGCAATTATATCATTGTTCTGGGTTCTTTTTCCAAAAAAAAATTTTTTTGGAGTTATACCCCTATGAATTATCTCTGCCAAGATTTATCCAAAGGAAAAACTGTAACTATAAAAGGTACAGAAGGCAAGAATATGTAAGTCACTAACTCTTTTCTATTCTACTCTAATTTCTATTTTCTATTCTATTCTCTTTTCTATCTGAAGGATCTGGTTTTGTATAGAGGCATATTAGCCATCAGAAGCTATCCTTCTTTTCATTATTACTGCAAATTTTGGGGTTATCATCTAAGTAGTACTGCAAATGAGGCTTAAGAGTTTCTCCTGAATTAAATAATTACATATTGTCTGTTTATGTATCTATCTATCTAGATATCTGGAACTTAGTGACTTCTCTCTTAGGTTGGCTTTTAGGATGGAACATCAGATCAGTGCCCTCAACAGTACACTACTTAAAGGTTCAACTCACATGGCTCTTTACAAAGATACTTTATGTGGAAAACCCAAAAGAACTCTACTCCAAAATTGCTAGAACTCATACAGGAATTCAGTAAAGTGTCAGGATATAAAATCAATGCACAGAAATCAGTAGCATTTCTATACACCACCAAGACAGAAGAAAGAGAAATTAAGGAGGCAATTCCAAAACCTTAAGATACCTAGGAATAAATCTAACCAAGAGGCAAAGAATCTGTACTCAGAAAACTATAAAGCACTCATGAAAGAAACTGAGGAAGACAAACAGAAATGGAAAAACATTTCATGCTCTGGACTGGAAGAACAAATATTGTAAAAATGCCTATGCTACCCAGAGCAATCTACACATTTAATGCAATCCCTGTAGAAATACCATCAACTTTTTCAAAGAAATGGAACAGATAATCCTAAAATTTGTATGGGACCAGGAAAGACCCCGAATAGTCAGAGGAATGTTGAAAAAGAAAACCAAAGTTGGCAGCATCACAATTCCAGACTTCAAGCTCTGTTACAGAGCTGTAATCATCAAGACAATATGGTACTAGCACAAAAACAGACACATAGATCAATGGAACAGAATAGAGAGCCCATAGGCCCTCAATTCTATGGTCAACTAATCTTTGACAAAGCAGGAAAGAATGTCAAATGGTGTTGGGAAAATTGGACACCCACATGCAGAAGAATGAAACTGGACCATTTCCTTATACCACATGCAAAACAGACTCAAAAATGGATGAAAGACCTAAATGGAGATAGGAATCTATCAAAATCCTTGAGGAAAACATAGGCAGCAACCTCTTCCACCTCAGCCACAGCAATTTCTTCCTAGAAACATCACCAAAGGCAAGGGAAGCAAGGGCAAAAATGAAGTATTGGAATTTCATCAAGATCAAAAGCTTTTGCACAACAAAGGAAACAGTCAACAAAACCAGTAACAGTCAACAAAACCAAAAGACAACCAACATAATGGGAGAAGATACTTGCAAATGACCTATCAGATAAAGGGCTAGTATCCAAAATCTATAAAGAACTTATCAAACTCAACACCCAAAGAACAAATAATCCAATCAAGAAATGGGCAGAAGACATGAAGACATTTCAGCAAAGATGACATCCAAATGGCCAATGGGGCTGTAGTGATAACTTGATAGACTAATGCTTTATGTAACTAAAAATTGGGAACTGGGCACCTGGGTGGCTCAGTCAGATAAGCATCTGCCTCCCTACTCAGTGGCAAGCCTGGTTCTCCCTCTACACTCCCCCTTCATACCCCCCACCATGATCTCTTTATCTTTCTCTCTTTAAAAACAAACAAACAAACCTAAAAAAATTGGGAATAATTATTTAAAGAAATTTAATATAATTGGAATTGGAAAATACAGAATCACAAGACTTTGCCATAGTCTTACTTCCAAAAGAATATTGCCTAAGTACAAAATAACTTTTGACGTTCATTTGTGTTGTCAACAATTGTTATTGATGCTTTGTTAATATTTAGTTTTTCAGAAAGGCGACAAAACTGGACTACCAGAACTCCATGGACTCCAATAAGCAAAATTTAATTATACTTTTTAGAATTTGGCATGCTGGGTTATTTTAATTTTTATTAGAGGGTATAAACAGCTAGAATATTATGTAATTTTTCTTTTAAACAATACCTACACTCCTACCTCCACAGATGCATTTCTTTTCAGTGCCCAGATCATCAGTCATCATTTCAAGGCTGGTGACCTTGAAAGCTCCTAATTCCTAAATTAATTTTCATTGTTCCTACAATAACTGGTAAGATGAATGAAAAACAGGCATCTGACATCTTAACACATATGTATGTTAACTTTGATAGCAATTTCTTTTAATATACTGACAGTATGGTAGTAGATGAAAAACTAAAATATATCTTAAATGTTCTTCTGAAATAACCTACATATAATCTTTAGTTAGGTAGCCATAGAATCTTTATAATAACCTAGAATAAAAAAGTAGACTGCTGCTTTTACATCAGTTTATTGGAAACTGTACTGGCAACACTCTATAATATATTTATCCTTCATAGTTAGTCAAAATTTATTACTAATTAATTTGCCAAGTGGAAAGAAAAAAGGTCAATACAAAGTTGAAAACTTCATTCTTTTAAAAAAGTCACCATAAGTATACAGGTCTGATTACTTAGATAAGCAATAGCAATATGTTCAAATGCCTTGTCTCCTAGCTTTTATATTTGGCTTTCTATAATCAACAGTGGGTCATTTTCAGTATTATTACAATATGACCAGTTAATAAATTTGAGAAAAACTCTAACTTGCTTAATAAAAAATAAACAAATTCTAACTTGTCATTTCTGAAGATACTAGTAATACAGATACACAGTATACTTAAAATTTCATGTAACATGTGCCTACAAATAGGAAACTGAATGTTCATCTAGTTCAAGTTATCTAAATGTATCAAGAAAAACAATCTGCTAATCAACATGCCTGCTAAAAAATAAATCATCACAAAACATAGGTGATTACCTTCCTATGTTATAAAGAAGCAAAAACCATAGGTTAATATGTAGTGTTTCTCTAACCAATTAAAACCAATATATTAAAACCTGATTAAAAGACTGGTCAAGTCTGTAAGAGAAATAACACACAAAAAAACCAGTTATATTTTGGGTACAAGTGACACATGTATTTCTTTTTATTGTTATGTAAGTTTTCTCCAATATAGTTCAGTAAATGAAATATTTTATTCTATTTTATTCCACTGTTGGTCATAGTTTGAGCCCTACATACTCCCTTCCCTTTCACCTCAAAGGGAGCTCCTTTGTATGTAGCCACACACTCATCATTAGTAAAGAGATCAGGCTGGATCTGCTCCCAAATCTTCTTCTTAGGATTCAGCTCCTTGTCAGGCTCTCCTATTAGGGGGAAAAAAAAAAGTTACATGGCTAACATATTAAATAAATTACCCACAGAGATTTCTATTGACTTGTCTAGGCAACACTTTCTGATCTTTAGATTTGATCAGTATTTTAATACTTACTTTTAACATTTATTTTTATGTCAGCAGTTTATATTTTTGATTGGTTAAATAATTTGTCATTTCCTAACATGGCTTCCCCTTTGACATGTTTAATTGTGATGTTTAATGGACACTCCTGTAGTTTAAGATGACTTTTTAAAATAAAATTCTCTCCTAGTGATTACTTGAGCCTTGCTGATGGGATGATCAGCAGAACCTGCAGGATATTGTTTAGAATTGATATTCTTTATTGTAACTTTATTAAATTTATTTTTGTTTCACTGTTAAGATGATGCTCAATTTTAAACATTAAATGTGTACAAGTTGCTCTGTTAAAACAAAAATATGTACACACACACACTTTGTCATTTTCCTACAAATGTGAAAGAATATTTTTTACTTTTATAATAAATATTTTTGCAGGTAATACAGCTAAAAAGAATTTATTCTCCAAATTATTAAAGCTAAAATATAAGATACTCATTTTGTCACTACATATACAGAAAAACTGATGAGATGAGAGCATAATTTGATGTGTTATATTTTTACATGTGGCACAAACAGCTTATGCTTTACTCTGTTTCAATGTACAAAATAAAGAGATTGCTGCTACGGTGCTTAAAGATTTCTTATTGATACTGGAGAATAGATTAAATGTTGAGGTTATCTAGCTAAATATAGTAACTACTTTGGTTTCATTTGCTGCCCATTCCATTTGGTGAGATGGAAAGAAATATAAAGGGTTATTAGTAAGGAGACAAGTACAAGCATTTGCTAAGCACAAGAACTACATACTGTTGCATATAACACACACAACACTCTAATTTTAAAGATAAGGAAACCGGTTTTCAGAGAAGATAAGCTATTCAAAGTTACATGATCAACAAACTATGGTTCAACACCAAAACCTCTGTTGTGCTAGTATAGCATCTGAGCTCCCGATAAACTATTCTTTAGAAAAGAAATAACATTCTTACATGTGGATAATAACCCATCCTATCATAAACCACACTAAAAGTTTATAATCAACAAAAGACAAATACATTGTGGAATGCATCTGGTCTACTTAAGGGCCACAATCCTTCTATTTAATGACTGATAAAAAAGAAGAAAGTAAAGTTAAATGTAACATCATTTTAATAACTTGGTATGTTCAATAACATTTGGAATAAAGAATCAGTTCAAGGGCACCTGGGTGGTTAAGCAGCTGCCTTTGGATTGAGTAATGATCCCAGGGTCCTGGGATGGAGCCCTACAATCAGGCTTCCTGCTCAGCGAAGAGCCTGCTTCTCTCTCTCCCTCTGCCTGCTACTCTGCCTACTTGTGCTATCTCTTTGTCAAATAAATAAATAAAATCTTAAAAAAAAAAAAATCAGTTCAAGAAACAATCAAGAAAAGTATCCTATCTCCAAAGCGTTAGTGTGAAACAGAAATTGTTCCCAAAGGTAATAAAAGGAGCTTTTCTGAAGTCTAATTCAGTAATGATAGAAATATAATTTTCTAGATCTTTTCTAAAGTGAATACCAAGTTCAAATCTTCTGCAATTACTTTAAAAAGAATCTTTTAATATTACTAGAACTAATTTTATTTTATATTCTGATTACATCTTATTACCTGCACTTAATTTTTATTCTCCACTCATACAACAGGAACAATGAAACTGAGCAAGTAAGTTGGCCACAGAGGTTTTGTTCTTCGTAAGCACTTCAGAAACTGCCATGAAACTGGCAAAAACATACAAAACTGTTCTCTGATATGCAGGTTTTCAGAGATGACAGAATAGTTAATTGAATGATGTATCTATTCCAGAAGAACATGCAATGAAACTAAAACTGAAAGACAAGTATAAAAGATAAGGCTTTTTCTTATTCTTCCAAGAGCATTTGATAGGTCAACAGAGAACTAATAAACAGAACAGGAAAAAAAGGTCAATATATAATGTACCTACAGGACTTTTTTTTTGTTTCTAAACTATTCCTTAGTCTACAAACATAATTCTACTTTGCTTATACACAGATCATGTGGGGAAGGGGGCATTCCAGAATTCTAGAAAGCTGGAGGCAGAGATACTATTCAGGGAGGCCTGAGTACTAACTTTGAATTCCCCCAGCCCCCATAAAAAATGTTGCTAACTGATAACTGATTAATTCAAGAAGCAGAGCATCCCAGATTTGTGTGAAAGCTTCTTATCAAGAGTACAGATTGTGTGGGTTCTTGCTAAATACAGACATAAGCCCCAAATACAAAAATAAACAAACAAACAAACCTGTGATGCAGTACAAAACTAAGTTTCTCAGATCTAGGAAGATACTGACTTATATACAAAATAATATTCATAATACATAACACATAGTGCTTACTATGCCATCAATACACTAAGTGCTTTATATATATTTATTCAATCTTCTCAGTACACTACATACTTTTCATTACCCTCATTTTACAGAAGAGGAAACTGAGGCACAAAGGTTAGAGCTAAGAACTTGAAATATCAGGCAGGCAGCTAAGTGTTTCAAAAGTTAAACCTCACAAACCCCACATGAAATAGATACCATTAAAAACTCCTTCTTATGGATAACAGCAATGATCTCAGAAAGGTTCCCAGGTCACCCAGCACTGTGGAGTCAAGATCTGAAGCTTTAACTTCTTAACTAAGATTAATAACTTTTGAGGAACAAAGATGAACTAAATATAAACTAGAAACTA
Organism: Spilogale gracilis; assembly: GCA_004023965.1. Taxonomy (NCBI): domain Eukaryota; kingdom Metazoa; phylum Chordata; class Mammalia; order Carnivora; family Mephitidae; genus Spilogale; species Spilogale gracilis. The sequence continues at coordinate 14,809 of PITA01000752.1, forward strand.
CTAAGAGGAAACCCTAAATCTTGAATGTTAACTTTCAACGCGGCAGACCCAACACCTGAACACTCTGAATATAGTTGTGACTTTAATCAATAAATGAAACATGATTCAGACAAATAAAATTTTGAGACTATAATTAAAACTTGTCACATTATGATAACCGAATATAAATTAGAGTTGAAAAGTCTTAGACGCAGTGCTAACCTTCTGGCTTACTCAAAATGTTTCTCAATGATATATTATTTGGTAGGATACAAAGCTAGTTTGAAATACAAGTTTAAATCACCTGCCATGAAAAACATACCTAATATTTTAAAACATTGTTTTTTAATGAACTATATTGTCCAGAAAAGTTTTTCATCATTCGTGTGTATTATGTCCTTCTAATCTTATTTTCCTTTTTTTTTTTTCCTTTTTGACATGGCTACTGAAAGAAGTTAAATGATCAATAAAAGTTCTTTTAAACCTAAAAACTGCAGAGTCTCTGAAATTGCTAAACACATGCCAATAATCGCTATTTGGAAATGGTTACACATAAGAAAGAGAATTAATCCTTCAGAGACTATTTTAGGCCAACTCATTTTGTAAACAAAGCAGACACGGAACAGGAAATAGTTCAGAGAGGAGTTTGTACAGATGTAAAATGTTATGACCACTTTCTTAGAATTTAAAACCTATAAAAAGCAATAAATACAAATTCCAAAGTCCCAAGCATTCACAACTCTGGAATAAGAACCAGAAACTTCATTTTAATTAGGCCACTCTTTTACACAGAATGCTCATTATTACCTTTTCTTTACTATCTGCCATGTCCATAAACAGCCTTGCACTAACTGAATTATTTTATGTTTGATTAACTGAGTCTTTGAGATTTAATAATTTTAACTATTGCCAACTGAGGCACAAAAACTAAAATAACTGTGCAAATAAAAGTCAATTAATTTGGGTACCTGTGTGGCTCAGTGGGTTAAGCTTTTGCCTTCAGCTCAGGTCATGAACTCAGGGTCCTGGGATCAATGCCCTGCCCTGGGCTCCCGACTCAGTAGGGAGCCTGCTTCTTCCTGCCTCTTTGCCTACCTATGATCTCTCTCTGTCAAATAAATAAATAAAATCTTAAAAAAAAAAAGGTCAATTAATTTGGGGTGCCTGAGTGGCTCCGTCAGTTAAGCATCTAACTTCTGCTCAGGTCATGATCTCTGGGTCCCAGGATCAAGCCTTGTGGTGTGGCATGCTCCTGTTCAGTGGGGAGTCTGCTTATTCTTCTCCCTCTGTCGGTCCCCCTACTTGTGCTCTTTTACTCTCAAATAAATAAATAACATCTAAAAGAAAAAAAGTGAATTATTTTTTTCAAAGCTAATCAATACAGAAAAGTGGTTTGGTGGTTTGAGGAATGATCTTGATAATAATGAAGGCAGATGCTCTGGCTTGTTCTCCAAATACTTGGGGGCAGAGGTGGTTGTTTTTTTCACCTGTTTTACTAGTACGTTTCTTTCTGTCTACTCATTAACCAATTTATTGAGTTCCTATTCTATGCCAGGCATTTTTCTAGATGCTACGAATATAGCAGCAAATAACTACCACAAGAAAAAAACCCAGAAATCTTCATTTCATGATGCTTACATTTCTCTGTGGGCAGACAATAAATAATGCATATTGTATTAGAACATGATAAGTGTTTTGAAGAAAAAACAAAAAATATAACATTTAAAAGATTTCAATAGGATGAGGAACCAAGTCATGTAGCTAATTGGCAAAAGAGTCAATGGCTCAACTAGAGTGATCACTGAAGATTTGTGGAGTACATGAGGTAAATGGAGATAATGTGAAGCCACTGTAAGTACTTGGGCTTGTACTCCGGGTCAAATGAAAAGTTTTCTTTTTTTTTTAAGATTTTATTTATTTATTTCACAGAGACAGAGATCACAAGCAGGCAGAGAGAGGGGAAAGAAGCAGGCTCCCTGCTAAGCAGAGCTCTGAGCATAAGACTAATACAATCTGACTTACATCCACCTGCTATTATTGAAAATAGACAGAAGAAGGGCAAGGGAGATCATTTAGAAGGTTTTGACTTCCCAACAAGAGATATTGGTACAAGGACCAAAGTGGTAGTGTTATAGATGAGAATGATTGTAGATACGATCAAAGGTACAATTACTACAATTTTCTGAAGAAGATATGTGAGAAAATAAAAAATGGATTCCTTCAAATAAGATGGAAAATACTACGGAAAAAGGGAATTCAAGGGGAAAGGTGGGGATATGTATTCTTCCTTGGTATATGTTAGTCAAAAAGTCTAGCAGGCAGCTAGAGAAATGAGTGGATAAAATAGCCAAAAAACCATACATGAAATGGAAAATAGAAGAGGCCAAATGTGGGGAAAAAAAGAGAAGAGGGCAAAGACCAAAGTCTGGGATACTTCAATGTTAAGAGGTCATGGAGGTGAGAAAGAATCAGCAAAGGAAATAAGGGCAGCCAATGATGGGACCACCAGGAGAATGTGGTGCCAGACGCCAGGTTAATTAAGAAAAAGACTAAAAACTAGCCATAGATATTTAGCTACAGAGATTAATTCGTGATCTTGATCAGAACAGTTCTGGGAAAATAGTGAGTGGAGAAACCTGATTGAAATGAGTTTTGGAAAGAAGAATTAAATATAGACAGGCTTGAAAAATCAAATTTAGACAAATATATTTTAATGATAAATGGATCAAAAAATTCAACACTCTTGCATATATCATACATGCTTTGTGATTAATCATTGATTACATTTATTAATAAGATAATATCAATAAAAATAAGCATGATCTTGGAAGTTTAAAGTCTGAATACAAATTCTCACTTATTACTAGACAAAACAGTGCATTGCCAAAAAGTGGCTGTTGCTGCCATTGTCTTCTGGCTATATTTTCAGGCTATTTTTGCTTGGTGCTTTTGGGACTGGTTTTCACATTTAAATACTAAATTACATAGCTTCACAACCTGAAGACTTAAAAACTGGGTGGTGAGGGTTTCTAGCCATTGTTATAAAAATATTACTTGGCATCTTCTAAACTCTATATACTTTTTTATTTGTTTTTGGATTAAATAGTTGTTACAGTAAAAGCCTTTTCAAGGCCAAATAGTACTTCAAAGGTTTGAGCCCCAACTGCAATTTCTATACCACACTTTATAACATGAAATATAAGTCTCCAGACACTGAGCACATCGAGTGATCATCAAAATACACCAGCAGACACCTTAAGCTTTAAAATGTAAAACAGGGGCAACTGGGTGGCTCAGAGGGTTAAACTTTGGCTCAGGTCAGGATCTCAAGGTCCTGAGATGGAGCCCCATATCAGGCTCTCTGCTCAGCAGGGAGCCTGCTTCCTCCTCTTTCTCTGCCTATTTGTGATCTTTCTCTCTGCCAAATAAATAAATAAAATCTTTAAAAAAAAATGTAAAACAGACGCTGAAAAATAAAGCACTGATAAATCATTGCTCTCACTGGAAAAAGAAAAACAAAAAAAACCCAGTGTAAGTAATGGCCTTTTGTGTAGTATCAACTGTTATATTTCCTTTCAGATTTACTGCTACAGTAGAAGCAACTGATGTGGAAGCAGCAGCAAGATGAGCATTAACACACCTCACATCCTAAAATTTATCAAAATTACTAGATGCTATTCATCTTGGCTAAGCTGTGATAAGAAAATAATCTTATGGGCCATTTTAAAGGTTAGGGTTTTTTTTGTTGTTTTTTACTATTTTTCCTACCTTCTCCACAAATCCATGTGCTGAGGCACAAGGGGAAACTATCAATTTGCAGGAAATATCTGACTTTGGAACAATATAAATATAAACACAGACATAGCCAAATGGACAGATTAAAGATAATAGTGAAGATAAGAAATCCATATGGGGCTATTAGCATCTCTAATGCTAAGTCACTGACTGAAGAAAATCTTTCAATTTACTCAACAGTAGCATTCAGATAAACCCATTCACGGGTTGAAATATTTTAATTTTTTGAGAAAAAGGTCACAGAAATAAAAGAATTATAAGCCTTCATTAACGAAATAGTCCATATTAATTCACAGCAAGCAACAATGAACAAACAAAAATGCTACAGTATTAGAAATTTCACCACATTTATTGCTTGATTCCTTCACTAAACTCTATATAACCTTAAGCAAGTAGCTAAGTTTTATTGGGCTTCAAGCCCAATCTGTAAAATAGTGGGCTCTATTTCTTCCAGTTCTAAACATGTAACTCTACAATTTACAACAGAAAATAAAACTTAGAGAAAACATACTAAATCTTAAGTGTTTAAGAAGAAAGGAAGGCAAATGTTAACTGGAAAGGTAAACAGAATTTCCTTTTTAAAAAAATGCATGCTGACTCTTAAAAAAGTTTATTTTTATTGCCATTCTATTCCAATTTAGTGAAGACTTTTCAATAGCATTTCAGGTTTGTCAGGTATACAAATGATTATTTACCCCCAAGTGTGAGCAAGTGTTTGGGGAAGTGTTTTGATATTGTGGTAGCAGAGTGGTAATTATATGCTCCTAGAACCAAAAGCCATCATACTGCTTTAAGAAATGATTCTAAATGCAATTTTCCCAAAACCTAGTTTAACAAGAAAGTCTTTGAGCACGGACCATTAATGGTTTTCAATCCAGACAATCAAGACATATACATCCATTCAAAGTCACAGATATTTGCTAAACAATCTCTGTGTTTTTAGATTAGTCTACTTTTGATTAGGAGGGGGGAACAAATTTCAAGAAAATGAACCCATGCTTTCATCCATATTTTCTGTCTTCGTCCAATGTTACAATCCTTCATATCCCAGTATTTTATGGAACACAATACAGTTATCATAGGATTAAAAAAACAGGCCCATCTAATCACATCAGCCTTGCTATGTTATTAAAACTCGGCTGTTTCTGTAAGCCGATCTGCAAATCAATTCTGACTTTTAGACCTGATTATCTCTGTTACCCTATTTTTTTTCTACTTTCCTCATTATTCTAGTCAAATGAACATCCTTTTTTTTTTTTTTTTAAGATTTTATTTATTTGACAGAGAGAAACACAGCCAGAGAGGGAACACAAGCAGGGGGAGTGAGAGAGGGAGAAGCAGGCTTCGCCGAGCACGGGTCTCCAGGATCATGACCTAAGCCGAAGGCAGTCACTTAACCAACCAAGCCACCCAGGTGCCCTCCCCCTTTTTTTAAGATTTTATTTATAGCCAGAGAGGGATCAAATGAACATCCTTTAAGTAAATGCAATCTTTTGATTTCTAACTATTTCTACCTCCTTTTATGTAGGAAATAGTTATTCTGTATCTGACAAGTTCTCTTTTGCTTCAAAGACCTATCTGAAGAAACTTTTTTCACACATTATGAAGCTCATCTGTCTCAGGAGCCTTTTACTAGAGAGAGCAAGCAAAATAAAAAGCAACTTCCTTTGAGATTATTACAATAAATACAAGTTTTAACTTAGAATTTTTCTTCTATATCCTAAAGTAATAGCATATGCAAGTACATTAGTAGATGGACTTTGAGAATTACACATTTCTTCCACATTTATGAAGTTTTCTTCTATTTTTCTGTGCTGCATTATGAGATAATCCTTAACTTCAAAGGTTCTGCAGCACATTAATTAGTTCTCTATCCACATTACACTCTTCTGCTCTGTAAGTATTATTAGCATTTTCCCTAGAGCAAACTCTAGTATTTTATGCAATGTGTGCATTCATGGGAAGGGTGACAGTTAGATTGTTATGCTTAATGTGGCATCTTGAACCAATCTCAAGAATCTCAATAAAATCTCAACAATAATGGTCTCTTAAGGGAAAGCCCTGGAATCAGACACAAGATTGATTTTAAACTAAACATCAGAAGAAAACAACTGTTCCCAAACTCTTGTAAATAATGACTCATAAATACTTACCAGGAAAAGCATCAAAAACAATTCTGTCTCCAGGAACAGACCCATTAGGAGGCGCCAAGATTTCAACCTTCTCAGGTGAACTAGCACACATCACCATTGCTTGAGATATTACCCCTCTCATCTTTGCAGGTTTCAGGTTACAAAGTAAAATCACCATCCGATTTTGCATCTGGTGAAACATAAATTGATCAAAGATGTACAGAGATTTAGATTATCATACCTAGAATACATTAAGGTATAAGGTATGTCTAATATCCTAAATATAAAATGTCTATTTTTATAGATGTATCTTTGTCTCTGTGTCCAAAATCTTTTATTATCGTTATGACGCCGTATATAAACATGAAAAAAAAAATTCCACAAACTGACAATATAGTTGAAACAGCAGGCAGGCCGGGCTTAGACCATTCCAAAGTGACTACTGCCCTAGAAAGAAAAGGTGATAACCCTATAAACCAGCATAACCACAATTCCTGCAAGAAGGCCTCTTCGTAGACTGCTCAGGGAGCAAGCTCTTCATACTCCTGTAGCTGTTGCAGAGGTTAACTATAGACAGTTAAGATGAGTGTGGGCCCATCAGTGTGCTCACAAACCCCTCAAGAGCACCGGAAGTAAACCCTGCCTGGTGCAAGAACAGGCATCAGAGAAAATCATTCTAGACGTAAGCATATTCTCAACCACAGCAATCCTGAAAAAGAACAAAACTGGAGGTATAATCCCAGATTTCAAGATTACTACAAAGCTGTAGTAATCAAAACAGTATGGTACAGACACAGATAATGGAATAAAAGAGAGAGCCCAGAAAATCTACAACAAAGGAGGCAAGAATATATAATAGGGAAAAGAGAGTTTTTTTCAGAATTTGGTGCTGGGAACATGCAAAAACAACAACAACAACAACAACAACAACAAAAAAACAGAACTAGACCACCTCTTTACCCATACACAAAAATAAACTCAAATAGATTAAAGACCTAACTAAGACCTGAGATCATAAAACTAGAAGAAAACACAGGCAGTTATTTTTTTTGATACAAGTCACAGAAACACTTTTCTAGATAATGTCTCTTCAGGCAAGGGAAACAAAAGCAAAATTAAACTACTGGGACTACCCCCAAATAAAAAGCTTTTGCACAAAAAGGGAAACCATCATCAAACAAAAAGGAAACTCACTGAATGAGAGAAGACATTTGCAAAAGACATAGTCCATAAGGGATTAATATCCAAAATATATAAAGAACATACAGTTTGACACCAAAAATCCCCCACAAACAGTCCAATTAAAAATGGGCAGAGGGCCTGAGTTGATACTTTTCCAAAGAAGAGCTACAGATGGCTAACAGAAACATGAAAAAAAATGCTCACATCACTATTCATCAGGGAAATGCTAATCAATACCACAGTGAGATATCACCTCCTACCAAGCAGAACTGCTACAATGAAAAAGCCAAGAAAAAACTGTTGGCAAGCATGTGGAGAACAAAGAACTCTCATGCAGTACTTATGGAAATGTAAACCAGTACAACCACTGGAAACCAGTATTGAGGTTCCTCAAAAATTGAAAATAGAACTACCATATGATACAGTAATTTCACCACTGGGTATTTACCCCAAAACATATATGCACCTTTTATTTGCTGCAGATTATCTATAATAGCCAAGATATGGAAGCAATCCCAGTGTACAGAAAAATGAATGGATAAAGGGGTATGTGTGTGTGTAATGTATATAATGTGGAATATAGATATAATGGAATATTACTTGGCCACAGAGAATGAAATCTTGCCATTTGAGACAACATGGATGGACCTAGAGGGTATTATGCTAAATGAAATATCAAACAGAGAAAGACAATCCTATATGATTTCACATATGTAGGATCTAAAACATGAAAGAAATAAACAGACTCTTAAATACAGAAAACAAACTTGTTAGAAGGGAAGTGGATGGGAGGATGGGCAAAATAAGTGAAGGGGATCAAGAGGTGCAAGCTTTCAGTTATAAAATAAATAAGTCATCATGGAGATGAAGAGTACAGTATAGGGAATGTAGTCAATATTTTAGTAACTTTGCACAAAGACTACACTTATTGTGGTGAGCACTGAGTAATGCACAGAAATGTTAAAATCACTGAAACTGGACATCTGAAATTAATAAAACACTGCAAGTCAAATATACTTCAACAACAAATATTAAAAAAAATACAATTGATCATTTAACGATTCAAGCATTATGTACATTGCAATTAACATTTAGGGCTATTTCTACAATTTGTTATAGAAGTGAATAGAAATTTCTCTAATCTTCAAAAGTTGAAATGTCTTAATTTTCTCCAATCAGCAAAACTAAGGAACATGGCTTTTATATTCTCTTAATAGGCTTAAAATAAAATAGTATACAAGAGAACTATCACTGCAGGGAAAGAGAAAAGACACACTCTAAATAAAAGATTGTTTTATGAACAACATTACGGCAAGTTTATCCTCAAGTTCTATGATTTAAAAATAATAATAATAATAATAATAAAAATGGGCCTAAGATTCAAATTCAAGAGACCCCCTTTTTAGACATCTTCATGAATAAAATCTTCTTCATATAAATAATTTAAAAATGCCTCTTTGGGAAAAAACAGTTATAGCAAATATGTATAAGAAAAAACAAAAGGGTTAGCTACATGCAACTGATAAGATATCAGATGATACCCATGGACCTTTACGTTAGAAAAACACACAAATCTACAGGGTAGTGTGCAATTTATGGGGGCAAAGTGCTTCTGCTTTATATAATGTTTACTACTACTCCCTGGGTAGGTTAGATACACATGTGTGTATAAATAGCTCTTCTTAAGGCTATGAATGACAGCTTTTGGAAGAGAAGAAATTGTCTGCAATTTCTTACAAATATGAAAATATTTAAGTTATTTAAAAAGAAAGACGTTCTTATTCTTACATTTTATATTGATGCTTTCTGGGTTTATGTAACAATGGTTTAAAAAAAAACAAGGAGTAATAAATTGCATGACAGAACAATGATGATAAAAATATTTATACTGTATTACACATAAAGTACCAAACTAAAAACATTTTATAAACTGAAAAAAATTATTGCATCTTTCTTCTATCTTCATGAATTTGATCCTAACTTACAAAGTTAGGATTACAAGTTTTGGGTAGTTTTATGTACTTTTTTGGTGAGATTTATTTTATTACAATTAATCAAATTAATCAACACTGGCTCATGTTGTATGGTCACCTAATACAAAATTAAATGGAAAAACATCAAGAAAAAGTGACATGTATGTAAAAGTGATTTTAACTGTACAGATTACCTGTTCAAGAGGAACATGATTCACCAGGCCACTGACAACTGTTCTTGGGGCTGTTTCTCCAACATCTACTTCTTCCACATATAAAGAATCTGCATCAGGGTGTTTTCTGGCAGTGATGATACAACCAACTCGAAGATCCAGACGAGAAACATCTACTGGCTTAGAGTCAGTGCTTCCTGCTCCCGATTGTTGTTTTTTCTCCTTTTTCTCCCCTAAAAAATATTTATGAATGGTTAAACATCAGAAGTAAAACAAAAATAAACTACGAAAACTCCCTAACATCGACACTGATGAGCTTTAAAAGAAAGAGTGTTTATCTCCGACCTTCACTTAAACAGTAACAAAGGAAAGAATTATTCAAGTCATAACATCTCACACCCTTTTTTGGCTATTTTTCTGTTGAATAATTGTCTAAATCTCTAGTTAAAGACAGAAAGTAGGGGGCGCCTGGGTGGCTCAGTTGGTTGGGCAACTGCCTTCGGCTCAGGTCATGATCCCGGAGACCTGGGATCGAGTCCCACATCGGGCTCCCTGCTTGGCGGGAAGCCTGCTTCTCCCTCTTTCACTCCCCTTGCTTGTGTTCCCTCTCTGGCTGTGTTTCTCTCTGTCAAATAAATAAAAAAAAAAAAAAAAAAAAAAAAGACAGAAAGTAGAAGTTGGTAATCTATGTTCATTCATTTACATATTGCCTATGGAAGCTTTTACGCTATGGCAGAGTAGCTGTGAGAATGACTTTATGGTCTGCAAAGTAAAGATATTTACTAAATGGACCTTTATTGAGAAAGTCTGCCTTTCCCTGAAACAGAGCTGAAGAAAATCCTTTAGAATTTTACTTTGCAGGGTACCTGGGTGGCTCAGTGGGTTAAAGCCCCTGCTTTCGGCTCAGGTCTTGATCTCAGGGTCCTGGGATCAAGGCCCATATATGGCTCTCTGCTCCCTGCTTCCTCCTTTCTCTCTGCCTCTGCCTACTTGTGATCTCTCTCTCTCTCTCTGTCAAATAAAAATAAATAAATAAATAAATAAAGATTTTTTTTTTACTGTGACTCTTTAGAAAGGGAAAAAAAATCCTTTATTTTTTAGAAGAAGACCACAATCAGTACCAGCTACGAGAATGAACTACAATCAAATATACTTTCACCAACAAAATGTTTCTCTCTTCAGTTAAACACACCAATAGGTAAACAATGAATTTCTCCACTTCTTGTATTTCTCAGAAGACTTATTAGGTCTTTAGGTTTACCCAAAGCAACTATTTGAACATAAGAGAACATTTTATTCTGATTTCTTTTTTTAAAGATTTTATTTGAGAGAGAGAGAGAGAGAGAGAGAGCGCACGTATGCTGAGCAACTGGGAATAGCAGCAGGAGAAGCACACTCCTTGCTGGGCAGGGAGCCCAATGTGGGGCAGTGTGGGGTTTGATTCCAGGGTTGCAAGGTCAAAACCTGAACCAAAGGCAGATGCTTAAGCGAATGAGACACCCAGGTGCCCCTATTCTCATTATGTTTTAAAAGTCCTCCTCTTGGGACGCCTGGGTGGCTCAGTTGGTTAAGCAACTGCCTTCGGCTCAGGGCATGATCCCAGAGACCCGGGATCGAGTCCCACATCAGGCTCCCTGCTCGGTGGGAAGCCTGCTTCTCCCTCTCTCACTCCCCCTGCTTGTGTTCCCTCTCTGGCTGTGTTTCTCTGTGTCAAATAAATAAAATCTTTAAAAAAAAAAAAAGTCCTCCTCTTATTTATATGTTGAGAATCTAACTCTTATTAGCATTTGATTACTGTGGCCACTGAGTTGAAATACAACCTGTAAAGAGTTCATTTCCTTCAGTTTCCATCTAGCTTCTCTAGCAGAAAATAATGTAAAACTGAGTAACTTATTTACCTGCAATCTATAGGATATAGATAAGCATGCAGTTGTGGCTTAGAAGAACTCCTTTTCAACTATACCTTTGTTTATTTAATATTTGAACAAATATTTACTGAGCTGTATTGAAAATCTCTTAAGGAAGACAGATATACACAATGAATATGTGACAAACAGTAGATATACAAAGAAATACAGAAACACAGAAATGAATAATTCTGCTTGGAGTGGGAAAGAATGATTTTGTGTAAGGACACTCACAATTTATACAAAGATATTTTATAAAAGAAGAGGTCGAGCTAGCTCCAAAATAATGGGGAACTTTTAATTTAATTAACAAATTTTTTAAAATTCCATTTTCCTTGTAAAATAATCGTAAAACTTTTCTAATGGTAAAAACCCAAATAATATAGAAATATAAGAAATTACTAGAACACACCAAAAATCTTAATAGCAGTTATCTCTGAGTGATAATCTATGTATTTGATATAACACAATTTAACAGTACATCGCTGTATTTTTAACTGAAATACTTTTATAAGGAATCCACATTCCAGAGGTGACTGCAAATTTCTAACAAGAACTTAGTCATCATAAAAGACTTAAAGAATGTTTCACTAAAAAATGAGTGATGTTAACATGTGGAAATCTAGAAAGCCTGTATGGCAACCACAGCCTCTGCATGAACAGAATTTTGACATCTGGCAATTCTAGCAGCCAAACACCAGTGGAATAGCCCCATATTCTAGCACTCCCCAATATGGTAGCTGCCAACCACATACAGCTATTTACACTTAAATTTAAAATAAAAAATTCAGTTCCTCAGTCAGACAAGATACATTGTAAAATGTTTACAAGCAATGCATGGCTACTGGCTACTATGCTGGATAACACAATTATACAGCATTTCTATTATCAGAGAAAAGTACCACTGTGTGCTGCCTTCTCCTACAAAGGAAGACTCCACTGTCTCATTTGACTAAAGAAGACTGACTAGTCTTATAGTCATAAATGCAGTATATCTTCCTTTGGGTACGAACCTCATCATTCTTAGAACAGGCTGTCTAGGGCGCCTGGGTGGCTCAGTGGGTTAAAGCCTCTGCCTTTGGCTCAGGTCATGATCTCAGGGTCCTGATTTCGAGGCCTGCATCCAGCTCTCTGCTCAGCAGGGAGCCTGCTTCCTCCTCTCTCTCTGCCTGCCTCTCCGCCTATTTGTGATCTCTGTCAAATAAATAAATAAAATCTTAAAAAAAAAAACAGGCTGTCTGATTGTTTTATGCCTACTTCTCAATAAATTTATAAAATGAAAGAATTTGTTTACTTGCTTTCATTGTTAACCATACCACCTAGTGGTGAAGTTACAGAGAAGATGTACAACACCTATCTACTTCTAACCAAGTTACTGATATTTACTAAAAGGAACTGACAAGTGTTAGATGCTAAATTGGCTTAGGTTTGAGGAGTGTGAAAAATAAAATTAGGACAATTATACCTTATACCTCTAACAGCCACCTGGCTTCTGTACACTCACTTGCTAGACCCTAAGAAAGTGGAAAAACACTAGCTGCCCTCCTATAGCCACCCTGTAATCACATGGCCCCTCTCTCCACGCCTTCAGATATGAGAACAAGGGATAACGGCCATTTGGCTCCAGGAATGTGGCTACGTTGAAAGACTCACCCTTCCCCCTTTCATGATGGGTGATGCAGGAGGGAGTGCCCCTCTGTGGTTTCGGGTAATAAGCGCGGGAACCAATCAGATCATGCTGGTGTTCAAATTTAAATGTCAGCCAATAAGAGTCCAAGTACCATGAAAAGTCCCGAACTTGTTTGTGCCTGCCTATAAAAGCTGCACTAAAAGTATGCTCGGGGCTTCTTAGCATCACCAGTAACGAGTGCGCGGAGGTCCCGGTTCGAACTTGCAATAAACGACCCTTGCGGTTTGGCTTTGACTCTGGACTCTGGTGGTCGTCTTTGGGGGGGGTTTCGGAATTTGGGCATTTCAGGTTAATTCACAAATTCCTCAGTCATTTCATATCTTCCAAAAACTCTTAAGTGAGTCTAAGTGTTATGAGAGATACGTATAACGAATTATAAAAGCACTTTTTTTAGACATGCCTGGAAAAACGGAGTAAAGGAGACTAGGTAAAAAAGGAGTCAAATTTATGATTAGAATAGCTTTAGCAGCAAGGTAAGGATAAATTTTAGAAAAGATGAGGTTTTAACATTAACTCAAATAACAGATCATGAGAACTTGAACAAAGGTAGCACCTAACAAAATGGAGCCAGGGAACTGGGTTCTAGGTACATTTTGGTGGTCAATTAGGTACACAAATTGAGGGAGGACAATAGCGTTGTCCTAAAAGGTTAACTACAAGATTTCTAGTCTGGCTATCTAAGCGGATGATGATATACTTTCTACTCCTGTTTTTACGGGTTCCCAAGACTTTTACACGCCTTAGTTCAGACATTCTCCTTTGCTAGAATATCCCCTTCCTATTGTCACAACTAGCCCCAAGCTAACTTTCCACTTGTGACTTCTTTAAAACTGAATATACACTAAAATTTAGTCATACCGAACTACAGATGGGTCCCTACCTAGTCTCTACTTTCTATGTTTTCAATCATGTTAAAACATACTCCTACCTCAAATACCACATTTTACCCTATCAATCTGGTCAATCTTCACACATCCTTTAGGCCCAGGTTCTATGTTCCAATATCCTACTATTTATTCTAATTCATAAAGGTTTCAACTTTCTTTTTGATACCACTATTATTACCAAAAATGACATCTGATAAACCAGTCAAGAACCAAATAACCTTAAGGTTTAAAAATACCTTTCACTTCAATTTTCTCTTTCATCTTCTTTTCTCCCGCTCCTCCTCCTATCTGTTCTTTGGCACCAGAAGTTATAGTTGTTACTGGTTTAGACTGTATCACATTTTCAGAAACCATGGAATTAGCTTGCAGCAGAATACCAGATGGAAATGGTATTTGTTTCACTGATACAAAAAATAAAATAAAGTCATTATGAGCTCTTTTTTAAAAAAAAATTCACTGTACATGATTATCAAGTTTCTAATGTCTGAGATTATAAAAAGGCTGCCAAGAAATTAAGTACATTTTAACCATGATAAAAGTCAAAAGACTCTTATTTAATAATAACAGAAAATTATGGATAACAACAATAACTAATATTTATTATGGACCATGTCTCACTTTTCAAAATGCTTTACATGAATTAATCCTTATAATTCTCATAAATACCATTAGAGCAGTAAGTTATATTCACACCACCATTTACAGATGATCAACATGAGCCACACAGAAGTTAAAAAACTGGACCATCACACACACAGTGAGTAGAAAATAAGAATTTATACTCAGGCAGTCTTTCTCCAGAGACTGTCTAATCATGGTTTGGCAAGATGGCATGTTTTTCACTCAGGTTTTCTTTTATATTGAACAATCAACTGGGAAAGTGTTTTAATAATAGTCATTTCTGTTAGGGCCTGCTTAGCCTCAAGGCCAGCAGAACAGGCTCTGAAACTCTCTGGTGATTTAGGCCTCTACATATCTAAGACCCCCTGGTGATTGATGCCTTTCCAAGGCTGTGTTTACCAAATGAGGGCAGATAAGTCAAGGAACCATCAGTGCATCTTGCTTTCTTGCCCCAAATGTGTGGGCATTTCAGGAACTAGGGAGGGGGCTAAAATGTTATCTCACCCAACCAGGAAAATTACTGTGTAATTCATGCTTGCTGTTTGAAACGTATATAAACCCCTAGACCCTTGCATTCGGGGTCCTTGCTGAAACCCGCTGTGCCAGGCAGATGCTTGGACCCTAGCCAGCTAGAAATAAACCTCGCTGTGTGATTTGCATTATCCTGAGCGTCGTTGGTTTCTCTTTGGGGAGGCAGTCGACATCGGACTTTAACAATTTCAATATCAGAATTAATGGAGAGACATGTCCATAATTCTATTTCAAAAAACAACTTTTTAAGGAAGAAAATTCCTTCAGCAATGTTAAAAACTCTCATAGCCTAGTGAATATGAACAAATAAATCTCATGAGGGATTCTGAGGTGGCTTATATTCTGGCCAATATTCCGACCACTTTTCTGAGGTATTTTTAAGTTCCCTGGAGGATCTTGCTCCTTTTAGTAATGTGACACTCTATCTACCCTTATTTAATGTTTCAGCATTAGATAGAATGCAATATGTTAATTCAAACTGTTAATCTGCTTTAGCATTTCATTAATAAGATCAGAGTTTAAAATGTTCCAGGACAACCTTTTAGAACTGGTAAATGGAAAGCAGTTTTACATTGCTAATATTTTAACTGCTTATTTAATTCTGTACCTGTATTCTAAATGTCCTTGTCTTGAAAAAGATCTGATTTTCCACTGACAATGTTCTTTTCAGTTGATAGCTGTAAGCACTCACTGTATTGGTTTTTCCCTACTTTTGTTTAGCTCACTAAGGGTAGAGCTCGTATTATAAAATTCAAAATAATTAACTCACTGACAGGATAATTCTAAGTAAAGGAAGTAGTAACAGACACTTTCACTATACTTGGGCCTCTTTAACTCACCTAGGAAGGATTTTGTATTATACAATCAAATGCCTTTCTATATGGTACTTCAAAGTTGTAATAGAGCTATTATTACCACTGTTTTACAATGATGTAAATTTACCGACCTTTAAAATAATTCAATCAAATTTTAAATTTTATTTGTAACATAATAATTGAAATGATAATTCCCTGCTGGGTTGATTAACTTAAAAATCAGGATTTCAGGCAAATTACTTTATACCTGTAAGCTTCAATTTCCTCATGTATAAAACAAAGACATTTGTGTACACAAAATTTTAAGGATAAAATACATAATGTATGTGAAGCACTTGGCATAGAGTGCTTGGCATACAGTAAAATGTAATACATGTCAATTACATACTATTACAGCTTATTTTCAATAACTATTTAATAGGGAACAGTGATGATCAAGTTTTGAAGTATGTAGCACAGAGATTAAAAGCATTTATATATTTTTTTAATTCAAGTATAGTGGACATACAGCTATATTAGTTTCAGGAATACAACAGGATTTCCCTAATGAGGTAAAAATATACAATAGAAAAAAGACAGTCTTCAACAAATGGTGTTGGGAAAGCTGGACAGCTACATGCAAAAGAATGAAACTGGTTCCTTACACAATACACAAAAGTAAACTCGAAACAGATTAAAGATCTAAATGTGAGACCTGAAATCCTAAAATTCCTAGAAGAAAATATAGGCAGTAATTTGACAATGGCTACAGCAACGTTTTTCTAAGTACATCTCCTGAGGCAAGGGAAACAAAAACAAAACTAAACTACTAGGACTACACTAGAATAAAAAGCTTTTGCACAGCAAAAGAAACCATCGACAAAATAAAAAGGCAGCCAACTGAATGAGAGAAGGTATTTATAAATGATATATCCGTTAAGGGCTTAATATCCCAAATATATACAAAACTTTTACGAATTCAATACCAAAAATAATCATCATCATCCAATGAAATCGGGCACAGGTCCTGAACAGACATTTTTCCAAAGACATACAGCCAGCCAACAAACATATGGAAACATGCTCAACATCACCAAAAGCACATGCATTTGCACCCCAGGTCTACACTTCTTGCATCAGCTCAGGAAAGATCATTTGCCTTTTCTAAGTCTCCATTTTCTCTTTTGTAAAGGAGGACAACTGCATGAAAAGGGTTACTGTGGGGATAAAATGAGATTAATACCCAATATAAGAAACAATAATATAATTATTATAAATCAAAACAACCTATCATTTCTATATTTAATTACCTCCATTTTGAATTTCTGCCTGAATTAGCTCTTGTTTTAATTCTTCAATTTCTTTCTTTAATTTAGCATTTTCAACTCGAAGTTTCTTCTCTTCTCTCAAAGTTGCCTGCAAAACTAGGATTAAGAAAATCCAGGTAAGATATAGCCATGTTTTCTAAAAAAGGTTTCTTATGAACACTACTTGATTTAAGAGCATAGCAGTACAAATATAACTAGGGCAATACCAATATCCAAATGTTCGCCAATTCCTTTATATTAGTTTAATATTTATTAGAATAACATGATAATTAAAATAGAGAAAAAGCAAGAAAATCTGTAAAATAATCATGGTATAGAAAAGTTTTGTTTATGAATCGTTCCTAGCTTCCATAAAGATGGAACAACTCAAAGTGTCAACAATAAACTGTCAAAATGAGGTATTAGACCCATTACTATTTTTTTAAGCTGAGATCTAATAATAGCAAACCATAAAAAAAACTATTCTCATTTCTTTCCTTTCAATTCTTATGTCTCAAACACTGAGCTAGCCAAATACTCAATGAGTGAAATAACTTCAAAGATTTCCCCAAGATACATGTGTTAAAGGTGAGAAATAAGATATACAAAAGAATAAAAGAAAAACAATGATTCTCAGTTGGGTTGGTACTGCTCCCTAGGGAGAATTTTTAAAATGTGTGGGAGCATTTTTGGTTGTCACAAATAACAGGAGTCATTCTGGGCCATTTACTGGGCAGCAGTCAGAAATTCCAGATGTCCTAAAATATGTTAGATATACTTGTAAAATGAAGAGTTCTCTCACATTCTGCAGAATTTTCCAATAACCCACTGTACAATTGTATAGGTGAAAATCCTGTTCATTATTTGAGCCTCTATTTTTCATACAGAAATACAAAATATTCTTAAACATTTTCATTGCATCCTGAATTTTCTATAAATTATCTTATAAATCAACAGTAGATTGCATTTTGTTTTGTTCAAAGCTTTCCCTGAAGAATTATTCATCATTCTAAGTAAATAAAAAACACAACTGAAAGCTGTTTGTGGTATCAGAGTTGCCTGCAAAAAGGCAGACTAACACACATTCATACCAATAAGCATTGTATCTACTGAATTCTTGGTGATTCCATGTATGGGAACCATACAGCATAGGACTCTCTCATATGTCTGGTAGGACAGTCCTGCCTAAATATTTACTCACTAAAATACACATTTTTATTATTACTACACATTATATATTACATTATTTTTAATTTTCCTCTATCTTCCATATATATGTAACATTAATATATGTTTTGAAATTATGTATATGGGTAGGTTATTCTTTACAGGGTATTAAGAGATTTTACAAAATATTTACTGTAACATAGTAACAATGGGACTGAGAACCACCCATGACAAGATACTAAAAAATAATGATAAAGGTGAAAAATCAATATGCAAGAAGCATAGAAGGGTTCCTTTCTCTCTCTCTCTCTCTCATTTTTTTTTGATTAGCAAAATTGAAATGCTAGTCAAGCTAGTAGCCACCCATGAGAAAAAATTCACACAGAAGCACTGATCATCTCTAATCTTTATCTTACTAATGAGAAAAATTATTAAAGATTTTAAGAAAAATGACAAGAAATCCTTTAAGAATTTTTTTTTAAGATTTATTTATTTATTTAACAGAGAGAAACACAGCGAGAGAGGGAACACAAGCAGGGGGAGTGAGAGAGGGAGAAGCAGGCTTCCCGCTGAGCAGGAAGCCCAATGTGGGGCTCAATCCCAGGTCTCTGGGATCATGACCTGAGCCGAAGGCAGTCGCTTAACCAACTGAGCCACCCAAGCGCCCCTCCTTTAAGAATTTTAAGAGAAGTGCTTACAAAACATTATAAAGAGAAATAATTAAAACAGTATTTTAAAATTAAGAAAAAAAGAATAAAGAAAAAATACTTTGAAGAGCAACTATGATTCTGTAACCATTCACAATCTTATGCAACAAAGAAAAGCATTTATTTCTATTAGTTATTCTAAAAGACCTGGGAATTTTTACACCATTAATACTGGTTATTGAGAAATAAAAAATATATTTAAGCAAACAAAAATCAATCGAAATCCTAAAAGCAGAAATTCCGATTTGGTATTTCTATACATATCATAGCAATTTCTAGGTAAAACTTAAAGACATACTGGGAAAAAATGTAAAAATCATTTCAGAAAATCTTTAGTAGAGGGTAATATAAGTATATAGTCTTAGAGGAGATAAATTTGAGTATATATATGATTTTACCCATTTTTCTTCACTTTAATATTTAATTCTATATGAACTTATCTTCAACATTCATTTTCCTTTAGCACTCTTAAAATAATGTCATTTTCTCTACAGCATTCACTAGATACCAATTCTAATTTATCTCAATTCCAGAATATTATTTCACTCAAAATTAAAATATTAAAGGAAACTAAAAGTTATCAATATGATGAAGTATATTTATGGGGTAAACACAGTTTTTGTGCTGTCTATATAGAGATTCACTTTAGGTATCTCCTCCAAAAATGCAAAATCTCTTACTTGCTTTTTCCTTAAGAAGAGCAACTTGCTGCTTTAAATATTCAATAATTTGATCTGCTTCTGCACCCTTCTGTTCCAGTCTCTTCAGAACAGCACCATTAGTTGCCATTTTTGCCAAGAAACGGCAGAAAATCCTAAGTGAAAAAATAAAAGTGGTAAATTATACCACAGAAGGAATAAATTTATTGTATACAACACTAACAGCAAGCAGTCCGAAAGGAAAAATATCTTCTACTCTAACAAATCAATATACTAGAAAAACATTTTTCCTATATAGAGCAACAAATCAAAAGGCAGAAATGTTAAACAACTAATTCCTCAATATGTTTGAAAGAGGCAATCAAATTTTTTTCCCCTAAATGCAAAAAAGATGCTATTTAACTACATTTTAGGTTGGAAAGTTTTAAAGAAAGCTTTACAATACAGTGGAGTATTATAACGCAAAACAGGACACTAAGAGAAAAGAGTAACAAAAACCTTAACTACACTATAACTGAGTGCTACCCGTGTTCCAAAGTTAAGAATTGCTGAATTCCCTCTTTTACTCCTATTTTTGTATACTGAATATTTCTACTGCTCATTTAACTATATACAATTTTAAGGAGGAACATGTGAATTAAGACAAAATTAAAATATCAACAATTAGGAATATATGAATATTAATGACATGCCTACTCAGAAATAACATCAGCATATATACTATGACCCTTGTAAAAGAAAATTGTAATTTTAATTTTACAATACTTCACAGAAATTAGAAAACATCCTGTCAGTGTGCAGAAAAATGCATATAACCAATCATTCTGAGATCAACTCATAATGTTAAGGTTTAAACTGCTGAGTATTAAGACAAATAATCACACTAAAAAAGACAAGATTAATTATTAATATGACAAACTTTTCTTACCTATTAACTTCAATTTATAATATAAAGCGTAATGACACAAGCATTGCTGAAGCAATTCTGATTTTAAATAAGTGATACACAATAAAATGGTGAAATTTTTAGATAAAGGAAAAAATTGGCTAAAACGAATAAGATTGTTTGAAAATTTCATATTATACAATATCCATCCTATATAAATCACCTCTGAAATGTTTACCTTTTTATAGAGAACCAATTCTCAAAAAACTTTATGCTAAAGTTGACAATTTATAATGTAGAACCACCAAAACAATAAAAACCTGATAAAAATAAAGTTGCTAATCAGTGAAGAAAATATAAATGAGGCTAATCTGAAAAAGTCACATTAAACTGCTCATTTTCTATCTGGACTATTATTTAACAGTTTAAAAAATACAGAACAAAAAATAAAAAGGTACAAACATTGAAAATGAAGGTATCAACTTTAAATTCAGCCAATTTTTACCAACATGAACACAGAATAGTCTGTTGTTGTTCCTCAAACGTTTTAGAATTTTAGAGAAAAATACAAATGAATACGTGAAGAAAGTTAAAGTTAAAACAAAAGCTATATTCTCCTGGACTTTTTTTTTTCCCCACAGCACTCCCCTGGACTTTTAACATCCTCCTTACTGCATTCTTTTGGCTAAATGTCCTTCTATTTTACTCTAACATAATAATCAAATATATTCAATAGGTGAAAATAGCTATCCCAAGAAAAGTAATGAATACTGGTTTAGTGTAATTTGTTGGCTTTTACTTTTGTAGCAAAGAAAAATTTGATGAGTTAATATTAAAGTAAATGTGACCTTAGTGATACACTTCAGAAAAATCCCTAGTCAACTAATAAGGAACAAGTAAATTAAGCGTAAAATAGTTGTCATGGATTTCCCGTAACAGAAAGTTATCTCACAAATATCAGCAGAACATGAAATTCGTATTCTGACTCATACAAAACAGTTTCAAAACTAAGACTAACAATAATTTGCAAAACAGAGATAATAAATCCTGGCTAAGAGAGAAAAAAAAAAAGAGAGGTGCCTGGGTGGTTCAGTCATTAAGCATCTGCCTTTGGCTCAGGTCATGATCCCAGAGCCCTGCAATCACACCGAACCTGCATAACATCCAGCTCCCTGCTCAGTGCTAGGCCCTGCTTCTCCCTCTCCCACTCCCCCTCTTGTATTCCCTCTCTTGTGTTCTCTCTCTCTCTCTCTCTGTCAAATAAATAGAATCTTAAAAAAAAATAAAAGGAAAAAAAGATAAACTTTTACGGAGTTGATACATCTATTAACTATCTGCAAAATGCAGTTACAAAAGTGAGTTAAATAAAATATGACTTTTGTAATACATGTGGCACAGGCATAAGTTTAATAAGAATGTTTCAAAACATAAACACAAATGAGCTGAATACATTAAACACATACATAGGGCCACTAAGAGGAAACAACAGGATAAAAAGAAATGATAATACTTTGAATGATACTGATAAAAAACATATACCTCTATTATTTTATGTACTTGTTTGTACTCTACAAATAATTGCTTAAAGGTCCAGTTTTAAATTGTGAAATAAAACTAGGACTGAGAACTGTATATCACTTGAAATGTCAGCATAAAAAAATTAAAAAGAAATGTCCAGCAAAAATGGATTCATTTTTAATCAAAAAACATAGAAAATAAAGGGAAAACATGTTAGTAACTAAGGGAAATGTTACTGAAAAACATATTTAGGCCATGAAGTCTCTCTCTCTTTTTTAAAGATGTTATTTACTTATTTCAGAGATAGAAAGTACACAAGCTGGGGAGGGGGGAAAGAGGGAGAGGGACAAACAGACTCTGTGCTGAGTGCAGAGCTGGATATGCAGTTTAATGTCACAACCCTGAGATCACAACTAGAAGCTATATCAAAAGTCCACTGTGTGACTGAGACACCCAGGCACTCTGTAGGCCATGCAGTCTTAAAATGTTGAGAACACAGAGAGAGGACAGTGATCCTAATAAACCATTCATATATAAAATAATTATGGATGACAGAAGTCATCTCAAATTTCCTGATAGGTATTACTGGGTAATAATAGTATCTAGTGTTTACTTTGTCTTTAGTATCTGCCAGGTCCTTTTCTAAGCACTTCACAATAATTATCACAACACCATAAGGTACATATTAATATTACTCCTTCTCCTTATTTAGAATATTAAGAACTTATTACAAAAGTAATGAGATAAAAGTAATTTAATAAAAAAAACATGGATTTAGACATCACAAGATCTTAAATCAAATCTTACCCTTTGCCCCTTAACAACTTATCTAACCTCTCTGATCCTCAGTTTTCTCATTTGTAAAATGGAAATAATTTTATATATTTCAGAGCATTGATATACTGCAAAATAAGACACCATAAATAAAACTCAAGATTTTTGGCACATAGCTAAAAAATGTCAGGCACTGAGCACAATTTTGGGAACACAACAAAGGATATATGTACAATCCCTACCTTCCAGAAGCTCACAGTACTGTAGGTTACCTATGGGCATTGTATTTTGTAGATCCTTAGGTATCATTTTTACATTTTCTTAAAGGTTAAGAACATAACAAATAGTAAAAATACAAATTACAGAGACTGATATTAAAATATATTTAGATAATATGATTAAGCCACACTTTAATTTCTTTGTGAATGGTATATGGTCTATAGGGGTGATAAATATTAATATATTTATATTAATTCTAAATTTTGTGTTTAAAATAGTATACAAAATATATCCAAGGGAATACAGTAAGACAATAGCCAACTAAAAATCTTTGCACTTTTCCCTATGAATAGATATTGTCGACATAATTACAGAAACTCTAAAGGTAACAGACTTAAGATTATTTGAACAACTGGTATACAAAGAAGGAACATCAATGGCATATAGCAGATTTCCCTCTCAATGCCTTTTGAAAGTCTTCCAAGGACTAATATTGACAGTTCCCAGCTCTAGCTCAGAAGGCAAAGCAATCCAGCATGAGCCATAGAACTATTTTGCCAAAGGCACACAAAGGTCAAGAATACCAAGAGAAAAACTGTACTATGAAAATGATGCAAACTGTTCTGGTTTAAGGAAAAGAGAAAAAAAAAATTCACTAAATACTTTCTGCTCAATTTTGCTGCAAATCTAAACCTGCTCTAAAAAATAAAGTCTTAAAAAAAAAAAAACACGAACTAAAGATTGTATGAATTTAAAACCTGAAAATACTCTACATCCTTATTACTTATGATAAAGTCCTTATTTGGTTATGCAATAAATAACAATTTTTCCAACATTTTTAACATATATAATACAGTGAGAGGTTACTTGTGACTGCCTTCACTGCCACAGTATCAGTAATACAGCTATAAAGGAAGCCTCAATAAAAGAAGAAAGGAAATATCTTTTGCTAGCACAGTCATTTTTCTGGTAACAGTCAGGTTTTCTTGGCAAAATAAAACTTAGGTGATCATAAGACACACTAGCTGTTAATCAGGGTCTACTTTTTCTCTACTCCTAGATAACTGGCTATCTTGACAATATTATTCATGATGTCAAAATTAACATACCTTTGATATTTTGGATTAGCTTCTAGTCAGGTCTATATATTGACACAACTTCTCTCAAATGCTAAGAGCTATTTATTGTTTGTAGAATTAGAAGCCCTGGAAATTGGCTTTCTAGTACTTATTAACTATCTTTAAACTTCCAAAAAATTAGTATGCATAAGTTTATGTCCATATTTTTCTAATATGCAAATATCGATCACTAGCATCAACAGAAGAGTTTTTTTTTTTTTTCTTTCTTAAAGAAGTATTTACAGCCAACAAATCTTGGTTAAATCATATACTTAATAGGCTGTGTGACCCTGTAAAGTTACTTTTCTGTGCTTCATTTTCTTAATCATAAAATGAGGAGTTTCACTTCCTACTTCTTTGGCACTTCCGTTTAGGGCTCTTTTTTCTTGACTTGTCCCTTTAATGCTTATATTTTCAGAGTTTGGTCCTGATCTCTAGTCTCTTCTAGGGATTACAAACCATCACCACAGAAATCACTGATGCCTTTGTGTTCCAGGGTTAACAATGTTTGAAATGGCTGAGGTGAACGCTTTAAGCAAGACTGCATAAATCCCTGCTGTTTGTCATTTATGCTACCTGCCAGGCCCCTATAAAAAACTTAAGTTCATAACCCCAATTTTACTTATATTTCCTGATTTCGAGCTATGTTTATAGTAAAGAGTTAAATTGAACATGTTTTGTATTCACTAAGCTTTCAGACAAATGAGGGAAACAAAGTAAATTGGAAAAAAATTTTAAATGAGGTTATGGTTAGGGCAATAGTGCTAGTTTAGTAACAACTTAAAGCTTAAAGCTAAGACAAACCTTAAACCATTCAACCTAGTGCTCATTTCATTATCCATAGTGATTTCCTATTTTACATTGAGTACCTATTGAATTTTATAACTTTTTAGTTCCCTTAGTCTCCTCAGAGCTTTCAATGTGCTAATAGACTTAGGGTTTCTCACAGATAATGTTAATAATAATGGTAACAGATAAATTTTGCAGAGTATTTATTATGGGCTGGCTCAATTGTTACATAGATCACCTATGAATACTGTAATTATTTCCATTATACAGAGAAAAAAGCTTTAATTAAAATTAATTTGCCTTAGATCATGTGACTTGTTAGTAAATAATAGGATTAAACCTTACTCTCTGTCTGATTCTGGAGTTAGCACTTTTAATGTCCAAGCTATAATTTCTGTAAAAAACATAATCATGTAGTTTGCAAATGTATTTAACCACAGAATCCTAACAAAGGAACACCTAAATTTTCTAGAACTAGTATCCTCTAAAACAGTTTGGGAATACTGGCTTAATTATTTAATTATAGGAGATAAAACAGACATAATATTTAACTGCATGCACAGTAATCATAAATGTAAAACACTTAACATAGAGGAAAAAAACTACACAGAAATAGTATTTAACTGCATGCACAGTAATTACAAATGTAAAACACATAGAGAAAAAGAGAAAACAATACACAAGTATGTTAATTGTATTTGGATAGTAAGAATTTTTGGATGGCTTAGACTTTTTTCCCTTTACTAAATTGAAAAATAATGACCTTATTTTTACGACAAAAAGCATTTGAAAGTAGTATCTAAATTATTCTGCCTCTTAACATTAACTTTGTTCACAGTATTTATTATATTTCATTAGACCTAAAAAGCCATTGTAAGATGCCACTAATAAAAACTGAGGTTGATTTTATGAAATACAGGAATTTAGACATCTTAATCATTAAAGCATATACAAAAGGCTATTTCTGAGATTTCTGTCATTTCCAAATGGCTTCCCTTTACCTCAGTAATTTCCCCAATAGTCTTTCCCTACTCTGATTTTAAATCGCCAATAATTCCTTTTGGTTTTTAATTTAAATGCAATTAATTAACATAGAGTGTACTATTAGTTGCAGAGGTAGAGGTCAGTGATTTATCAGTCTTATATCAGTAATTCTTTTCAAATAACAAGGTTTTCAGTGTTGGGGACCAAATATAAACAAATAAGCTATGTCTTTGAAACTCAAGTTTTAAGTGCAGCTTTTCAGTTCCTTTATAATATAGGAATTCTAAAAACTTGGAAGTTTCTTTCTACTTTCCAAAACACCTGATTTCACTGTTCCAGAATTTCACTTAGGTAAAAGTTTATACTCTTCTTAGATGCCGTTAAGTACTGTATTTCATCAAACTTAAGATGCCACCAACTGTAAAATGGCTTCAATCACAAGATGCTGTCATTTTATGTACCATTAAGAAAAAAGCAAACGTCCTGTATTATTTGAAAAATCTTTTAAATTTAACACTATTTTTATCTTATATAACTTTTGTTTCCCTATACTTCTGCATACACATTATCTTTTCATTTTAATGGTAAATCATCATATAAAGAATACTTAAAATGGAGATTAAAGTCACTACTATATACTAACGCCACACATAACTGAACTGATGACAATATTGACAGTTATGACCACGTATGCATAAGTAGGGGCACTGACAACTATGTCACAAGTGCCACTTAGTTCATGGTGATTTTAAGACAACAAATATAAAAAGCATGACTATTTTAGAAATGTAAATATGAGGAAAGCATGTATATCAGTATTAATAAACTATAGTAATTTTATTCACTTTTTTCCTCTCCCAACACCATCAATTCCTAATCTAACCTTCCAATCTTCATTCCTCCATTTGCTTTGTAATCTAACTGCCAAATCACCCCATATGGAGAACATCTTTATTACCATGCTACATAATGTGGTACTTTTTAGAACTAGCTTAAAACTCCTACCAGGATTTAAAACATGTGTCAAAAGTCAGAAATTTTAAAAAGGTAAGTAATAAAAATCAAATATTTTGAGAACAATGCATCCCAGAGATACTCAAATTATATAGCAGTGGTAACTGGCAATAACTCCAGGGGTGTTTTTGCCATTTTTGCTAAAATATAGAAGATCAGATTAAAATTATTCTTTTTGTGAATGTTTCTTTTTTGTCTGTTTATCTATTTACTTACTTGGAATGTATTCTGGGAATGAATTCAAATTCTAGCTCTGCCAATTATTAGCTGTGCCGGTTCTTTTATTTAGAAATTTTTGACGTATAATTGATGAATTACCAGATTAGTTGTAGATACACAACTCCATAATTATATAAACTACAAAATGATCACTTTAGCCCATTTAACATCCTTCACCTTACATAGTTACAAAGATTTTTTTCTTGTGAGAACCTTCAAGATCCACTCTCCCACCTATTTTCAAACATTCAAATACAGTATTTTTAAACTATAGTCATCAAGCTGTACATTATATCTCTTACTCATTTTATAACTGGAAATTTATTTATTCTTGATTGTTTTTCTTTACTCAACAGCGTGCCTTCCTCCCCTTTACTAATGAACACACAGGGAGTCCTAAAGGGCTTTAGGGATGGCTAAGAGAGGACTACTATAGAGTGGATGGCTATGAGAAGACAGTCCATATATTTCAAGTACTATGGCCATTAACATAGAAAATGTTAGAAAATTTAGAAAACATAGAAAATTTCTGTCCAGTGAAATATGCATAAGATTTTTAAAAAGGGTATGTCTAGGTCTCTCAGATTTCCCTTAGTAGGGTTTAACCATCCTTTTCCACATAGAAGCACTCGGTACTTCTTCCCATTTCTTATCCAAGAACACAGCTAATAACAACAGCCACTACTTTAATGGGCCAGGCACATTACATACGGGCTCATTTACGCTTTATAACCTTGGGTATAACATTTCTATTTTACAGAAAAATTTGAGAAATTACATGACTGGTCTAAATGTAATATTATAAATCCAAATATTGTTAATTCAAATATTAAATGGCAAAGCTATAATTTTAACTTGTGTTTGTTACTCCAAAACCCACACTACACTTCATTTTTTTAAGATTTTATTTATTTATTGGACACACAGAGAGAGATCACAAGTAGGCAGAGAGGCACGCAGAGAGAGAGGAGGAAGCAGGCTCCCCCACCAGCAGAGAGCCCGACGCGGGCCTCCATCTCAGGACCCTGAGATCACGACTTGGGCCGAAAGCAGAAGCTTTAACCCACTGAGCCACCCAGGCGCCCTATACTTCATTTTTAAAGTGTTTCCCAATCCTAATTAAATTAACTCATCATCCACCAGTATCTGTACGCATCTAAAATAAGAGCACTAAGAACCTGGCCAGCCATTTACCACCCATACTCAAGTCACCATCATGTCTCCTCTAGATTACTACAAAAGCCTCCAAATTGGTCTTTCTTCCACCCCACCACTTCCAATCTATTCTCCACAGCAGCGGGTATGATCCTTTTGAAAAGGAAGCCAGCTTGTGTCTGTCTATTGCTCAAAACTCTCCAGTAACTTAGACGCCCTCAATGTCCTTCATGATTTGTTCCTTCTATGATTTTGTCCCCAGCTTTAACTCTTTCATTCAACCCTAACCCACAAACTTCCTTGCTCTTCAGGCGAGTTTGTTTCACGGCCTTTGCAATGGCTGGTCACTCCCTACCAGACTGCACTTCCCTAAGACATTTGCATGGTTAATTCTCTCAAGAATGCCAGCTCTTGCTCGAAAGGTGTCTTTTCAGTGAGACTTTCCCTGGCTACACTAAAATTTCAAGCTATATTCTCCTCTGCTGTATTCTTCTTCTCTTCAGCACCCATTACAACCTACAACATGGCATGTTTTTCTTAATTGTGTGTAGTGTCTTCAACAATAGAAGGTGAACCACGGGAAGAAAGGGGTTTCTGTTTTGTTCACTGCTCTTCCCCAATGCCTAAAACAGTGTCCGAAAGATAGTGGGCGTTTAACTACTTGAGGGATGAATGCCTGCCCCACCCCCACCCCAGTCCTTTCACACACGCGAGCGCGTGCGCAAACGTAATAGTAAACGTGTTTGAATTTATCTTTCCAGTAGCATCCTTTCCCTCAGTCCTGCATCTCATTTCTCAAACGTGTATCCCTCAAAAGATCCCAAACTGTTCCCTGCTTCCACATGCCAAGACTGGTGTTGGTATGAACGTATTTCCCACTAGTATCGGCAGGCCAGGTTTTATCTCGCCAAGTCGAGTAAGGAAACGGGGACTCCTTCGATCTCAACCCGCCTACCCAGGACCCTCCGTGGACGTCACTCACATGAATCTGTGGACGGAGCAACCTGGGGAGCCTTACCCGGAGAGCCTCAGTCCGGAGCAGTCAGGAACACCCTCCCGCACACGACAGCTCTGAGAAAGGACCCAACGAGGTGTCCCCACCAAACGCCTGAGAGATCCACCGATTTAATTCCAAATTCTGTCTCCCCCTTTCTGTGCGCAACCACGCCACGCTCTCAGTCTTCTGTTTCCTTAGCCAATAACTCCACCCCCCCCCCGCACTTCTTCCTTGGTGGCTACACGTTGACACTAGCTTGGGCAAGGGGCAAAACGAGGGACGTCTGGGTCTTTCCTCGACGTGGTGTCGTGGAAGTTGTGAGGTCAGAAGAAAGGGGCCCGACTGAAATGAGGATAGGGGTGGGGAGAGCTGGGAGCTGTCAGCGAAGGGAGTGAGACAGATTCACGCTCCTGGCCAGATTCCGAGCTGGAAATTTCGGCGGACCTAACTAGCAGGCAAAGGGCAATCCCGAAGCTCTAGGAGCGGCTTCTTTTGTAGAAGCACCTGAAATGCGGGGTCTGGCACACTAAGCAGTAGCGGCAGCAGCAGCAGCCACAGCGGCAGGCTGGGGCCCTGTGTAGAAGCTCCGTCCCCTTGTGTTTGTGTTTGCCAGCGTCCCCAGACTCAGAGGCAGGTATTGGGGTTTGTCATTGTGTGTCATAGTGGATGGGGCTGGTGGGAGGCAGAGGAAAGTCAGGTGCAGCGAGTGGCCCGGCTTGTCCCACAGTAGGGAGAGCCCATCTGTGGAGCTGCTTGCTGCTGAGTACTACACCCATCGCTAGCTAATGTCCGCCTTCCTCCTCTACATGTTCACCTGAGCCCTTTGGGAACTGGGAACTGTAGGCAGCTATTTGAGAATAACCATTGCATCACTGTTTCAAAGGAAGTTTTAAAGAGGTTAGAGAATGTGGAATCAGCTCTCCATTACTCACCATAGATAAAAAGTCTTGGTTTTGTTTCTGGTTTCACAGGGTTTAGTCAATTGTCGAGATGTAATATTCCCTGCGGAGTGGAGAATGTGAAGAATTGTCAGTGGTTGCTTCCAAGGCCTCTTGGTTCCTGGTTTTTGTTTGTTTGTTTGTTTGTTTTGTTTTTTAAGATTTTATTTATTTGACAGAGAGAAACACAGCCAGAGAGGGAACATAGGCAGGGGGAGTGAGAGGGAGAAGCAGGCTTCCCGCCAAGCAGGGAGCCCGATGTGGGACTTGATCCCGGGTCTCCGGGATCATGACCTGAGCCGAAGGCAGTCGCTTAATCAACTGAGCCACCCAGGCGCCCCATTCGTTCCTGTTTTTATTTGGGATAGAAAGACAACTTTTTTGAGGGAATGTATATAAAATAAGTGAACTAGTATTATTCCCCCGTTGAATAAATGTGTGAACTATTCATGATGAAATCGGCATCCTCCCTACCCCCATTCTCATTTCGATTCCAAGTTCTTTGAGGGCAGGGATTGTGTCTTATTCACTGTCCTTGGCCTGGTAAATGGAAAAACACCTGACGTAAATTGCGTTCAATGTACTTGTTGAATGAATAAATTTTCAAACCCTTCTGCTTTCCTTACTTTTACTCAACTAGTCTCTCATCTCAGATATCTTCTTTTTATTAGCTTTCTTCCAATCTAATGTGAGCAAATCTATGTGCATCTTTTGTACATATGAACACCTATGTGCACCTATGTAGGAGGTAGTTGAAGTTGAACATTGGTGAAATGTTTTATGCCAACTAGTATCTTTTTGAATGACTTGCATTTTCTTTATTTGGTTATTTGATTCTCAGTTGTCTGATAAAGGCCGTCTAATTGAAAGTCAAGTAGTATAATATAGAAGGATTGCATAATAAAATAACAACAGTGTCTCTCTTCCTACCCTTTGTTCTCTTGGTCAGAAATGACCACTTAGATCTATATGTTGAATAATAAGTTATTTTTTTAATTATCTTCTTAAGGTAACCCACACTATCCCCAACCTCTCTCTTCTAAAGTTTTGAATAGTTATTACAATTTTTAGTTTCCATATGGTTAATGTTATAATTTTAAATACTATATATAAATTATTTTTTCATGTCAATTTTCAAAAACATATTTGGGCTTCTTATCTGGTAAAATGAGGAAAGTAATGGTTCTGTCTTCTTTACCACCCCAGAAACTACATCCACCACTGGTACCTTCCCTTATCTGGACCTTTACTTGTACGTTGTCAAGGCTAATAATATTTACATTATATTTTTAACTACATTTTTTTTGCTTTTTTATGTGCTAAAAAATAATAAAATGTTACAATATTATGGCTTTGAAAATATTCCTAAGTCCAGTGTCAAGAAGTATGCCATATGATACATTTCTTTCCCAATGTCTTAATTTCATGACCCCTGTGCTACACTAAGGAGAAGACTTATGATAGTAACATCAAATTGATTTCTTCTTTCTTCTTCTATGATGACAAAAAATTATGCCATAGTTAAGTGTGATTTCCTTTTTGGATTGTGTACCTCCTGTATAGTTTTTAACTTCACTTTTACAAAGGACTTTCTGTTTCCTTTTGGGGGAAAGGTACATGTGCTTTTTTCACCAAGTCCACCCATCACATGTTTTCTTCATCATGTCCTCTCATTCTTTGTATGAGAAGCTTCCATTCCATTTCTCTGCTTGAAGATGTTCCCCTTGAAGCTCAGTCACTTTCTGTTTAATTAAACAGATTACATTCTGGTGACATTGTTTCTTAACCATACATATTCTATTATTTATCTTTTCTTTTTTGGTAGAATACATCCTAAGGATACTTATTCATAAAAGGTATGTGAATGATAATTTTATCTTTTAGTGTTCATATGGCTGTAAATTGTTTTTTGTAATTATGATTGATAGTTCGACAGGGTATAGAAACAAAATTATGTCTTTTTAGGTCTTTAAAGGCTTTGTTATCTTTTGACTTTCACTACTGCTCATGAAATGATGAGAATGACAGTCTTAATTTGTTGATGCCTGAACTATTTGTTTTCTCTTTGGAGTGATTTAAAAATTTTAGTTTTGCATACTTTGAAAATTTATGATGACATGTCTTGTGAGTTTATTTTTCTTGCAATGAACTCATTGAAAGGAGCTAGGATAAATGTCTCAGTGTGTGTATTTTCATTTATTCTCCTTAGTATTCTAAGCCTTTTTAATTTGAAGTACCTATTTCCCTTCAACTGTGGGGAATTTTCTCCTGTTCTTTCCTAATTTGTTCCCTTTTATTTTTCTCTGTTCTCTGTTTGAAACTCCTATAAGGTGGTTTTTGGATTCTTGGTTTGACTCGCTATGTCTGTTGTCTTTTCTCTTGTGTTTTTATCTATTTGCTTTTTGTTCCATATTCTGAACAGTTGTCTCAACTTTATTTTCCAGCACTTATATATAATTTGGTAATCATTTAATTTCCAATCACTCATTTTTAATTTTTCCTTTCTCATGGTATCTTAATTTTATTTCATTTTTAATTTTTATGAGATAAAATGTACATATGTTAAAATGCATTGATTTTAAGTATTTTTGATGAGTTTTGATACAAGTAAACATCCATGTGACAACCACAGTCCCAATCAAGAGATAGAACATTTTCATTATTCCCCAAAATTTACTGTGTTTCTCTGTCCAATCCCATCCTCCCTGCCCAAAGCACTATGTACTCACTTTTATCACTCTACTTTAGAAGTGTAATTCTGAAACTACATTTAAATATAGTCATAGACTATGAACTCATCTAGGACTACTTTCATCAACATAATGTATTTGAGATACATATATTTGGCATGTTTGTTCCTCTTCTTTTGTTGAGTAGCTTTCCATTGGATGAATAAGCCACAACTTATTTACTCATTCACTTGTGTGATGTTTGCATTGGTTCCAGTTTGGGGTTCTTGTGAATAGATCTATGGTGAACATTCTCATATAAGTAGTTTTATAGACAAAAATATTCATTTTTCTTCAGTAAGTATCTAGTAGAAGTGGGATTTCTGAGTCATAAGCTTAGGGTATTTTTAACTTCAGAACAACTTTCCAAAAAGTTTTCCAAAGTTCTTGTGTCATTTTTACACTCCTACCAGCAGCAGTATATCACCTCCAATTCCACATTTTCCTCAACACTTGGTATTTCCAATCATTCTAATTTTAGCCATTCTGGTAGGTGTGAAATTGCATGTTTTTGTGGTTTTAACTTTGCATTCCCCTGATGATTAACGATTGAGAACTTTTTCATATGCTTATTGTCTATTTGTATGTTCTCTTTTGTGAAAATATATGTTTAAGACTTTTGCCTATTTCTGTATTAACTTATCTTCTTTTGTTATTGAGTTGTAGGCATTGTTTATATATTCTGGATACAAGTTTGCTACCATATATACACATATTTCATATATATATTCAATAAAAATTTCATATATAATGTGATATATATTTATAAGTAAAATAACATTTTCCTTATCTTTGGTTTGGATTTTCATTTCTCAAGGGTGCCTGTTGATGTGCAGATTTTTGTAATATCATTGTGGTTCACTTCATCAAGGTTGTTTTTTATGGTTAGTGGTTTGTTTTTCGTTTTTTGGTTTGTTTGTTGGTTTGTTTTTATCCTGCCTAGGAAATCTTTGCCTACCCTAAGGTTACAAAGATATTCTTTTATGTTACATTTACGTCTTCTATGATCCATCACAGATTTTCATGGATGTAATAGTAGGAATAGAGGGTTTTTTTTTTTTCCCCTTATGTATATCTTCTTGTTCCAGCACCATTTGCTAAAAAGACTGTCCTTTCCCTTATTAATTTTCTTGGTCTTAAAAATCGATTCATTGTATTTATAAATTTTTTCATCTTAAAATTTAAAAAATATGAAATATGTGGTTTATAGCACACACATATACAGGTATAGGATATATAAATTATGGAGCATAATAGCAATATGAACACCATTAACCCATTAACTAATGTATTACTCAAGATTTCTGAAGCTTCTTATGGGTTCTTCCCTAATCTCAGTCCTGCTTTTCATACAATGGTAATCCTATCCTGAGGTTTAACTATTATTATTATTATTATTATTATTATTCTTTTACTTTTCAAATACAGTATTACCTCACATGAACATATGCCTTAATTATTTATCATTTACCTTGTTGAATATTATGAATATTGACATACATTTTATGTGCTATTTTTTCCTACTCGAGGTTGTATTTCTAGATTCATCTATCCTATTAAATGTTACTACTGTTGCTTATTTTCTTTCATATGTACTCTTCTATCAAATGAATGTACCACAGTTTACTTAACCATTCACTTATCTTTGGACATTTAAGTTTCTTGTTTGGGAATAATAGGAACAATACTCTGCTGATCTTCCTCATATGTATCCCTTTCTAAATGTGTGTAGGAATTTCTGCTGGAATGGAATAGCAAAATAGTGTCAAACTGTTTTCCAAATTGATTGTATTAGTTTACATTCTACTTCATATCCTCCTAACAAGTATTATCAAATTTCTTAATTTTTACTATCTAGCAGGTATAAGTGCTCATGTAGTTTTAATGAACAGCTTCTTGGATATTAATGAGGTTGTTCATCTCAATCAACAATTCCATTTTTACTCTTGTGAAATGTTTTGCCATATATCCTGATGTAATGTTGTCTCAAATCTTTCTAAATATATTTCAGCTGGTTTTGGTTTTTGTTGCTTTCTTTTACATAATTATTTCAGTTGCCTCCAGGGCAGATTTTTAAATTTTTAAATTTTATTTTTTGCCCATTATAATGTAGTCTTTCTTCAAGTATCTGATGATTCCTGGACAGTTCATTATTTCAGAGTTAAGGAAGTCTGTCTGAGAGCTTTGTTTATATGGTTAAGCTTGTTGATTGCTATACTCTGCTTTAGGATGACTGGGTAGATAGTCAGGTCTTAACTGGGGTCCTACAAATTCTAGAATTAAGAACAGTTTTCTTGGGGTGCCTGAGTGGCTCAGTCGTTAAGCGTCTGCCCTCGGCTCAGGTCAGGATTAGGGAGTCCTGGGATTGAGCCTTGCATAGGGCTCCCTGCTTGGCGGGAAGCCTGCTTCTCCCTCTCTCACTCCCCCTCCTTGTGTTCCCTCTCTGGCTGTGTTTCTCTCTGTCAAATAAATAAAGTCTTAAAAAAAAAAAAGAACAATTTGCTTTTGTTACCATTGCCCATACAAGCTTTTTATTATAATTCTCACGCAGTTGGTTTAATTTCTAGGGAAGAGATTTAACTTTTTTTTTTTCCTTTGAATATAAATAACTACCCAGTATTGGGGAGGGCCAGTGGCAGAATTAACTCTCTTATTCTTCAGCCCTTTAAGTTATCTTTGTCATTTCAAACCCTCTTCTAACTTATGTTCCCCATTATTTCTGCTTCTCTGATCTGAAGCCTCTGAACCTGAAGAGGCTCAACACACCTCTTGACTATAATACAGGTTTTAGCTCTCTTTTGCTTATTATGACAATACTCCTCTCTATGCAAAATGCTATATTGGAGCTTTTTGAAATCTTTCATTAGCTCATGGCCCTTTTCTGTTCTCTTCCTTATTTTGAGTTTATACATTTTAAAATGTTTCTTTTTAATGTTTTTAATGAGGTTTCTGCAGACATGAAAAGTGGACTATGACTTCAATTTAGAATTCCAACATTTTTATTTTGAAAACTTAGAACTGAAGCATGCAGTGCTTGGCCAATGGAATGTCTTTTTAGTGAGACACCTGTGTGAGAGAAGGATTTTTTTTTTTTTTTTTTTTTTTTTGCCTAGGGACCTTTTTTGTTGTGATTGCCTTAATGTGATTCAGATTGCTTTGGAGCAAGTTCCTTAATCTGCAGGTTACTTTGTCTGGGGCATTATTTGCTTTGGAGGCCAGGTCAATAGGACCACTCCAAATATAAATACATATGAATATAAATAATATAAATATATAAATATATATATATATGAAATATCTATAAACCAGAAGTAGTAACATTTGTGAAGGTTGTTGAGGGAAATAAAACAGGTCACATGTAGGGGCTCCTGGGTAACTCAGTTGGTTAGGCATCTGACTCAGGTCATGTTCCCCAGGGTCCTGGGATCAAGTTCCTCATTGGGCAAGCAGGAGAGGCTCCTTCTCCCTCTCTCCCTCTCCTTTCTTTTTCTTCCCCTCCAAAACTGTGCTCTCGCTGTCTCTCTCTCAAATAAATAAGTAAAATATTTTAAAAAATAAATACATAAAAGAGGTCACATATAAAGTACCTAGCACAAAAACAGAAATTGATTAGTTAAGTAACATTATAGAAGCCTCTGCTATCCCATTTAATTTTTACTACTATTAAAATAGAGGCCTTGATAATTTAACTTAATGGTTGGTATCTGTATTTCCTCTTTTCTGACTTGCTCACTCTGTGAGAAGGAAAAGTTCCTGATGGTCTTGATGGTCTCTTCTCTATTCAAGCTTTAGGTAAACAGAAGATCCTTATTGAAATAAATATGCAATAACAAACTTCCTCTAAACTCTTAAAACTGTCAGGTGTCATTGAAGAGGGAATGTTCTATATTTTCCTTTTTATGCGATTGAAATCTTTGATTATGATTTAGAACTACAGTGTAATTTTATGATTGGGTGGTTTTTCCTCTTAGATATTGTCTTGGAATTTTTTAACTGTGACATTTTTTACTGCAAAGTGTTCTGATTGGCATTTTCCTCCAAGTTATATAGTATTAATAATATTTAAGGTAAAATTCTCTCTTTTCTAGGTTATCTTAGAAGATCTAGGACTCTGAAATGTTTCCCCTGAAGGATGCTGAAATGGGTGCCTCTACCTTCTTTGCCTCGGCTCTGCCACATGATGTTTGTGGAAGTAATGGGCTTCCTCTCACACCAAATTCCATCAAAATTTTAGGGCGATTTCAAATCCTTAAGACCATCACCCATCCCAGACTTTGCCAGTATGTAGATATTTCTAGGGGAAAGCATGGTAAGTTGTTCTTTTTTTCTGTTTTTGTATTATTAGTCTGTTACCTTGATTAGGTTACAGCTATGAAGTGACTACATACAATAGTATGTGTGTGCATGCATGCCTTCACCTTCAGTCCAGACAAAATTAGTCTTTTAAGTTTCCTTGATTGCCTTGGCCCCTCACATGTCCCTGTTTTAATACTCTTACTATTTTCTCTCTTGGATTATACTATGCTCTATTCCCTACAA
Source organism: Spilogale gracilis (assembly GCA_004023965.1). Classification (NCBI taxonomy): domain Eukaryota; kingdom Metazoa; phylum Chordata; class Mammalia; order Carnivora; family Mephitidae; genus Spilogale; species Spilogale gracilis. The sequence continues at coordinate 52,192 of PITA01000752.1, forward strand.
TCTGAGTTAGGTTCCCTTCCTAGATTTTTTTTATAGCTTTTATCATTTTTTTTATTATTTTCTATTTAATTTGTCTCTTCTGAGGATTCTTAGTTCTTGAAAAATAGGACAGCCTGTGTGGCTATCAGTTAAGCATCTGACTCCTGATTTTAGCTCCTGTCATGGTCTCAGGTTCTGGGATTGAGCCCCAGGTTGGCCTCCACATCAGCCAGGAGTCCATTTAAGATTCTCTCTCTCCCCCTCTTCCCTTCCTGTGTGTGCATGCATATGTGTCCTCTCTCTAAATTAAAGAAATAAAAATCTTAAAAAAGGGGGGGCTAATGACTTTTACCTCTAACCTCAGAATCATGACTGCATTGAGCACACAGGAGGCATTCAATAAATGTTGGTTGAGTGAATAAAGTAGCAAATCACATTTTGAGGTATTCATATTTTTCAGATCTGAGAATAAGGATTTTTAATTTTCTCTTTCAGGGAAACCACCTATCCTTAAGCATATTTCTTCCCTTCTATAAAAGAATGAAAGTGCTAATGTCAGAAATTTTGAAAGTATCTATTTAAATGTATTTTATGATTGAAAATAATTTGGTGTGTCTTCAAATAAAAAGGGAGTCACTAATTTTTTTTTTGGAGCTGTATTAATCTTTTCATATAAGATGCCATTTAGAAAATCAAAGTAGGAAAATTGAACCCTATTGGTTAAAAAGTTAATGTTTCACCCAGAAGGTATTTACTGCCTTTTTAGTCGTATAGTCAGGTTCTTCTATGTCCCATATCGTAGTCCATTTGGACTGCTATGACAAAACATCATAAACCAAATAAACAACAAACATTTATTTCTCCCAGTTCTAGGGCCTGGAAGTCCAAGATCAAGGCACCAGCAGATTCCTGTCTAGTGAGGCCCACTTCATCATTGGCGTCATCTTTACCTGGTGGATGGGGCCAAGGTGTTCTCTCAGTCTCTTAATGAAAGTACTAATCCCATTCATGAGGGCAGAATTATCTCCTCAGGACCTAATTATCTCCTAAAGGTCCCACCCCCGAACACCATTGCACTGGGGACTAGGTCTTAACATATTAATGGTGTGGATGGGGAAGACACAATTATTCAATTTATATCACCCCTAAAGACATTTATGATGGCAATATTTTAATTATTTTAAAAGTATTTTTGGAAACTTAATTACATGCTGAATTTCTGTTCCTCAAAATTATTTTAAATGCATTTCTATGAAATGCATTTAATTTTTCTAACAAAATACGTTGTGTAAGTTAACCCTATATATATACTTGTTGATATTTCCTATAAAAATGGCATTTTCGTGTGTTTGAACCTAATATTACCAAAAAAATGCAAACAATGTTTTCATTGTTTTGCTGAAAAATAGGCTAAATGATACTTTCAAATAGTCTGGGTTATGGCTTTCAAAAAATATTTGCCCTAGGGCACCTGGGTGGCTCAGTTGGTTAAGCTTCTGCCTTCCCTCAGGTCCTGATCCTGGAGTCCTGGGATGGAGCCCCCTGGCGGTCTCCCTGGTCAGTGGAGAGCCTGTTTCTCTCCCTCTGCAGCCCCCCTGACTTGCATTCTCTCTTGTGTGCTCTCTTGTCTTTCCCTCTGCAGCTCTCCTTGCTTGTATGCTTTCTTGTATGTCTCCCTCTCTGTCAAATAAAGTCTTTAACAACAACAACAACAACAAAATGTGCTCTGAAAACATTTACATTTTATAGACTTTGAGTAGAAAATTTTTTGTAATAAATATTATTTAGTTAATATTTATGGAGTAGTATTGTGTTTTAGGCAGCTTTCTAAGCACTTAACATATTTTAATGAAGCTAATCTTCATAAAATTACCATGAGATAGGGACCATTATTATTCTTATTTTACAGATGAGGAAATTGAGAGACAGAGCAATTAAGTAACTAAGGTCATACAATTAGTAAAGAGGTGGACTACTAATACATTTTATCATATTTAGAAAGATTTTTAAAGCTGAAATAAGTGTACATTAATGCAGATATTGACATCTGTACGAATCAGAACTATTCAATGCCTTAAATACTTTGGAGCTCCATCACATACCTGGTGTCTTGAATATTTAGGTATGTCAGGAGGTCTGATAGGAGAGAAAGAAGGTGGTAAAAAGAGTTAATTGTCTTGCAGATAATAAAAATTTGTAATTTTTCATAGTCGTATATATGTACACATACACATTCACACACACACAGACAAGTTAAAGTATACATTATTTTATTGGGAACTTCTTTACTATACAAGATTGCCTTTGATCGACCTATTCACAAATACTAGTAAACCTTTACCAGCCTCGGCCTAACCTTTTAAGAGAGAATGTAGGTGGGGCCCATATTAAGGCCCTAAGGGTCTCTCTCCACAGATAATAAACTTGGAGGGCAGAGCTGATGGAAAATCAGGACTGAAGCAAAGTTTTAAAGATGTTAATGAGCTGAAGATTTATTCAGGAACCAGTCTTGTCTACTCTGGCATTTTTTACCTTGTGCTTTGGCATACATAATGTCAGTCCACTGGTGTTAAAATACTTTAATAGTCTGTTGCCTAATATTATGGCCCTCCTTGTGCTAGATGCCAGATATGTGAAGATAAATAAGATAGGATCCCTCTAAAAGTAATAGAGGAAAAAAATACAAACATGATTATAATATAGTTAATAGTTGTTACAGCAGATGATGTACAGCATACTATGCCATGGGAGTACAAAGTTAAGAATGTTGAATTCTATATTGAAGAATGTCGATATTCATCAGACTCCCATACAGAGTGTTTTAGTGGGATAGGAGACTTTAGAACACAGAGGGGTAGCTTTTCTGTCTGTGAAGTTTTATTTACTTTCATTTATTTTAATGATTGCAGTGGCCTAAAGGAATAGCAGATTTTCAAGGGATATGCTGGTCTGTTATTGTTGACATATTCCTAAGAAAGCAAATCTTAATATAATTCCTGATCATTTTTATTCTTTTTTAAGGAATTTACATTTCTTATTATAATTTTTAAATTGATATATATACAATATCATGTATACATATACATAATATTTTGTTTATATAGTATGTACTTGAAAGAAAATATATAATCAGGATGGGGAGAAAGGAAACAAAGAATAAGATAGCTATAATATTAATACATAGTTTCTTCACATGGACTCTAGAATTTTTGTTGACTTCTTGCAGGTCAAGGCAAAGAAGGAAATCAATCTGTTTCAAATTACATTCATAATGAGGCAACATATTAAGAAATTTCTAAATTTTTACTTAAATCTGGAAAAATGATCAGTTGCAAGCTTCATAATATTTATACAATATATTGTATGTTCAGATGATATATAGAGACATTATATAGAAACTTTTGTGGTACTTGGATATGAGAAATCCTGCATTTGTTATTATGGGCAGTGTTCTCAACACATCTGGCTACATTTCTCTATTTTTCTTTCTTATGTTGATCTCTGAGTGGAAACCTCTGTAGCTTCTTGTCCCAATTTTTCTGTGGGTAAACATCTAGGTAAAATAAATTTCACAGTTTGAAATAGCACTCGAGCATAGGGGCCTATGAATGGGCATCAGGAGATCTATGAACCTTGAAATAATATATACAATTTTGTGTGTGCATACATGTAAGTACAACCATTGTTTGGATAATGGGTCCATAGTTTTTGCTTTGTTTTGTTTTGAGAGAGGTACCATTATTACCATTTGAGTCATAGTTTTAATCAGATTCTCAAAAAGGATTCAATAATGTAAAGAAAGGGCTTAAAAGCATTTATGCAGTGTATCAACTACATGGAGAGAATTTTTCTTCTTTATTTAAAGATGATTGGAGAAATTCTAATGTAGGCAATAAACCTTTCAAAGTTGATGTGACCTGTATCTATAGGTGGGCCCGATCACAAATTTACCAATCCAGAGCCACTCTATAGAATTTTGCACAAAACCTGGCTAATGTGATAAGGGAGAGCTGAAATCTTTTTTCTCTAATTGATTTTGAGAGGAGACTTCTGTTTCTAATTTGCCTATATATAACCATAAAGACAAGTGGTAACTGTACCCACAGGAGACTTTATAGATAACTGTAGCCATTTGCCAAACATTTAGAAAGGAACTTTTGGCAAGTTTGTTGTTTTTTAAAAACTTTTTTTTCTTTTTTTCTAAAGTTTTCTAAAGTTTCTAAAGTTTTTATTTGATGAATGGCTTCAATGACATTAACTAAATATTTTGAGATTATAGGAATCATTTGGGGTTTTTTTAATATCACCAAACAGTCGATAGATATTGTCAATCCTTGAATGGCTCAAACACCTCTTCCTACCATGACCACTCTAATTACAAATTCTAAAGAATTTATAGTTGTTATGTTAGCCCAGTGTCAAAACCACTCCAAGTAAAGCTTGGAAATATAGTAGATCCTGATTATCATTTGTTGCTGGTAACCCTAATTAGTTTGCTGTTTTCCATCTGCAATTTTGAGGTAGCCTGTCTTCCCAAACTCTTGTCACTTAATTCTTAGGATTTCTTCATTCTTTTATCATAAAGTGCCATTTATTTCTTTCTACTATGTCTGGAAGCCTGGCAGAGCTTCACATCATATGACTAGACTCTTGGCTTCTATCCAGTTCTCCCTAGATTTTCTTTTCTCAAGATAATTCACTCAGTCTTCCTACATATTTCTTGAGCTCCTTGTTTTCCTCCCTCTACCTAAATAAGCCCCTGTAAACACTTGGGAGAACCTCGTGACATAATACCTCTTGGGAACACTATTGCTAACTTTGCACAGGAACTTTCTTTTTAGTTATCAGTGTCAGATAGAAACTGATCTCCTTAGACACTATTAGACTCTGTTAGTGTTGAAGCTTGCTCAAAAATCGGGGTAGCCCCATATTTCTAGTTACTCTGCTTTCCCTGCTTGCCGTGCTCCTAGATCTCAGCAGCCCTCTTTTCAAGGGTAACATAATCACAGATATGTATAGTAGCCATATATTTAAGTTTGGCTGTCTGGAATGAAGATAGTAGTGATTGTCAAAAGATTAGGAAATTTGATTATCTTGTTTATATTGGCAGTGTTCATTATCCTGAAAAATTGTTTGCATAAAGAGTAAATCACTGAATTAAAGTAAGTTCATATAAAGAGCTGTTTGTTCCTGAGGCGCCTGGGTGGCTCAGTTGGTTGGGCGACTGCCTTCGGCTCAGGTCATGATCCCGGAGACCCAGGATCGAGCCCCACATCGGGCTCCCTGCTCGGCGGGAAGCCTGCTTCTCCCTCTCTCACTCCCCCGCTTGTGTTCCCTCTCTGGCTATGTTTCTCTCTGTCAAATAAATAAATTTAAAAAAAATGTTTAAAAAGAGCTGTTTGTTCCAAAGCATTCCTGTGATTTCAGTTACATTAAGTTGAAAAAATAGAAAAAAGATTCTCTTCAACAATCTCCTCAAACAACATGTATTTCTCAGTGATGTAATACCACATGATTTTGGTTTGGACTCTACTTAATTGTCTCCTGAAAGAATTTTGATTTTGGTTCTCTTTCACCCTTTTATTTTGTTCTTGCTATGCAGCTACCTCATTTCTTGTCATTGTCAATTCCTCTACCTCCTATTCTCACTTGGGTTTATATGTGACATATGGTCTGTTTTAGTAACATTATGTTTTAACATATTAGGTTAGTTCAGAAGTCAGGCTTTCACTGTTTTCTATAGATTATTAAAAACTGATTCAAGATGATGTCAGTTTCCCCTAACTCTGGATGAAGCATTAAATCTCAAGAATAGTGGACACTTTTTTTTTTTTTAAAGATTTTATTTATTTGACAGAGAGAAACACAACCAGAGAGGGAACACAAGCAGGGGTAGTGAGAGACGGAGAAGCAGGCTTCCCGTCGAGCAGGGAGCCCAATGTGGGGTTTGATCCCGGGTCTCCAGGATCATGACCTGAGCAGAAGGCAGTCGCTTAACCGACTGAGCCACCCAGGTGCCCCCAGAATAGTGGACACTTTATTAGAATTTTGGAACTTGGTTTATTAAAAGAAAAGTTGAGTAAAAATTCTTTATTTTCTTTTTATTAAAAGATTTTATTTATTTATTTATTTGACAGAGAGAGACATCACAAGTAGGCAGAGAGGCAGGCAGAGAGCCTGAGCAGAGAGCCTGATGCGGGCCTTGATTCTAGGACCCTGAAATTATGACCTTAGCAGAAGACAGAAGCTTAACCCACTGAGCCACCCAGGCACCTGAGCAAAAGTTCTTTAAAGGAAAAAGATTATTTAAGTTAACAAATTTACTCTTTTTTCTTTTGAGCTTGAAATCTCGGCAGTGTTTAGAAGCAGAGTGCGGATTATAAATGATAATGCGTCCCATTTTGGGTTTTTATGTGTTTTTTTTTAAAGATTTTTATCTATTTAGAGAGAGAGAGAGCACAAGCAGGGGAGCTTCAGGGGGAAAGGGAGAGCGGACTTCCTGCTGAGGAGGGAGCCCAACGAGAAGCTCTATCCCAGGACCCCAGGATCATGACCTAAGCTGAAGGCAGACACTTAACTGACTGAGCCACCCAGATGCCCCTCATCCCATTTTATTTGGCATTATTTACCCAGAAATCTTTTGATGTGTCTAGTGAAATAAAAAAAATAAAACTATTTTAATTAATAGATGTGAAAATTCAGCTAAAAAATAATAGCATTGTTAAGGACCTATAAGGTAATTTATTCTATATCTCTCGCTGCATATACATGTCAACCTTAGTGCATCTTTTGGTTCAGAGTTTTATCAGGGAAATAGAACCAGTAGGATATTCATATTAAGTGATTTGTTGCTAGGATTTGGCTTCTGTGACAGTGGGGACTGGGCAAGCTATCAAGAAGGTCAAGCTGCACTCTTGGACAAGAACTGAAGCTGCAGTCCATGAGCAGAATTTCTTCTTCAGAGAAGCCTCAGTTCTGCTCCTAAGATATTTACAGATGATTGAATCAGAGGAACACACTTCATCTTTATCACACACTTTAAGAATAATCTTCCTTACTTGAAATGATTATAGCTCTTGATCATTTATAATAATGTACTTTTACAGTACACCTAGATTAGCATTTGAGTAACTGAAAGCTATAGCTTGGTTGTGTTGACTTATAAAACTAACCATCCTGTGATTTAGTAACAATACTGGTAAGAGACTCTTAATCTCAGGAAACAAACTGAGGGTTGTTAGGGGTTGGGAGAGAGGGATAGGGTGGCTGGGTTATGAAAAAAATAAAAAAATAAAAAATAAAAGAAAACCTGGTTTTTAAGCACAGAATTTGTATTTGTCAGTTTTACCATCTAAACATTTATTTAGGTATTATACTTAAAAAGTGATGAGCTAGTCTCAATTTTTATTAAAACAAAAGAATGATACAGTAATTGTAACCTGTTAACCTAACACACTCACAATTTACCTTTCTCTTAAGCTAAAAAAATTATTTAAATCTTCTAGTCCCTCTCCTGATTCAACTCCTTTATTATCTTTCTTGCCTAATATTGTATTCTCTTCGGTTTCTTAGTGTTGATTTAAAACATACAGTTCAGGCTGTATTTACACAACAGTGATATTTGGTATTTCACAGTTCTTGTATGATCTACTCTTTAAAGTTCATCTTAGGGATGCCTGGGTGGCTCAGTTGGTTAAGCGACTGCCTTCGGCTCAGGTCATGATCCCAGAGACCGGGGATCGAGCCCCACATCGGGCTCCCTGCTTGATGGGAAGCCTGCTTCTCCCTCTCTCACTCCCCCTGCTTGTGTTCCCTCTTTAGCTGTGTTTCTCACTGTCAAATAAATAAAATCTTTAAAAAAAAAAAAAGTTCATCTTAGTGTCACATTTGTTTTTTATAAATAATGCCACTACATTGCTGACTTATACTTGGCACATTATGATTCCCAGATATTTTTGTCATATTTATTCTGTGAAACTATATTGTTTTTATAACAAACAGAAGTTATTTTCAAACAGTGGTCCAGAGTTTCAGGATAAAGACTCTCTAATGATTTCTTGAAAAAATGGTTCATATTAGAAACATTGTTTTGGTGTACATTCCATTACCTCTGGGAGAAACTTTGGTATTTTGCCAAGGATTATGTCTCCACTATATTAAAATAATGGTTCAGAGTTCCATAGAATCCCAAAGCTTTGGCAAACTCTGCTTTTTGATATTTTGAAGGAGTTTCCAGAAGAAGCCTGACAATTTTTTTTTCTAAGTTATTTTAAGCCTGACAAATCAGACTACTGCCAAACACTTTGGAAATCTCTCATAGATTTGGAAACTTAGAATATCCAAAATTAGTGGAAAATTAAAATTAGTGGAAAAGGCACATATTAATGAATTCTGTTTTTGTTTTATATTAAAACTAGCACTATTGAGGTATTATTATCCCTACTTTACAACGTAGGCATATAATTTTGTACATAGGACAGATCTCTATTTCAATAATGACTATCATCACATAAGACTCTTACTCATTTCTAATGGTTACATCATGCTTTTGCTCAAGTTCATTTAGTGACCAAGTATTTTTATATTAGATACTTATATGTTTGAGGTGCCAGTTCTAGACACTGGTGATAGATTTGGAACAAGACCAGCATGTTCCAGCCATCATGAAGCATATTATGTAGTGGAGAAAAAAAGACATTAAACAGAAATGTATACAAATCCTTAGAGTTGAAGTAGGTGCTACTTAAGAAAAGTATAGTGTAGAATAGATTATATTATAGGAGGAGCAAATTGATTTGGGGACACCAGTAAAGTGTTCCTTATGGAAGTCATAGCTAACCAAGGAATGAATAATAATAGCAGATACTTATGTGCCAGGCACTATTCTTGATCCTTATTATGTGTTAACTTATTTAAACCTAACAACAACTCTATAAGGTAGGTGCTGTTGTTTTCTTCATTTGCTCATTTCATAGAAAGTTTAGCAAACTTCTCCAAGGTCACAAAGCTAATGAGTAGTAAACCTGGGATTTGAGCTTAGACAGAAAAGTCTGTTCTCTTAACCACTGTGGTTTATTATAGGAGTTAGTTGGGAGATAAGAATAGAGATCATTTCAGGCAATGAGAACCCATATGTTAATACCTTAAGCAAGATGGGGGAGGGAAGGCCAGCATGATTGGAGCTTGTAAGCCAAAGTAACAAAAGATGAAACTAAAGAGGGTATTTGAATTTATTATTATTTTATCACTGAAACTTAAGTATGAAAATATGATTAGATGGTAATAAGAATTAATGCAAGATCAGTTAAGGCACATTGTACTCTCATATTAGGAGGATGGTAACTTGGACTCACTTTGTGGTAGGTGGAGCAAACTACAGATTCTGGAAACATTTGGGAGGTAGAAATGACAGGACTTTAGTCTGGATTTGAGAAAGGGAGATTACTCCTAAGTTTCCAGCTGATGCAGCTGGCAAGATGGTGGTACTATTTACTATTTCAGGAGCAAAGTCTAAGTTCAGTTTGAGTTCTGTCAAGTTTGAGGTGACTTTTATATTAAAGTGAGAAATTATATGTAAAATCCTGGAATGCAGAAGAGAGTTCTGGACTTGAAATAAAATTTGCAAATTTTTAGCATTGGGAGTAAATGAGGAGAAAACACAGTATGAAGACCCAAAATCAAAGAGGAACTAGAAGCATTTCAGTTAGGATAGAAGAGGTTCCATTATACAGAGGAGACCGAGCAGAGGCAGCTAGATATATGTTAGGAAAATTGGCATAATGTTTCAAGATGAAAAAATGAATGTAGCGGCTTCCCATTTAGTTTTCTGATTGCATTTGCTTTTTCCTTCTAGAACTTCACAGTTGTATGCAATTGCTTTACGTCCAATTTGTGTGCTTTTTTTCTTTACTGAAGAACTGATTTTCTTATTCCTTTTTTCCTTCCCTCCCTCATTAACTGTTCTTTCAGATTTAATTTTAAGTTCCTGTTTGGATCACTTGCAGTCTTTCATCTGAAAGTGATCATTTTCATTTAGAGCATTTTTAGTTTTCTGTTTCAGATTATTCTGTATAATTCTATCACATTGGAGAGTTTCAGCTTCCAAAATTTGACCCATGCAATAAACTGCGCTCATACCTCACATGATTGCCTGTGTACCATTGTCCTTCATCTCTATTCCCACATGCAAGACCATACCTTGAGCTAGTTGTTACTAAGTTGTTCCTTTTGCTGGATCTCTTACTGTGGAATTATCCTTTGCCATCTTCTGCTCTTTCATTTTTTTCTACCTTTCCTACTTTTCATTTTCATCAAAACTCTTTGCCATGATCACTATTCCCAATCTCTTTGCACTCTTCTTTTTTAAGATTTTATTTATTTGACAGAGAGAGATCACAAGTACGCAAAGAGAGAGGAGGAAGCAGGCTCTCTGCTGAGCAGAGCCCGATGTGGGCCTCCATCCTAGGACCTTGAGATCATGACCTGAGCCGAAGGCAGAGGCTTTAAACCACTGAGCCACCCAGGTGCCCCTGCACTCTTACTTCTTTACTCTTACTTCTGCACTCTTACACTCTTATTTTCATCATAGTCTGCCACCTATATTTTGTATTAACCTTCTTCCTTATCTAACTTAAAACCCATTTTGTGTACATATTCAAAAAACTCCACAATTTCTTTTAATCTCTTGATCTCTCCTGAAATGACCTTATCAAATTTCCAACCACTTTAAAGCTCAGTTGTACTTTTCTCTCACTCCTCTTGCATGCATTCATTTAAAAAAAAATGAGGGGGGGCACTTGGGTGGCTCAGTCATTGGGCATCTGCCTTTGTGGCCATGGTCCTGGTGTCCTGGGATCATGCCCCGCATTGGGCTCCCTGCTCCGCAGAAGGCCTGCTTTCCCTTTCCCACTCCTCCTGCTTGTGTTCCTTCTCTAGCTGTGTTTCTATCAAATAAATACATAAGATCTTTGAAAACAAAAGATTTAAAAAGATGGGGGATGTACCTGGGTAGCTTCATTGGTTAAGTGTCTGCTTTCAGCCCTAGTCATGATCTCAGTGTCCTGGGATCCAACAGCACATCCCCACATTGGGCTCTCTGCTCAGTAGGGAGAGCTCTCTCTCTCTCTCAAATATATAAATAAAATCTTTAAAAAAAATGTGTCAGGCAATGTATTAGTCATTAGGGATAACTGATGAGGAAAAAAATGTATGGTTTGACCCTCAGAACTATGCTAATTCTTTATCTGTTGGAAAATAAAAATTACATCATCGTATTGATGGTGCCCACCAAAATTTTACATTATTACTTAATCTCAGCAGGTCCCATGATGTTACAAATAATCCCAAATCAATTTTCTGTTCTTCCTTCATGATTCAGAACATTTCTACTTTTCACAAGTTTCTGAACTCAGTTGCAAAACATTGTGTTTGAACCAGACTGCCAAGATAATTTGTCCCTAGCTCCCAATTTCCCCTTCACATCAAAATTTCTTTATATCTTCATCCAAGCTTGTCCTTTTCCTAATCTGTGTCAGAAGAAGGGTCACTTCTTTCTTCTGAAGGTAAAACTTTCCATCTGTTTTTCCTGGTTCACATGGGAGAAACTCTAGACAAAAACGCAAGATGATGTGAAATTGTTATTTAATGTGCTATTTTATTACACATTTATTCTGTTGTATCGATCTGATAATTATATAGTTAATGTAGAGTCTGAAAAACTTGCAGTACTTTAAGTACTATGATATATTTAATGGACTGTATTATTTTGTTATTAAACATTTTGTTAAGTCAAATATAAAGTGGATTTGCTTTGTTTTACTCAGAAAGATTGGTGGTGGTAGCTGAACACTGTGAACGGAGTCTAGAAGACTTGCTTCGAGAGAGGAAACCCATGAGGTACTGTGTAATATCAGGACTATTAAATGAAAAGCAGAAATTGGCAAACAAAAAGGCATAACAAGAAACTGCAGAGTTTTCATTTCTTCTGTTACTTGTTTAATGATAAGATCCAGGTGCAAATTTTTATTTTAGGAAATTTAATTCACAGTCCCCATAGAAATTCAAAATTGACATTGTCCAGCATTCAATTTTTGTGAGGTAGGCATTCTTCAAAGTACTTGACAAAAGAACATTCCTAAAGATATGTGAAAATTTGAAATGTATTTTCAGTACTAACCATTTCTTTTGCTGAGATTAATAAGAGTATTTTCCCGAGAGTGGTACATAGTAACTATTAACAGGATTCTGGTATTCCCAGGGACATAGTGAACTGTATTAAGGAAAGGCCATATTGAAACATAGAGAGAAATAATAATCATAGCTTGGGTAGAATCTAACGATATAGTTTAAATTCAGTTATTTCAACGACTCAGTAACTTGACTTTCTTTCTCAGGCATTCTTGGCAAAAGAGTATGTGGTATATATATTATTACAAATATACTACTAAATGAATTTCTTTATACATTTTCTGAAATTATCTTAAAATCATGAAAAATTTCCCTTTAATGAATAAAGAAAGTTGTACTAAACCAATAAAAAATGCTTGCCATGAGTCTTTATAGGATTATAATTGTTCATCCTCTTTTAAGGAAATATTCTCATTCTTGGTCATTGCTTTTTAATCACTGCTATATCCTAGATGAAAACAAATTTTTTTCAAGGGAGAAAAAAATATGTATATTGCTAATGGTAGTTATTTAATAAAAGCAAAATAAACTGAATAAAAATACTTTCCTTGATACTTCAAATGATTTGGTTTTAAGTGATCTCTAGAATAAAAGATGCAGATACCAGGCACACCCACTTACTTGCTTCCTGGGAAGAGTCTAATCTGACCATACATAATAAAAATGACTTTTCGGGGCGCCTGGGTGGCTCAGTTGGTTGAGCGACTGCCTTTGGCTCAGGTCGTGGTCCCGGAGACCCGGGATCGAGTCCCGCGTCGGGATCCCTGCTCGTTGGGGGGCCTGCTTCTCCCTCTCTCACTCCCCTAGCTTGTGTTCCCTCTCTGGCTGTGTTTCTCTCTGTCAAATAAATAAAATCTTAAAAAAAAAAAATGACTTTTCTATATATTTAGAAATAGCTTAACCTTATTTAGTGAATATGTCTTTATAATTTTATATGTCACAGTCTTTGATTTTATGTTTTTAAGAATATATTATTCCACTTTCTAGTTCTAGAATGATCAAAACTTATGGTGATAGATATAAAAACAGTACTCAGCTCTGGTTAGAGGAAGGAGTAATATAAGAACTGATTCAGGATAGCCTTGAGAAAACTATCCAGAGTAATGGAAATTTTTTACATCTTGATCATCAGTGTATTACTTATGTCATTCATGCTCTTGCTAAACTTGTCAAAGTTCACTGAATTCTAAATCCCTCATATAGCAGATAGCTTGAATTCTAAATCCCTCATAGCAAAAATATTATGTTGTTAATGAAGTTAGTTGATCCAATGGCATACCTATTTGTATTTCTTTCTATAAAAGGAAATAGTATGAATTAGTTGTGCTGCTTAACTGGTACCTCACCACTTAGTGGTTTAAAAACAATTAACATTTATCATTTCATATAATTTCTATGGGTCAGGAATTTATGAATGAATTAGCTAGATGGTTTTACTCAGGATCTCATGAGATTGTAGTCAAGTAGGGCTGTAATCATCTGAAAGCTTGACAGGCTAGATGATCTAATAAGATAACTCATTTGGTGCCCGTTGTTGACTATAAGCTTTCATTCTTTCCCATCTTGAGGGCCTTTCAACACTGGTCTCTTGTCTGTCCTCACAACGTGGGGTTGGCTTCTCTCAGAATGAGCAATCTGAGAGAAAAGAAAGCAAGGTGGAAGCTTCTATACCTCTTATGACTTACCTCAGAAACCATACACCATCATTTCTGCAGTTGTCTACTGGATACAGAAGTCAGCCATTAATTCTATTCACTGTGGAGGGGACTACATAAGAATGTGAATCTCAGAAGTCAGAGGCCATTGGGGATCACCTTCAAGGCTGGCTATCACAGGAGTCTTAGAAATCATACAAGTACTTTGAAAAAAAAAGTGAAATACTAACCGACATTAATACTAACTTAAAAAAAACTAAAGTTCTTAAAATTATTCAGTATTGATTTAGGCTACTCAAGACAGAAGAAAGGAAGATATTTACATTATGAAGAGAAGGTAGAGTATTAAGGAGGTATCCAGAAGTACTAAAGGCAGAATACGGTCTTCATGAACATGGCTATACTAAGACTAGAATTGGTCCACGTTCTGAAAATTGATGTTACCTATAGGCTTGTGCTCTCAGTCTTTCCGGAGGACCCTGTAAGCCACAACTAGAGGAGTTCTGTCATCATCAGAGTGGTAGTAACTATAGAATGTTCCTTCTGATCTTAAAATTTCCCTCTCTGCCCATAATCTCTCCTTTTACTTTTTTTTTTTTTTACTTTCAATTGTACTATATAAGGATACAATTGATACTGTTTTGCCAATAATATTGAATCCATTAGCTTGTGGAAAGTTTTACTTTTCTTTGTTCATCATCCTTTATCATTGTTTTAGATATAAATCTGATAGCACTGAACACTAGTGGTGTCAATAGTATGAAAGGGTAAAGAAGCCACATTTTTCAATATGTTTTCATGAAGTTAAGATCTTATAGATGGAAGCATATTTTTTTGAGTAGATAAACACGAATAGGATCAAATGCAAATTTCATAGTCTTTCATGCCATTTATATTTGTATTTATATATTTATTATTAACATGTAATATTTGTTTCGGGGATACAGGTCTGTGATTCATCAGTCTTACACAATTCACAGCACTCACCATAGCACACACTCTCGCCAGTGTCCATCACCCAGCCGCCCCATCCCTCCCACTGCACTCCACTCCATCAACCCTCAGTTTGTTTCCTGAGTTTAAGAGTCTCTCATGGTCTGTCTCCCTCTCTGGTTTCATCTTGTTTCATCCCCCCGCCCCCCGCCCCGTGATCCTCTGTCTTGTTTCTCAAATTCCTCATATAACTGAGATATGATAATTGTCTTTCTCTGATTGACTTATTTTCACCTAGCATAATACCCTCTAGTTTCATCTACATGCCATTTACTTTTCTGATATTCTTTTTCATTTATATAAGATAGAACATACAGTAGTTTTTATGGGTCTTTGTAATTTCTTCAAGTAAGATATTTAAACATTTTTGTAAATAAAGTACTGTTTTCTAATCCTTCTGGTAACAGACTAAAATTCAATATTTTCCTCATTCTGGAATATAACATTCAGCACTTAGTGCCTTTGAGTAGACATGATTGTGTCAGGTTCAGTTCCAAGTTGTTATCTGATCCATCCATCTAAATTAGCTTTGTTGAAAACTATTTGACTTTCCACATATTTGGATTACATTAGTCTCCAGTAACAGTGCAGATTTCATGGGCAGAGTTGCTGTGCTGTAATTTTAATTAATTCTATAACCTGTTTATGGAATGTGAGAAGATGTTCTTATGACTTATAAATCACATAAATTTCCCCTACTGCCAAAAGTAAGCACCCTGCACCTGTAAGAGAGGCTGATGCAAAGTAAACAGGAAATCTGTTTAGATGGGCTTGCTATTTGAGACCCATGATTTTTACTTGTCCATCTGTCTCTAACTGTTGTAAAACTATAAGCTGCCAGTTGTCTGGTAGTTATTTGCAGTTCATTGTCTAAACTTAAGCATCATCTTACTGGATTTATATTTTGAAAAAAAAGTTAACTCTTGTAAAATTGGTGAGACAGAGAATAGGGAAATGAAAACTAGAAAATTAGAGAAGCATGTAGTGTCAATTTACTCACTTTTTTTTGTAACATATATAATACTATTGAACTAAGCGGTATTGTACTAAAACATCATAGTAGTAATTCATATTACAAATATAACTTAAGACTATCTTGAGGTTTCAGATTACACTAGAAAACCAAGCATCTTCTTTTATATATATATAAAAGAGAATTCATGTTATCCAAATAGAAAATAATGATTTTGTGCTATGATTTGGAGGTATTTATCAAATCTCTCTTTCTTTTTTTTTTTAAGATTTTATTTATTTGACAGAGAGAGACACAGCGAGACAGGGAACACAAGCAGGGGGAGTGAGAGAGGGAGAAGCAGGCTTCCCGTCGAGCAGGGAGCCCGATGTGGGGCTTGATCCCGGGTCTCTGGGATCATGACCTGAGCCGAAGGCAGTCACTTAACCAACTGAGCACCCAGGCACCCTTATCAGATCTCTTATAAAATAATGTTATTTGTACAGATAGGTTGCTGATCTGGTTTGAAAGAGAAAACTCACCATTTTCTTTATAGTTTATTCAAGTTTGAATATGAAGAATTAGTTTTTGGAGAATGCTGCTCTCTTTTCAGTGGTTTTTATATGTTACATGTGCCAGAATTTGATCTTGCCAGTGTTTCTCTCCAGTTTCAGTTAAATGATCAAAATTATTTGTTGGAAACATAGAAGCATGGAATCCAATTAAATTCCTATAACCACTAGGTTTCAAGAAACAAAGTACAACATTTGGAAGGTTTGTTTGATGTCATCTCATATTTGGTGCCTGTGAATCTATTTAATTGCTACCCTAAAGCCATATTCAGGATACTGAAAAGTGGGGAAATTTAAGTATCAACTCCTTTCAGAAATATTTTCCGAAAATGATAAAAAGAGAGACATACCTTCATCACTGCTATTTAAACATGCATGAGGAAATGGTTTGCCTTTTAAGTCTAGGTGCTATTTGGAAAATATTTCCCTTTTGTGTTAGTGTTATTCAGAGCATGTACTTTTGCCTAATCTGTAGCAGTGTCAGCAAGTGTAGTTCATAGACAGATATTCAGCAGAGTTTTGGCAGTTGGAGTAAAGTTTCTGCATTGTCCCTACATTTGCAAGTGAGGGCGGGGTGAGTAGTGTAGGCATGTTTCTTTAATAAAATGTTTGTCATATGTTTTTAGGGTTATGGTTTTGAAAATTTACCAGAGAACCATCAGCATAGCAGAGGTTATACATGGTTATACATGGAGACTTTGATGGGAAGCAGGCTATGTCTGCAGCTGTTCACTAGCTTGATGGAAAACATGATCTGACTTACTCGGATGAGTAAGTTTTATTTGCCCCTATTAAAAGATTGCCTACTCACTGAATTAGATACTCTGAAGAATTTTGGACACATTCTAAAGTGCAGTCTATAGATGAATAATGACCCACAGGTCTCACAGTCATCAGAAATGGATACTAGTTATTCTTATTTTAGAAAATAGCCTCATAGTGGAAGTTCAAGCTTGTGTACATTTTTTTCCCTCCTAGGGCCCTAATTTCAAAATTCATTTAAAATTATTATAGTGTAGTCAAGTAACTTCAAGATTTATATAACTGATGTATACTTTTCTTCCTATTTTACTTGTTTTGTTTAAGGATGGAAAATAGTACGAAAGATGCTCTTCACTCAGGCTTGGAATCTTGCAGTTTTCTCTTGCTTTCTCCCTGCCTTGTCCCCTATATCCTATTAGCCATCAAGTATCATTAATACAACCTTGGTGGTATTTCTCTCATCTCTACTGTCTTTTACAGTCTTTAGTTCCGGCCTTCATTAACAAACTGCTTGACTATTGCATTACAATGTTCTCCTGACTGGTCTTCCTTAGTCATTAGTATACTCCATTACTACTTTCTGCTTCTATACTATCATTTTTAAACATCAGTCCATTCCCTGCTCAGAAACACTAGGTGGCTCTCCATTTTTGTGGGGGGGGGAGGGGTGCATTTTATAGACATAGGATATAACTTCAGTCAAACTCTCTAAATTATTTTCAAATAGTGTCTAAATTATGCCAGTAGTTTTTATTGTTACCCATAGATTATTGAGGAGATAGAACACCAGAAAATTGAAATATAATATGAAGACTGATCTGTCCTTTTGCCCAAAAGTATGTCTCCAGATGTATAGCACTGCTTTAAGTTATTCACTTACCTCCATATTTCTAGATCGTATCAGTGAACCAAAGCAAAAATTATGTTTTTCTACTCCAAATTTCTTTACTACATTGACTTTCCCCAGTTGTAAAGTGCCTTTTCCCTTTTAGCTTATAATTGTTTGCCTGCAGGGGCACCTAGGTGGCTCAGTTGGTTGAGCATCCACTCTTGTTTTCAGGCCAGGGCCTGGTCTCAGGATCGTGAGATCAAGCCCCACATCTGGCTCTACACTCAGTGGGGCATCTGCTGGAGAGTCTCTCTGTCCCTCTGCTTTTGTCCTTCCCTCCATTCATACTTGTGCACACTCTCCCTCTTTCAAATAAATAAAATAAAAATAATTGTTTGCTTGCAATTATAGAATTAAAGAAGCTGTGATTTGCCTTCCCTAACTAACCATACATTTTTTAACATGCATACTATAATTTTTTAATTTTTCTGTCTCCTAAAGTTGTCAGCATAAGAGTTTGCATATAGTTAATGCCTTGTAAATGAACAATTGAATGAACTAATTTTGTTTTTAGTTTAGTCATGCAGTTCAAACTCTATTTCCCTATTATCCCTCTTTTAACCAAGTGCCATAATTTTATTTCCCAAACAAATTATTTTTGGTGAAAATCTGATGTAAATGTTATCTTGGTGATTTGTTTATTATTTTCTTATAAATACTTTTTTAAATATAATAAGTAAACAAATTCTTCATTTCCTTTCTCATGGCTCTGGGGAGAAATCTAAATTCATTTTAAGTTGTTGGCAGAATCCAGTTCCTTCCAATGATAGCACTGACATTCCTATTTCCTTGATTACTGTCAACCAGAGGCTGTTCTCAGCTTCTAGAGGACATCTGTACTCCTTGTCATGTGGCCCTCTCCATCTCCAAAATCAGCAATGGAGAAACTCCCTCATCACATATCACTCACACCTGGAATCTCTTGTATTTCCTCTGTCTCTAAGCTCTAGATCCAGATTTCAAGGCCTCATGTGATAAGGTAGGCTCACCCAGACAATCTCCCTTTCTTAAAGTCAACTGTGCCATATAAAAGCTTGATCATGAGAGTAAAGTCCATCATATTCATAGCCTTGGGTTATACAGGGTGTATATTAGGCAGCAGGGATCTTGGGAACCATCTTAGAATTCTGCCTACTGTAGTTTTGTTATTGGGGAAAAATTGGGGAAAATTTTTTAGTCTTATAGGAAGTATGATATTTGGTGTTCTTTTTCATTTAGTAAGTCATTGTGGCTGAAACGTTGGGACTGTGCTGTGTCAGGGATCACCAAAAACATTCCCAGTTTCACTGATTCACTGGAAGCACTGACAAGACTCAGAAGTCATATACTCAATGGTTACACTGTACTCAATTTTTTTTTTATAGCAAAAGGAGACAAAACAAAATCAATAATGGAAAAGTAAAGGGGCAAATAATGGAGGAAAGCAGCCACATGCTTTCCAGATTCCTCTTCTGAGAGAGTTGTAGAGGATGGAGTTAATTCCAAGAGCAACAAATTGTGACAATGTGTGCCAAGTGCTGCCCATTAGAGAAGCTTGTTTGAGTCTAGAAGTGGAGAATTATTAGGGTTTGGTCAAAAAGGCATATAGGACCTGTGGGATTGACTGCAGTTACTGATGCTCTAGACCCACAGAAGAAAAGCAGGTGTTCCACATAAATCACATTGTTTGCCCAAACTATCTCTCTAGATAAGCTAGAGTGGTTCAGGGCCTCAAATGGGCAAAACACTCTTATCAGAACATTTCCAAGAGCACAATTCCCAGGAGCTCACAAAGGGCCAGGTAGGAAAATAGGCACTTGAGGGGAATGCACACAGAGATTGATGGGATTCTTTTTTGAAGAGGTATTAAAACAGATTTTATAGGGGCACCTGAGTAGCTCAGTCATTAAGCGTCTGCCTTCGGTTTAGGTCATAATCCTGGAGTCCTGGGATGGAGCCCTGCTTCAGGCTCCCTGCTTGGCTGGAGGCCTACTTCTCCCTCTCTCACACCTCTACTTGTGTTCCCTCTCTAGCTGTGTTTCACTCTGTCAAATAAATAAATAAATAAAATCTTTAAAAAAAGACACCAACAGATTTTATAGCCACTTCCAGCAAATCATGAAATATGTTATGATTTTTGTAAACTAATAGTTGGCTGGTCTTGTTCAGTTGCATTTGTGTGAAGACTTTTTTTTCATTCATCAATGAGGTACTAGCTTTCTATCGCTGCTATTAACATTGCCACAAATGTAGCAGCTTAAAACACACAAATTTATTATCTTATAGTTCTGTAGGTCAGAAGTTTATTGGATTTGGCTGTTTTTTCTGCTTCAGGTCTAACAAAACCAAAACCAAGGTGTCAGCAGGGCTATATTTCCTTTGGAGGCACTAGGAGAGAATTCATTCCCAGGCTTATTCCAGTTTTTGGTAGAATTTAGTTCCATCTGGCTGTAGGACTGAGATCCCCATATCCTTACTGACTATGGGCCAGGAGTTGTTCTTAGATCTTAGAGGCCACCAGCATTTCTGGCTCATATCCCCATTTCTTCATCTTCAAAGCTAGTAACAAGTCCAGTCCAGGCAAGATGAATCTCTGACCTCTCCTGTCTTCTTCTGGCACTCTCTCTGACTGACTCTTCTGCTTTGCTCTTCTACCTTAACGGTTTCTATGGTTACATTGGGTTGACCTGGATAAATGAAGGGACTGTCTCTATTTTAAGGTTAACTGATTAGCAATCTAATTCCATCTGCCAAGCCCCTTCACAGCAGTACCTATCCTACTGATTTGTTGAATACTCATGTGACAAGAATCTTGGAAGAATTCTGCCTACCATAGTCATTATACAGGTAGATACTGAAGTTTTCCTCCTCACTTAAATCTAAATTTCATCTTAATTATACCTCAGTTTCTAAAAAGATAAATAGTTAAGCAAAGCTAATTCTTTTAACAATTATAAGTGTGTTTAATCTGTTTGCTTGATGAAATTTTTGAGTCACTCAAGTTTCCAGTTATCTCCAGAAAACAATAATCAAAATTTAATGAAGTTTAAATTCAAACTTTGTTTAAAACTTCTTTTTTTTCCAGAGTAATAATCAAGAGTAAAGTAAACCCTGTGTTTATTAACATAAAATTCCTATTGGGAAGAGGAACTACTTTAATGTCCATATACAAAAAGAATGATCAGAGAATGCATAAATATGTTGATATAGAATGTTGATCTGTTATTTTCCATTAGAGACAGTTTTGTTTAGCTAAGTGCCTCCTTGACTGAAAATTTTAGTGATGTATTAGATGCAGTATACCGAAAGAGAGAGGAAGACAGGGAGGCAAGATGAATAGGGACCAGAATGAGAAAGGAGACTGGATTTGGGATGAGAAATACATGTAACAGAAGTTACAAACTCTTTGAATCCCGATGGGTAATTTAATTTACTGAGTTTAACTGAGTTAAACTGGAAGGCAGGTAACACATTGAAAAGAGGCAGCCAATACTCAGATCCAGCTGTTGTTGCCATGTGAGAAAATGTTTTGGTATTACCATTTCTTTAAAAATTTTCAGAAGAACTCAGAATTTGGATTCTTATGTGAAATCTCTGAATTTTCAGACATTTTCAAGTAATTAAAAAATTTAAGACATCATGATCCAGACAAAACAAATCAGCTAAATTTAGCCAATGGGTAGCCAATTTGCAATTACCTGATGTAAGAAGTTAAATTATTGGTTGGGGAAGATATAGTCCATGCTTTCTTTTAAATGGATGGGGTCATTGTGAAATGGAATGAAAAGAAGTGGGTTTTTAACTTTTAAAGATCTTTCACTTATTTTAACACTGTTGAAAGAAAAGGTGAAATATTTGCCTATCCTCATTTTACTAGCAAGGTAAGAAATTATATACTTTTGAAAGACTAGTTTGTTAAATAGAAGAATGATCTAGGAATGATAGGAATCATCTGTGTGGGTAATAATTTGCACCTATGGAAACTTTCTATTTAAGAAAAATCACCTATGTATAACTTTAATGGCCAACTGTCAGAACATTTTTTTCATTTACTTGTTTTGCCCCCTATTAAATCAATTTCTTCAGTAAGTGAGGTGAGAACACTTTAATAAACTAACTCAGGAGTTGCACTGACTTCAAGAGAACACTTTGAATTTCATTCTGTGGTATTATTTATACCCATAAAAGACAAAAGAACAACAAATAGTAATGAAACTAGTGCAGTTTTCTATTGGGACATTTTTGAAAAGCAGAAACTCCTGAGTTGATAAATTATAAGGTGTCAACACATAAAAGAACTACAATTAAATAAGCACTTGGAATCAGGTTCAGAGTTTTTTTCATTGTTTTATTTTTGTTTTAGTCTGTTTTTGAGGATACACACACACACACACACACACACACACACATATGGTTGTGGTAGAAGTTACAATATGGATCCTTAATTTATCCAACTTCCATGAAGTAATGTTATGGCAATTCACATATAAGGTAAGAATCTTAGATAATATGTTTCTGTTCACCCTCCTCCCCTCCTTTAGATATTATTGTCATTCATTGTACAATATATATTTACTTTTATGTGTATTATAAATCTGACAATACATTGTTATTGTTTTTTGCTGTAAAAGATGTCTTTAAAGACCTTAAGAAAGGAGGAAAAAAAATTCTTTTACATTTAACCATGTATTTGCCATTTCCTGAGATCTTTTTCTTTTGTTTTGATTCAGGTTTTCATCTGGTATTATTTTTCTTCAACCTGAAAAACTTACTTTAAAATGTCTTTTAGTGTATATCTGATGTGGACAAAGTCTTACAGATAGTGATTGTTGAAAAATGTCTTTATACCAACTTAATTTTATTTTCTTGGCTAGCATGTTACTGTAAAAAATTAAAAACAAAGCAAGGTTGAAATAATTGTACAATATACCTATAAGTCTACAATTAACATTTGGCCAAGTTTTGTTGTATCCTGCATCTGTCCATCCTACAATCTGCTTATTAACCCATCTAATTATTTTGATGCATTTCAGAGTAAGTTGTAGATATGAATGCACTTCATTCCTTAATCTTCCAGCATGTATATCATTAACGAGAATCCAATGTGTTTTTCATATATATATATTATTTACATATATATATATATATATTATTTACTTATTTGTTAGAGGGAGAGAGAGAGAGAAAGCACAGATGGGGGAGAAGCAGGCTCCCTGCTAAGCAAAGAGCGGATGTAGGACATTATCCAAGGACCCTGGGGTCATGACATGAGCTGAAGGTAGACACCCAACTCACTGAGCCACCAGGCATCCCTATGTTTTCTTTTTAAGTAAACCTTACAGTTAGTGAAAATACACAAACTTGTATGTAATTTGATGAATTATGACAAATGTATATACCTCTGTAACCCAAGTGCACATCAGTATTAGACCATCACCATCATCCTAGAAATTTCCCTCATACCCTTTCCCAGTAAATCTTTACTGTTCACCACAACCCAACTTCCAGAGGCAACCAGTTTTCTGATTTTTTCACCCTAGGTTAGTGTTTTTTCTAGCACTTTATATAATTATAATTATATAGTATATACTCTTATGTAAGGCTTCTTTCACATACCCTAATTTTTTGGAGAGTTACTTATGTAGCTTCATATATTATAATCTATTTCTTTTTATTGCTGAGGTGTATTCCAGCTTATGAATATGCCACAATTACTTTAGCAATGTTCTATTTATGAACTCCTGAGATATTTCCAGGTTTTTGGTCTTTATAATTGAAGTTGTTGTGAATGTTCTTGTAAGACTTTTTTAGCGAGCAATGTTTCCTTATCCCTGGATAAATATGTAGCACTAAAATTGATGGCTTATGGAGTGATTGTTAGAAACCACTAGACCTTTATCTAAAGTGTTGTACCTTTTACATTCCTAATAACAATGTATGAGAGTTCTAGTTCATTTATATCCTTGCCAGCAATTGGTGTTTTTATTCTTTAATTTTTAGCCATTGTAATGAATATAAAGTGGTATCTCATTTAATTTGCATTTCCCCGATAACTAAAGATGTTGGGTGCTTTTCATGTATTCATTGGACATTCATATCATGACATATGTATCTATTCAGTCTTTTGGTCCCATTTTAAGCATATTATTTGTCTTTTTACTATTGATTTGTAGGCATTCATTGTATATTCTCTCTATTCTCAATACATACTTTTTTTTTTTAAAGATTTTATTTATTTATTTGACAGAGAGAGATCAGGCAGAGAGGCAGGCAGAGAGAGCAGAGGAAACAGGCTCCCTGCTGAGCAGAGAGCCTGACACAGGCCTGGATTCTAGGACCCTGAGATCATGAACTGAGCTGAAAGCAGAGGCTTTAACCCACTGAGCCACCCAGGCGCCCTACCTACACTTTTTAAGATATTTTTTTGCAAGTATTTCTGCCAGTCTTGCTTGCCTAGTTATTTTTTAATGTATATCTTTATGAGCAGAAATTATTTATGATGAAGATGATGTATCAAATTTTTCTTTATGGATACTACTGTGTATCTTTTTTCAGAAACTTTTGCCTCCTCCTCAGTCATGAAGATATTCTCATATATTTTCTTTTAGAAGCATTATAGTTTAAAAAATTTTATGGAATCTCTGATCTCTCTCAATTTAATATTTCTGTGTGGTGTTTAACTCCATTTTGTCATATGGATATTCAGTTCTAACTCTGTTTGAAAAACTTTCCTTTTTCCATTGAATTGCTTTGATGTTTTATTAAAAATTAAATGGCCATGTAAATGTAGGTCTGTTTCTGGTCTTCTATTTTGTTTTATTTATCTATTTTCTGTCCTTATGCCAGCACTGTACCATCTTTATTACTCTAGCTTTATAGTAAATATTGAAGTCAGGAAATATAAGTTTTCCAACTTCGGTCTTTTGTTTCATGGCTTCAGTGATCCTTGGATCTTTACATTTTCATGTAAATTTTATTATAAATTTCCCAGTTTCTAAGAAAGATTGTTGGTTTTCTGATTGGAATTACATTGCTTCCATGGACCAATTTGGCTACAATTGAAATCTTAATTTTGAAACTTCTAATAAATGAACGTGTTGTTTTTCTCTAAATTTTTAAGTCTTCCTTAATTTCTCTCAGCAATATTTAATAATTTACAATGTAGAGTTCTTGATTTTTTGTTAAACTTATTCCCAAGTATCTTATGTTTTGATACAATTGTAGACAAAATTCTGTTTTGTTTTCCAATTACCTGCTGCCAATATATAAAAAGCAAGCAGCATAGGCATATGATATATAAAAATACAAGCATGATGTGGTTCAAGAAAAAATATAAGGCATAAAGATTGCTAGAAGGAGGAGGAGAAGTGGAGGAAGAAGAGGAGGAAGAGAGAGGGGGAGGAAAAGTTGTAAATGTATTTCTATTCAATGGTGATGTGGTTGTATAGAAAATTTCTACAGCATGTACAAAATAACTCTTTAAATTAATAAGTGACTTTAGTGGGGTAACAAGAAAGAAGACCAATATAAAAATATCAGTAATAAGACAGTAACACCTATGAGTCTGTTTCTGTTTTGTTTGTACATTGGTTTTGTTCTTTAGATTGAAATACAAATGATACCGTATTTGTTTTTTTTCTGACTTATTTCATTTAGCATAATACCCTCCATGTTGTCCATCCATGTCGTCACAAATTGCAAGATTTTAGTCTTTTTTATGGCTGAGTAAATTCCATTTTGTATATACCACATCTTTTTTTGTCCATTTTTATCTGTTGATGGACACTTATTATAAGCAGTTACAAATAATGCTGCTATGAATATAGGGGTGCGTATATCTCTTTGAACAGATATTTTCATTTTCTTTGGATAAATACTGCAAGTGGAATTGCTGAATGGTTGGTAGTTCTATTAATTTTTGAGGAAACTCCGTACTGTTTTCCACAGTGGTAAAACCAATTTTCGTACCTCCATGTCTTTGGCAACACTTTTTTTTTTGCTGTTGTTTTCTGTTTAAAAATAGCCACTCTGACAAGTGTGAGGTGATAACTCCTTGTGGTTTTCATTTGCATTTCCTTGATGATAAATGATTTTGAGCACCATTTCATGTGTCTGTTGGCCGTTTATATGTCTTCTTTGACAAAAAGGTCGACTTAAGTCCTCTGCCCATATTTTAATCAGGTTGTTTGTTGTTTTGATATGAAGTTCTTTATTGTGGATAAATACTTCTTTAATGTTTTTCATATGCTTTTATTTAAATTTCCAATTAGTTAACAAAAAACATAACATTAATTTCAGGTATACAATATAGTGATTCAAAATTTCCGTACAACACCTGGTGCTCATCTGAACAAGTGCACTCCTTAATCCTCATCACCTGTTCCACCCATGCACCCACCCATCTCCCCTCTGGTAACCATTAGTTTGTTCTCTGTAGTTTAGAGAGTCTGTTTCCTGGTTAGTCTCTCTTTCTCTTTCCTCTTGGCTCATTTATTTCTTGAATTACACATATGAGTGGAATCCTGTGGTATTTGTTTTTCTCTGACTGACTTCACTTAAGATAATACTCTCTGGCTCTATTCACGTAATTGCAAATGACAAGATTTTATTCCTTTTTATGGATTGGCAATATTCTAGCATGTGTGTTTGTATGTGTGTGTATGTGTGTGTATGTGTGTGTTTGTGTGTGTTTGTGTGTGAGAGAGAGAGAGAGAGAGAGAAAGAGAGAGAGAGAGAGAGAGAGAGAAACTTGGCTCTTTCCATAGTTTGGCTATTGTGGATAAAGCTGCTATAAATTTCAGGGTGCATGTATACCTTTGAATTAGCACTTTTGTATTCTTTGAGTAAATACCTGGTAGTACAATTGCTGGATTGTAGGGTACTTATATTACAAAGCTGTAGTGATCAGAACAATATAGTACTGATACAAAAATAGATACATAAATCAATGGAACAGAGTAGAAAACCCAGAAATAAACCATAATTATATGGTCAATTAACCTTTGACAAAGCAAGAAACAATATCTAATGAGAAAATGTCTCTTCAACAAATGATGTTAGGAAAACTGGACAACAACATGCAAAAGAATGAAACTGGGCCATTCTATTACACCATTCAAAAAAATAAATTCAAAATGGAGTAAATGTGAGACATGAAACCATAAAAATCCTAGAGGAGAACACAGGTAGTAACCTCTTTGAAATCAGCCATAGCATTTTCTTTCTAGATATGTCTCCTGAGGCAAGGAACACAAAAGCCAATATTAACTATTGAGATTTCATCAAAATGAAATGTTTCTGCACGGTGAAGGAAAGAATCAACAAAATTGAAGGGCAACCTGCAGAATGGGAGAAGATATTTAAAAATGACATATCTGATAAGGGGCTATTATCCAAAATATATGAAGAACTTCTCAAACTCAACACCCAAAAAACAAATAACCAACTTAAGAAATGGGCAAGACACATGAATAGACATTTCTCCAAAGACTTATGGGTGGCTAATAGACACATGAAAAAATGCTCAACATCACTCATCATCAAGGAAATACAAATCAAAACTACAATGAGATATCACCTCATAGCTGGCTAAAATCAGCAGCACAAGAAACAACAGATGTTGGTGAGGTTGTGGAGAAGAGGGGACCCTCTTAACACTGTTGGTAGGAATACAAACTGATGCAGCCACTCCTGAGAACAATATAGAGTTTCCTCAAAAAGCTAGAAATGAATTTATTTAATGTTTTAATCAAAGACAGTCATTTTGTTGGAATGGAGGGTGATCCTGTCTCTGCATAGATGTAGGCTATAGTCATTATTGCTAGTATAGTCAGAACTTTTCTGAGAGAACAACATTAGATCTGATCAATTGCTTTTTTTGAGCCTTATTGGACAGCAAAATAAAGCATGGGAGAAATTGTTTTAAAACAGAATTGAGAGTAGAGATCACCAAATGTACTTCTCCATCATAAATAAGCCAAATGTGTCCCCCATAAAATTTTAAAATTTGAGCAAATCTGCTCAGTGAACTTGTCAAAATATCAAAACTATCCCCCAGATACCTAAATGCGTTAACTTGTCGAAAGGCGTTTTTTAAAATTATAGGTCTAGATGTCACTGTGTTTTCCAAAACTATTTCAGTTTTGGCATAATTAAAGGTTAGAAGTTCTTTCAAACAATAATTGGCCAAAATTTCTTGAAACTATTTCTGGAGGGAGGGTCATGTCATCAGTATGTTAGAGGACCTCTCTCTGCAACATCAGGATCTAGTTCTAAATGCTTTTTATGCTAAGAAGGGAAGGACTGTTCTTGGCTCTTTGTCTTTTCTTCTTAGAGAAGTTGCTTGCCCTGATGGAGAGGGCTTTTTCTTTTCTTTTCTTTTTTTTTTGAAGTATAATTAATAAACATCATATTAGTTTTAGGGATATGACATTGAGCCCACAATTCTGTACATTACTCAGTGCTCATTGTTTTATCTTATAATAATACATCCTTAAAGGCTTTTTGAGGAATTTTTAAAAACCCTGAGATAATATTTGTGTCATATAGTATGGCACTTAAGTGACCATTGTCTGTGTTATAAAAAGCAGATATGTCAAAAATTCTACCAAAAAATTATTAACAAACTGATTTTTAATAGAAACTAAGATCATGGATGGCCATGTGGTATTTATACCTATCACTTTTCCTTTCCTCTTATTAAATATTACATTTGAAAAACTGTGTCTACATGGAAAAATTTGGAATATTGGTTACCAAAATATGACACAAAAACATGAAGTGAACAGATGCTGTTGAAAAAGTGGCACTGCTGATACACTTGCTCAACACAATGTTGCCACAAAACTTCAATTTGTAAAAAACAATACTTGAAGTGCAATAAAACACAGCACAATAAAGTGAGACATGCCTGTAATAAGTTGTAAGAGTTCCAAATCCTCCCCTAATGCTGGCAAAATGGTCATAACAACTCTAACTTCATATCCTCTCGGTCTTCCAGAGGAGAGCAAGCCATTTTTATCAGTTTCTATTTAAGTCCTGAGATTTTCAATCAGACCTGTTTAAGAACAATTACTGCAGCCAGGGGAAGGTGACTGATGAAGGCCTGAGTCACATTTCTTCTCCTAAAGAGAGAACATATGAAATAGAGGAGAATAGGAGGAAGATGGAGCCTGAAATGAAAATTGTAAATTGTCTTTGGAAGAAGGGAGCATGGATGCCAGGGAAGGAAACCATAAATATCCACTGCATTTTTAAGGTATAGACACTGATGCTTAGAGCAGTTACTTTAACATACCTGTCACAGGGATATAGCTGGAGCTCAAAACCTATCTTGTCTTCACTATCTATACCTTTAAACACTGAGAGGCAATGTAGTGTAGTGGGTAGAGACACGGACTCGAAGACCAACCTGCTGTGTTTGAATCTCAACTCTGCCATTGACTAACTTGGCTAATTTATGTAATAACCTCTCTGTGCTTCTATCTTATCACCTTCTAGTATAGTGAAATAATAGAGGTGGATTATTTATAACAGCACTGATATAGTATGATTTATCTAAGTGTTTCCTATTAGTGACTATAGTGGTAATAGTGTTTTTATAAGTTCTAAAATATACTAAATGATTATTGAATATTATCAATAAGCATTCCTTATTGCTCAGCCTTTTTATGTTGATCAATTATGATTTAGATTATGATCAACCTATGCAATGTCCATTCTGTACTTTCTCATTAAGTATTTATATATTTCAGACACTAGGCTAGGTTCTAGTGAATCTGAAGATGAAAATATAAAGTCCTAATCTTTAGAGAGATTGCTGGCTAGTGAGTAGACAGACATATAGATACTGTACAAGCAATTACAACACAGCATTTTTGGTAAGTGTGTACCAGAAACAGATTCAGGTTATCTTGGAGACAGTACCTCAGAGCCAGGAGAATCCAAAAAGTTTTACTAAGGAAATAATGCTTGTGTTGAATTTTAAAGAATGTATGGGTGTCATCCACGTGGACCAATAGAAGGACAGAGAAAACAGCATGTGCAAAAAAACATTGATATGCAAGCAGATGAATAAAGCAGATGCAAAGGGTGCACAGGAAGAGAGGTGGAAGGGATGAACTTGGGAGCTAAGTAGTAAAAGTATCCATCAGAGGGCAGTAAGATTGCTTTGCCTATTTTTCTTTATGAAACAGTTTTGGAGGATAAAAGTGGGACACTCTTGTTTAAGATGACGAGTCATAAATATAGGTTGCTGTTTCAGACTGATTTAAGATGAAAACGAAGTGGTCATATGAAGAACCACTGCTATCCTACTTATAAATTCCTCCCAGATTACCTAGAAAAGAGAAAGTGTGTTTTTCTCTCTTCTAATCTTCTAAGTGAAAGTCGTAACTCTCCTCTGTGAGCAATCTGTTTCTGGTCAATGCATCCTGTAACCGTCCATATGCTTCCTGTACTTTCTCTGTTCATGTTAGTTTATTCACTAGCTAGACATTGTCAGTTGTTGGTGTCACCTATATTAAGTGATAGGACATAAGCATTCATGTCTGTTTTATCCAGCATTTACATCAGTGTCCAAATGCAGATAAGTGCTTCAAAGTCATCATGATAATGACTAAACATTCCCAAGTCTTCCACATATACTTAGACCAAAAAAAAAAGTCCTTATTTCAAGTTTTAATGTACTTCCTTATTAGTTTATAACACAAATTTTCAGTTGTTCTCCAATAATGAGAGTTTTAAGAATATGACAGTGCTCAAAATCTGGGACTTTATTATTGTCTATTTCCTTGTGAAATTTCATTGTAAATGTGTCCACCGCTTTCCTGGAAAAATACTGTATTGTGATTAGCTATTAAAATTCTGAAGGAGAAAATGTCCTTCAACAGATGAATGGATAAACAGGTTAGTAAATACTACCCAGCAATTTAAAAAAAAGTGAACTGGCAATACAAGCAACAACATGGATGAATCTTAAGAACATCACGCGGAGTAAAAAAAAAAAACTAGATAGACACAATATAATGCCATAGTGTTCCATTTACTTGAAATTCTTGAAAAAACCATTTTAATCCGGAGTGATAGAAAACAAACAAGTGGTTGCTTCAAGCCAGGGGCAAGATATGGAAATTGTCTGGGAAGAACAAGAGAATCCTTTCAAGGTAATGGAAGTGCTCTGTTTCTTGACTGGCAGTGCTTAGAGTTGTTTATACATTTGTCAAAACACGTCTAAGGTACACTTTATTTTTTTTAAGATTTTATTTATTTATTGGACAGAGGGAAACACAACTAGAGAGGGAACACAAGTAGGGGGAGTGAGAGAGGGAGAAGCAGGCTTTCCACTGAGCAGGGAGCCTGATGCAGGGCTCAGTCCAGGACTCCGGGATCATGACCTGAGCCAAAGGCAGCCGCTTAAAGACTGAGCCACCAAAGTGCCCCTAAGGTACACTTTAAAAAATCTTTTTTTTTTTTTTTAAAGATTTTATTTATTTGACAGTGAGAAACACAGCCAGAGAGGGAACACAAGCAGGGGGAGTGAGAGAGGGAGAAGCAGGCTTCCCGCTGAGCAGGGAGCCTGATGTGGGACTCAGTCCCGGGTCTCCGGGATCATGACCTGAGCCGAAGGCAGTCACTTAACCAACTGAGCCACCCAGGTGCCCCAAGGTACACTTTAAATGAGCATTTTTTATGATATGTAATTTAATCTAAATAAAGATCATTTAAAAAGAAAATATGAAGAAGAATTACTCTGTTATAGTCAGGTCATGATGGAGAAAAACAAGTCACCTTGATGTCATGTGAATCCTTATAAACAACTATACTAGTTTCCTATGGCTGCTGCAACAAATTATCACAAATTGAGTGTCTTGAAACACTGGAAATTTATTCTCCACAGTTCTTGAGATCAGTAGTCAGAAATCAAGGTGTTGACAGGACCCACTATCTTTAGAGGCACCTGGGAAGAATCCTTCCTTGCCTTTTCCAACTTCTAGTGGCTTTCAGCGTTACTTGGCTTCCTTGGACTTGTAACCACATCACTCCAATCTCTGTCTCCATCTTCCTATCTCTTCCTTTGTGTGTGTCTTTCTCTTATAAGAACACTTGATGTTGGATTTTGTGCCCAGCTTGATGATCTATGATGATCATATGCAAAGACCTTTTTCCCAAATAAGGTAATATTCATAGGTTCTGGGGGTTAGGATGTGGACATTTGGGGGCAGGGGGAGTGGGGCCCCATTTAGACTGCATCAACTAATATTACTCATTAATGTAAAGCTTTTCCATCAGTTAGTAAAATAGAATTGTCCTTTACTCTTTTAACAGTGTTGTGGTATTATTATGGGATACTGTGGATATATATATGCATACACACACTACTCCCTTTTCTGTAGCTTTCTGGAGTGAATCTAATCTTCCTTGTGTCATAAAGTTAATATCAGTGACTCTAGTTGAAATTTAGGAGAAATAGAACTGACTCATTCAAGTGATCTGTCTTGGGAAAAGGGAACTACATAGGTAAGCAAAACTCCCTAGAGTTCTACATTAGGTTTGGAGACAAAAGGCCCACCTATTAATGTGTTCTTGCTTTATTCTGCCTTCTTTATGAATATATCATAGGAACTTTGCAAGGCTGATAGAACACTTAAGTGTAAAATTTTAATTTTGGGGGTTCTTTGATCAAAATATCATCACTGTATTACCCCAATTCTGGTAAATAGAATAGAAACTGTGAATAGGAAATTTTCATCAACCAAATCTCTTGTAATTTGCTTAAGACAGACCAACACATCATTGAACTGGACATTTCAGTTCGACAGACTTTTGCTTGTACTGTGCTGTCTTGCAGACACTGAACTAAACATGTGCATAAAATGCAAGCCCTCTCCAGTTACTTGTTTGTTGTGATGGGTTGGGGGTAGGATGGCAGATTGCCTAAAAGGAAAATGTTGATCTCAAATCAAAATTCTGAACAATAATAGGAATTTTCTCATTCTTTTTCACACAATAATATGTAAATAAATATAAACTTAAAAAAAAACAAAAAAAACTTCAGAATAAGCTAGGATACAGATCCAAGCAAATATGAGCCACCATGGGTTCTTAGAGAAAAGTTACAACTTTATATGGTCCCAAATGCTGCCAGGGAATGGGAAGTGAGATTTATTACTCAGTGTGTTTTCATTACCAGTATTAGTAACTATGGTGAAAGAAATGTTTTTGGACTGTCTGTGCCAGGATAATATAGCTGCTTGAGAAAAGAAAAATTGATGTTGCAAAAATAACCAGCTCACCCTGGGGTCCTCCAGTCCTGCTTATCAAATGTCAATTTTTTTCTCACAGATAAATTAGAAAACCATTTTGCTGATTTATTGTGTCATGCAAATACTTGGGAGAGCTCAGTTTACAATCTTTGTTAATTTATGGGATGTAGATAGAGAAATAGACAATAGATA
The DNA here is from genome assembly GCA_004023965.1 of Spilogale gracilis. NCBI lineage: Eukaryota > Metazoa > Chordata > Mammalia > Carnivora > Mephitidae > Spilogale > Spilogale gracilis. Next base: position 85,614 of record PITA01000752.1, read on the forward strand.
ATAGATGATAGATGATGATAGATGGATAGATAGATGATAGATGATAGATAGATGATAGATAGATAGATAGATAGATAGATAGATAGATAGATAAATGATAGACAAAATGTTATATGATTTATTATATAAACCCTGGGTTTTTTTTTTTAGAAGGTCTTGGACTTTTTGTTTGTTCTGTTCTGCTTTTACGATTGGCCAGGATTTTGTGCAGGACCAATAGCTCATTGATCTCCAGTCAGCCCTTTTTTGGTGTTACATTTCCCACTTTATACATTTGCAGACTGAGGCAGGATGAAATTGGAACATTCTCCAAGCAAAGCAAATCAGTGACAGAGTCTCCTGGCATTATGTCTGAACCTCAAACCACTAAACTATGCTTTCCATATGTATTTTGATCTTATCTAATTAAGTTTGTGATGAGAAAGGAAAGTTATCTAGTATTTGATTTGGAAAATTAATGCCCCAATTTATTGTATCCCATTGAGAATTAGTCACATTCCAGATCGATAGCTTTCAACTTTTTTTTTTTTTTTTTGAGTGAGAACCAAATTGTAAAATATGCCCAATCTCACAACTTTGGGACGGATGGACTAATTTTTTTTAGGCCTGTTACAAAATAATATTTAGGTGAGCAGTTAATCAATGCAACTTCCATTTCAGAACGTCTGAATCTAAAGCAAATGAACTATTAAATTTAGCATAGATGGGTAATGTTTCAAGCTAAAACATGTGTACCCAGTAGTGAAATAAGTTATTTCCTTTTTCAATTTCAAAAACTTTCTTTTTTTCTCTTCATAAAAATATTGCTCTGTTAAATAGTGTGGTATTTTTAACAACATGTTAAAATTTAATAAGTGATAAGTGGCAAGTTCTAAGAGCCTCAAAGACATTAGCTCACCACTGAAAATACCCTCTCTCCAAATTCAGAGTTATAGACCAGTGAGCTATTAAAAATTATATACTACTTGAGCTCTATTGTCTTGAAGTTACAGGAAGAGAGTTTAGGTTGAAGATAACACAAGATTATACAGTTGTGTTATTATCTGAACATTAGTCATTAGTATTTAATTTTTCTTCTCCATTTCCTAAATCTCATAGTAGCTAACTAATTTTCATTCTGTTTACTCTCCCTTAACATTTTACTTCAGGCTGATACCAAGTAAGGAAAGTTTTAGAGCAAAAGGAAAATTTCTGTGGGAGTGATCAAGTTTTATAAGGTGAAAGAACATCTTGAACTCATAGAATCCAGAAGTGTGTTTCCTCCCTTGATTTGCTGACAGTATGGGTATTTTGGCTTGTGGAGTGATCCTTAGAAATATCATGGATATGGATAAGAGGAAATAGCATGTGTGGTTTTAGTTACCACCTATTGTGAATGACTTCCAAATCTATCTCAGCACCTCTGACCTCACTCTCTTTCTTGGCCACCATTTCTTGCAAGCTGAGTAACATCTCTTCTTGGAAACACCGCAAATACCAAAATGATGATTTGAGGCTGATAGGAATTTGTCCTCATTTATTTTTTTAACACTGTTATTGAGCTATAATTGATATACAAGGACACTGCAAATATTTAATCTATACATTTGAGTTTGGATATATGAATACACCTGTGAAACCATCACTGCAATCAAGGTAGTAGACATATCCATCACCGCTAACAGTTTCCCTGTGTCCTTTTTATTTTGTGTGTGTGATAAGAACACTTACCTATGCTCTTAACAAATAAGATCTACCCTCCTAACAAAATTTTAAGTGGGCAATACAGTATCATTAACTATCGGCTCCATGTTGTACAGCAGATCTCTAGAACTTATATTGCACAACTGACACTTTAAATTGATTGATTTTCCTTTCTCCCCATTCCCTAGTAACCATTTCCTTCTCTCCCTAATCCCTTATAACTATTGTTCTATTCTCTGCTTCTATAAATTTGACTATTTTTAAACCTTATGCAAGTGGAATCAGTATTTGTCCTTCTGTGTCCAGCTTATTTCACTTAGCATAATGTCCTCCGATTTACCCATATTGTTGCAAATGGCAGGATTTTCTTTCTTTCAAAAAAAAACCCTCTAAGTCAACTTACAATTGATCCATTGCAAGTGAAAGAACATTTTTAACATACTTTTTTGAGTTGTTATTTCATTAATGGTGAAAAACTTAATCTTGTTATTGTACCATCTTGCACCATCATGGGATGTCATTGCATACATATATTGAACACCTATTGATACATGTTTATTGAACACCTATCTGACAGTAACTATGATAAATATAGGGATTACAAGTTGAATAAGTTAGTACCTGCCTCAGGGTACAGTGATTTATTTTTGTAGATCTGTTTTGTTTTCACCAATGTAAGAAATAGACGTTCATGTTTTCTTTTTCTTGCAACATAGAGGAAACGGATGATTCTCCTCTGCTGACTTAATTATTGAATTACATTGAAATTCTTTTGAATTCAATTGTATTAAAACTATCAGTTTATAAATCTGTCTTTCCAACTGCACTGTAGTTTTTTTGACTGTAGAGATCAGTTCATTATCTTGATATCCATGGAGTATAAAAACGTCGGTGTGACAACACAATACCAAGTAGCTAATAGCAACTTAATTGATATATTTAAATATAAAAGGAAGTATTTTAAAGCATCATCTTGCTTTACTAAAAATTATTAGTCATATTATTTTGAAAGCTACCTTTTGGCCATTTCTGTGTATTTATAATCACCGAAAATTTGTATGCTCATTTAACTTTTCAGAATGTCAAGGACAAGGGTAACAAAGTAAATGCTACCCTCACAGTCTTTGGGAGTAACAGTAGTAACTGAAAATTTCAAGAGGAAGAGAATATTTTCAGACTTGAGGTTTATTTACATTTTCTAGATTAGGATGGAGTTCTTTATTAACGAACTTCTAACTTGAGAATTGTGTAGGATGAAGTCCTATTGTCCCCTGCCAACATTTTTTTTTTTAATTGTGTGAATCCCAGTCTCAATTGTAACTCTCCTTCTGGAGTCCGTTTTCAATTAACTGTGACATGCTATTACTGGACATATGATTTTTTTTACCTCATTATTTTGTTATAATTGCATTAGCTACTTAAAAATAATTTTTGAAAAGATTTTGTGATCTAAATTACTGGCAGCATTGAAGAATATAGTTTTAAAAGCAAAAAGAGTATATAGAATTTCACAAATACTGATTCCTTCTCATTATAGAAAAATAACACAATCTTTTTCTTCTCCTTTTCCTTTTCCTTTAAAATAAAGTTTAGAATTAAATCCTAAGAGTACAAAAGGGCAGATAAGCAAATCTGATTTACTCTAATTTATAGCTGTAATTCATGTGTAGTCTCAAGTAATAGCTAAGAAAAGATTTGTCATGAGCTTCAGCTTTCCTGTGTTTGAATTTTTAAAAATTATTTCAGCATATATGTGCATGAGCTTGATAATAGCATGAATGTGCTTTTTGACGTGGAAGTATTTTCCAGTTATATCTTAGAAGCAGCAAAAGCAAGGAGACAGTATAGAACATGCAGTCTTCTGTGTTCAGCTGTTTCAGAACTGGTTTAATGGAAAAATTGCTTTCGTTTGGCTTACGAAAGACTTTATGTTGAAGCAGTGTGCAACTGAGGTCCTCTAGTGTCATGGTTGAATATAACATCAGCTTTTAAGATTTTGGGAATTGTATGTGTGCATATCAGAGAAAGGACAAGGACAAGAGGGTTTACTATAAGTAAATTTGACTCATAGAGCCAAATGAGCCTAGAAAACTAGATTCTTTTTTTTTTTTTTAGGATTTTATTTATTTATTTGACAGAGAAAAACACAGCTAGAGAGGGAACACAAGCAGGGGGAGTGAGAGAGGGAGAAGCAGGCTTCCTGCCGAGCAGGGAGCCCGATGTGGGGCTCGATCCCGGGACCTCCGGGATCATGACCTGAGTGGAAGGCAGTCGCTTAACCAACTGAACCACCCAGGTGTCCCCTTAGTTGGTTTCTTTTTTGACGGTGTTTATGAAAACTCCATTAATTTAAAATTGTTTTTGTTTCACACATTACCTATTTGCTCAAGAGTGACTATTGTAGCTCTTTAATGTGAGGGAAACTATTTGATAAAGAGAAATACTTTAAATAATCATTCTTTATAAATTGAATTACATTGAAATTCTTTTGAATTCAATTGTATTAAATGTACTTCATGGAGAATATCAATTTATTTTAAAATATGGCTGACAACCAGGGATCATCTGACATTTGAGGAAAAAAATAATCTGAGAAAAGGAGAGCCAAGGGAGGAAAACCAATCTTACCCCAGAGGAAGTGAAGATAACACCTTCCCCCAATCAGCAGAATTCTAGTAATTGTTCTCCTAGAGACTCAAAAGAATAATGCATCCATACCAGAAAATAGGATCCATTGAAAAGGAGCAACTACAGAACAGGACAAAGAATCTGAAAATTAAAAAATAGAAGAGATAGGACTAAAGACCATGCTCCAAGACAATAAAACAGAAAGTTGATCTGGAGCATGGATCTAATTTTTACCTGTCCACTAAGAGATCTAACTTAAAAATACAGGAGAGGGAAATAACAAAGACCCATCAAATCATTTCCTTGTTAATTCTTCTGCTAACAGAACATGTGAGTCTTCAGAGTAAAAGGGCACACCTGTTGCTTACTAACTAACATAAAGGCACAAATGCCTACACTGTAGATACTGTTGACTAAAATTTTTTAAGTCTAAGGATAAAGTGAAAAAGAATCCCAAGCTGGGTTCCTGGGTGGCTCAGTGGCTTAAGCCTCTGCCTTCGGCTCAGGTCATGATCTCAGGGTCCTGGGCTGGAGGCTCGCATGGGGCTCTCTGCTCAGCAGGGAGCTTGCTTTCTCCTCTCTCTCTGCCTGCCTCTCTGCCTACTTGTGATCTCTCTCTGTCAAATAAATAAATAAAATCTTAAAAAAAAAAAAAAGAATCCCAAGCTTCCAGAGGGGAATAACAAGCTATCTACAACAAAATATATTGATACTGAACTTCTTACCATTAATAAAGAACACTTGAAGACAGTGGAGAAATCATTTTCCAAGTTTAAAGATAAGAATAAGACATTTTAAGACCTGTCGTGCTTTAAAATATCCTACTCATTACACACTAATGAAAAATTTTCTCATGTGTATATTCTAGCTAAGTAAAAATATAAACACAAAACTGGGGTGCCTGGGTGGCTCAGTCCTTAAGCTGCTTCCTTGGCTCAGGTCACAATCCCGGAGTTCTAGGATCCAGCCCCGAATCCCGGCTCCCTGCTTGGCAGGAAGCCTGCTGCTCCCTCTCTCACTCCCCCTGCTTGTGTTCCCTCTCTTGCTGTGTTTCTCTCTGTCAAATAAATAAAATCTTTAAAATACACACACACACACACACACACACACACACACACTACAAAATGAGTAATAGGAGGTATAAAAACTGATGGTAGCTGATGATAACCTTCATGAATAGTTATAATCATAAAATTATAGTATCTCTTAAATCCTGATGACTGAAATATTTTTGCTTGAAAACTAGGAGTTAAGTGGCTTAGGTATGTATATTTTTCTTAGTTCCATGGTGAATATTTACTAACCATAGTAGACAATGTGACAACCAATTTTCATCTGTCTCAGAGTGAAAGCCAGAGTTTTTACAATGGCCTCAGTGGCCTACGTGATCTGACTCCTTGTTATGTCTCTGACCTTATCTCCTAACATTTTACCCTTGGCTCATTCTACTGTATGCATAGTGGCTTCTTTGCACTTTCTGAATTGCTGTGCTTTCTCCCAGTTCGGGATTTACTGAGCTCTCTGCCTGAATCATCTATTTCCCAGAGAGCTGCCTGTCTTTTTCGCTTCTTTTAGATTTCTACAGGAATGTCACCTTAGTGAGGCCTTCCTTCATCACACTCTATATGTGTTAAGATCCTGCTACCCCACATTCTCTCTTCCCTACTTTTCTCCTTAGCGCTTAATCACCATGTCATGTTATATATTTACTTGTTTGTTTAGCCTTCAAGAAAGAAATGTAGATTTCCTTTATTTCACTTATAAAACTTGATAATATAAAAAAATATAACTTAATAAAATCAGGAGTTGAGAAAGGGAAATGGGAAAGTTGCAAAAGTATGTTAATTATATCATCTTGCATAGCAAAGAAGACTTAATTATATTAATTGAAAGTCGAACCACCAGAAGAATTGAAAACAGAAACTGCTAAGGGTGGATACTTCTGGAAAATCAGACTAGAATGAGAGGAGAGGGATTTTTGCTTTTCATGTCTTGTTCTTTCTTATGGTTTTAATTTAGAGGAAGGAGTCATATTGCAAATATTTTTTGAAAATTTTATTCAGCTTTTTTTAACATCACATTTTTTGAGCTATACTTTGCATATTTTAAAATATAGCCTTTTTAGTGTACAGATCAGTTTGACAAACTCAATAATGTAATCATCATCAAAATCAAGATAACAGTTCCATCAGGTAAAATTTCCACATACTCCTTTGTAGTCAACCCATCCCACCAAGCAAGCCCATGATAATCAGTGACCTGTTATTCCAATCTTTTACTTTTAATTTACATCTTTTATTGAATGTGGGTTGCTTATAACCTGAATATAATTGAGTCTTAATTTCTATCCAATCTGACAGTTCTTAGCTTTGAGTTTTTAAGTTTAGATGTTTACATTTACATTTAATATAATGATTGATACATCTTAATTAAAATCTATTATTTTTTAATTGTTCCATTGTTCTCTGTTCTTTTTTCCCTTTATTATTCCAGCTTTGGGGTTGACTATTTTTTTCAATAATTCCATTTTATCTCTACTGTTGGCTTACTTATATCTTTTTAAAAATTAATCTTGATGATTTCCTGTAGATATTAATTTAATTTTTAAAAGTCTAATCCAAAATGGCAAAAAAATGAGTAGAGAAATCTATACCAAAATGTTAATACTGATAGTTTGGGATATTGGGTTTGAATTAGCTTTTCCTACTTTTCTGTATCTCATTCCTTACTTCCCACATGAATAGTGCTTGATTAAAAAAAGAAAAATAGGAAAAGATGGAGAGAGAGAGAGAGAGAGAGAGAGAGAGAGAGAGAGATAGAGAAACTGGGCATCAGGGTGGATGATGACTTCAAAAGAATTAAAGAAAAAATGTTTGATAAATCATAAATTGCTGGTGGTCATTTTGTGGATTGATATGGAGAGTAACCTCATATATATCTACTGTAAAATATATTTTAGCTATTTTTCACGGACTTAGGCATTTTGTCTTGAACAGGAACAGTGGTTTTCCTTGACTTAGTTCTGCCATGTATCTGAAACTTTTCTGAAAATTTGGAAAGCCAAACGTACAGAGGGTTAATCACACACCACCAAAATTCAACTCCCTTCCTGGAAAAACAAATGCTGCTATTAGAGTAGCCTTAGGAAACTGTAGAATCTTTGCCAGATCAATTCTGTTGTAATCAGAAAATCCAAAATATGTGTATAATAGATATTTTATAAATTGGATAGATTGTATTTTCTTTGAATAGAGGAAGAATAATAAAAATGTAACTGAATTTTAATAACCTCATTTCATTCTTTAAAACAGATTCTGTATCTGCTTTGTAATTGATCTATTGATCTGTGACTTTTTGTTTTCTTTGTAGCTATTCAAATGTTTTGTGCATTGCATTTGAGGTACTTCAGGGTCTACAGTATATGAACAAACATGGTATAGTACACCGAGCACTGTCTCCTCATAATATTCTTTTGGACCGAAAGGTAATTGTCAAATAATTCATTAAATATTTGTTTGTTGTTTGTGGTTGGAAGCTACTGAAATCAGACCCACTCAGAGGGACTATGGAATACAAATACGTAATATTCGTAATGAAATGGCTTTATGAAAGTGATATCTTTGTTGTATTTAGAAAAAAAAATCTAGATAATATTAATCCATGTGTTTTTCACATGTGTTACTCTTTTTTTTCCCAGGATTCGTTTCCTAACTTTATGTTTGGTTTTCCTTTCATTAGCTTTTTGAAAAATGGGCATAGTACCTTCCTAGTCCATTCCTTATCGGAATTTGCTTTCATTTAAAGAAAGTTTCTCTAGGTACAATAGAGTATTTCTGTCATAACACAGCTGCTTTACATTTTCTTCTTTTTATTTTTCTTCTTCCCTATTTTTTTAAATTTTATTCTCCATTTACCTTCTTTATTTACCAGCTGTTCATACCTATCTTCTTTTTTTATTTAAATGTCTCTTCTGTACTTGGAAATCTTGTGGGTGATTAATAAGAAGCAGGTCAACCCCCATATGAAAATTATGGGTAGCAAGAGGGTATGTTTTCAAGAATAACCATATTTTCATTTTTTCCATAAGCATATAATACAGTTTTGAGAGAATTTTTTCTGGGGAATTATTTTTTGTATTAGTAGGATTATTCTTTTCCTCTGATTCTCTCCCAGACTTTTACTACAATTACAATATGATGTTAAAAAGTATAAAAGCTAAAGTGGTACTCATTAATTTCATTTTTGTAGCAGTGGAGTATCTAACTAATCTGAGGGTTTTTTAAATAAAGATTTTATTTATTTATTTATTTGACAGAGAGATAGAGAGCACAAGAGGCAAGTGGCAGGCAGAGAGAGAGGGAGTAGCAGGCTCTCCGTTGAGCAGGGAGTCCAATGTGAGGCTCGATCCCAGGACCCTGGGATCATGACCTGAACCGAAGGCAGTGGCTTAACCAGCTGAGCCACCCAGGTGCCCCCGAGTTGTTTCAATGTATAAATGTTTTATAGTTCTGGGAAGTAAAGTTCTTGAGAAAAAGAAAACAAATCTTAAAATCAACTTAAATTTTTTAAAAGTCTTAAATATCAAAAGGGAGGAAAACTTAAGAGCTATAAAATTTATATTAGCTTTTTATTAAGAACCTCACTTCTGTGGTAATTATGGCTTTCTCAAACAATGTAAAAATTGTTAGAATCTAGCAGATTCACTAGTATCTTGATTTGTGAATTGATCTTTTCAAAAACTCTCACGTCAGGGTTAAATTATAACAGTATGAATGGATTTGCAAGTCCTTGAAAAAAAAAATTCTTCTTTTAATTTACCAAAAAATGTTCTAAGCAGGATTCAAGACAAATGAGAACATTTCTGCTTTTTTTTGTTTTGCCAAAATACCTGAAAAATATAAACAAAATTTTAAATGTTATTTGTTATTTTGAGATCTATATATAAGTAATATATATGTGTATATACACATGTACACATATGCATGTACGTATACATATATTTGCAATAAGTATAAAGCAGGTTTCAAACATTGGCAAATAGTTTTTCTTAAAATTATGGTAAACTGAAAGTATGCTAAATTAATTTTTTTCTTAATGTACCTATCTGGTGATTTCCTTACTTATGAAATGTATAATGATACTTTTCCCTGATACTAATATTAAAACATTTAATAGTGATATTTATTATTATTATTATTATTGTAGGGGCATGTTAAATTGGCTAAATTTGGACTTTATCACATGACAGCTCATGGTGATGATGTTGATTTCCCAATTGGGTAAGTATGTTTTCTTTTTTCCTGAGTTACAGCTTAAACTTTATAATATTTTACAAAATATATATTTTATTAATTGTTAGTGATACTACTTTCTGACACAAAACTAGTTTTTCTTTATTAACATACTTTAATTTTTCATATACCTTTAGAAGAGTAGATAGTGAGTTTTTCCCAGTGTCCAAAAGATATCTAATGTTGATATTTCATTGAATTGGCAGAGAGGCTAACAGATTATTGACCTCCTTCACCTTATAATACTTATTAATTAATTTTATTTCATCCAGAATTAGGTAAATTTAAGACAAGAAGGCTGGCCAGATTCCTACAATGATAATATGTGTTCCTTGAAAGACTGAGAAAAAGAATTCTCACACTATTTTTTATTCTTTCTAAATTAAATGTCTTGTTCCGTAAGATATAATTGTAAATTAAGACTCAAGTTCAGTCATTGTCAGTATCAGATGTAACGGGTAGAGTCTACACCCGAAAGTCTATGTGTAAGTTTGGGGAAGTTTATTTGATCACTTCTACTATGGAATTCCAGTTTATGTTGGCCTTTAAGACAGGAAAATTTATTTTATCCTGTTATTAACCAGATGCTTTTGATACAGAGTTTTGTGTTACATTTATTACATGGTTGCTTTTTAGACATTTTAATAATATAATTCTTTTATTTTTTGCATGTTTAATTTTAGCATTATTTCCAGTACATACAAATTTCAAAATAGTCCAGGAATCCCTGTATAGCTTCACTCAGATTCCCCGAATGTTGACATTTCACTACATTTGCTGTATCTCTTTTTTCTTACACATATAGGTGTATGTGTATATTAATATTTTTGAATCATTTCAGAGTAATTAGTGCATATGATGCCCTTTTACCCCTAAATACTTCAGTTTATATTTCCTAAAGTAAGGAATTTTCTTACATAACCACAAAAAAATATCCAAAAAGGAAACTAAAATTAATGTAATATTGTTATCTAATCTAGAGACCTTAATCATATTGTTCAATTGCTTTGTGATTTTTTTAAATAGTATACATTTGTGTTTTGCTCTTTGGGCTCTCTGAAATCAGTTCTGTCACTCCATTACCAAAAATTGTGGTTTGAAGTCATGGCATGTGTTTCTGCAGGAGAATATTGCTTAATTAGACGGTTTGTTATTTATTTATTTATTTATTTATTTATTTTTAAGATTTTATTTATTTATTTGACAGAGAGAAACATAGCAAGAGAGGGAACACAAGCAGGGGCCGTGAGAGAGAGAGTAGCAGGCTTTCCGCTGAGCAGGGAGCCTGATGCGGGGCTTAATCCCAGGACCCTGGGATCATGACTTGAGCCGAAAGGCTGATGCCCCAAAGACTGAGCAGTGCAGCACTCCAATTAGATGTTTTTAAAAAGGGACTCATTTATAAATTACCCTTTTATATTTATAATGTAGATTATAGGTTTCTTACCTAAAATTTTTGTTAGGCTGTTGCTAATAATCTTAAAATAAATTGCTTAGTCATTCCTTCCTTTAATTATTAAGATGGTATTTATTGAGCGCCTTCTCTTCTGGTTGTTGAATGTGCAAAAATGGGTAAGGTATATTCCTGTCCTTAAGCTCATTGTTTAATGGAAAAATTTTCTCTTTTGATGGCCTACTTATTAAGGTACATAAATTATACCTTATAATCTTACAGTTTTGCATATCAAAACTTGTGGCCATAGGAAACAAACAGTTGCTTTCCAAGCATGAAAACAACAATTTGTAAAAAGAGGCTACATTTTCTTTGGTAAAAAAACAAAGAAACCAAAAAAAAAAAACCCAACCCTTTTGAGTATAATAAAAATAAGTTCACAGGAAAGCTCTAGTGTCTTCTTCATAGGTGATAATTACCTTTTGAAGTAACTTTTAGGGGGCAGAGGTCTGACAGGAAGTAAATGTGATTCTTAATGCTTCTTTTTTTTTTTTTTTTAAAAGATTTTATTTATTTATTTGACAGAGAGAAATACAGGCCAGAGAGGGAACACAAGCAGGGGGAGTGAGAGAGGGAGAAGCAGGCCCTCCGCAGAGCAGGGAGCCCGATGTGGGGCTCGATCCCGGGTCTCCGGGATCATGACCTGAGCCGAAGGCAGTCGCTCAACCAACTGAGCCACCCAGGCGCCCCCTTAATGCTTCTTCATGTTGTCTAAGTCAAGCTGTGTAAGAAAGGAGTCCAAAAACATAATACAAACAAAAATAATTTTTTTTTGCCTTTTACTTAAAGATGTTTTAGGTTTACTAGTGATAAATGGAAGAAAAGAAGTGATTTTTTTTGTAAGGCACATCAAATATTTTGAAGAACTACATTTGAATTTAAAATGCTTGGATAGAATTGGTCTTGTATGCCATTTGGTCTGGTTTACTTTGAAGTCCTGGACCCAAAGGGTCTGACCAGAAAGTATCAAAGAGCAAAATGTGAAACATTAGCCAGGAAAAATAAAGTGATCAAATAGCTAAGGCATGAAAGAAAATATTTACACCAGAAGAAGCTTGCAATTGATTCAAAAGACAAATATTAAGGCACAACAAAGTAAAATGTTAACATCTGTTTCAAAATATTGTAGAGTTAGAAATTGGACATTCATTTCAGTTGGCCAGTAGCTTAATACCTTGTTAAAAGATCAAACAGATGATGAAAACCTCACCAGTCATACAGCAAAGTTCTGGTAATTTTCTATGAGTGTTAAAATGCTATGCTAAAGAAGAGACACTTGTTAAAAAGGGATAATCTACATTTAAAATTATCCTAAGGTTTATTATTTTTTTAAGTAATTTAATCAGTTCTTGATTAGAAGGGAAATAAGAATTTTTGGAGCAAAGGTCACCTCTATGCTTCTAGAGATCACAGTCAAAAATCTTAGATGTAATAATTTACCTATAGTATTGCTTGGCTTTTCACTATCCCCACCATTATTTTTGGATAAGATGTACTAGAAATCAGGATTAAAAATACACAATTTGCTTTCTAGATGTAGCACAGCGATGATGATTAAAAATACAGCATTGCATTTATATCATATTTTCCATTTTTATAAAAACAGTACTCAATATTTATAACAGTTTTGAGGTAAATATTATTATTCCTATTTCAGATTAACAAACCCTAATCATATATAGAATATGTGCTAGAACTGAAACTAAAATACAAATATTATAATATCAAGTTTGTCCTTTTTCCACTAGGCTTCAGTTGTCTCCAGAGATGCCATTTAGAAGAGCGATCACTTTAGGGTAAAATGACACAATACAAATTTATATATGAGAAATACATGAGCAAATTAAAAGTAGATATTAGTTATCATTGTCATCATTGCTTAAAAATGGAAAGAAATATAAAAGCCTAATTTACCCATTTGAATTTAAGTTATATTCTCTGACTTAATTGACTTATATTTTAAATGTAAGTAAGTACTGGCAATCATAGTGTGAGGAGGTGGCTGCAGAAAAATTCAGGAAGAGAAATGGAAATAATATTTGAATGCCTACATTACATATATTACATAGATGTTCCATATACTTTAATATATTTTGATTATAGTCATTATTGCAGGCTACTATTAATCTATCCATGGAATTGAAAAAATCCAGCATGCTCATGACTAAATTTGATGATAAATGAAGAAAGGGTATACACATATGCAATAAGTAAGGCAGAATTCCCCTCATTTTCATTTCTTCTCTAAAGCTGTTTTTGTTTCTTTTGTTTCTAGGCTGTAGGATTTAAATTTAATAATTGCTAGTATGTCTGATACTTATGTACTGTCTACTTAAATTGTAAGGCAGTCTTAATTGGCATTTTTGATAGGAAATGTTATTTTTTTTTAATATTATATATTCATTTGAGAGAGAGTGCACAAGCAGTGGGGAGGGGCAGCGGGAAAGAGAGAAGGAAGACTGAGCAGGAAGCCAATAGGAAGGATTCAATCATGAGCCAAAGGCAGATGCTTAACGGGCTGCACCACCCAGACACCGGGAAATATTTTTCTAACAAAAATTTACTGAGCGTATCTTATATTTAAATTTTATTAGTAATTGTTGAGGGCTTATAAAAATGAATAAGATACACCAGTGCTCTCAAGTTTGTTCATTTGACAGGAGGGTAAATTTTTGTTTATTAAATACAGGCATAAACAAAACAAAACATAAAAATGTATAGTGTTACGTATTGTATATAGTCTGTTAGTCATATATAAACAAGTAAAATAAGTATCTTATAATCATTTGAGAATTATAAAAAGATGAAGATAAAATACCATGGGGATTCACTGAGAGGAGAAATAATTTCCATCTCAATAGATCAACTTCAGGTTTTGTAAAATTATTCGTAAAATGAATTCATTTTATTCATAAAATGAAAATTATAGTTAGAGGTTTAATACATTTTATAGAATATACTGTTTAAAAAGGCTTTGTCTTTTTTATTAAATAAAATGGCTTATATTTATGAGTTCAGAAGACAAGACATTAACAGTGTTTTAGTTTGATAGGAAAATATTCTGTACAATAATATGATTTCTTACCAATTTCTTTATATTTACCATTGAATTTCCTGCTAAAAATTTTCCTGTACTTTATAAATATAGATTTTTATCTTCAATGAAGTATACTGAAATTAACCTATACCAAGTTTCTATAACACCTGTCACCAGAATATAGTAAAGCACTGAGAGACAAAAAGAAATGCATTTATAATAAAAACAGTTATTAGTTAACCTAATCAGGAAAAGATGACAAACTCAAATGCACAAAAATAAGATATGGTAATGGAAAAATAACTAGAGAGAGAACATTAGAAGACTCAATAAATAATTTTTTGCTTAGCTCTGAGCAAATTTGAAAACTAGAATAAAAGGAAGGGAAATACAATACCAAAATACTAAAACTTAATCCCAAAGAAAATTTTAAGATTTAGAAACACCAAGTATAGAAATGTAGAAGAAATTGTCTCTCCCCACAGAGATACCTGGATTAAACTCACAGGCAAATTCTACCAAACCTGTAGTGAATGACTAAATCTGTTACCATTTAAATTATGGTACTATACATTTCAAGGTTATTTTTGAAGGAAAAGCATGCAGTATCTTTTTCATAAGCTAATATAACATTAATACTGGTCTTCCCATAGATACCACATACAATGTTTAAATATAAATCATATTAACATTTGATTATCTATTATTATTATATAGTATAAATATGTTATATTAATATAAAAAATCCTAAGTGGAAAAGTTAACAAAAACCAGAAACCTATAGAAGATAATATCAAGTGTGGTGTATTCTACCAATATACAGATGGTTTAGGAAATCTATAAACATAATTTAATAGGATAATATATCAGAAGTAAAAAAAATATCAAGTAATCATTTCTGTGGTTTCTTAAAAACGTTTGATACATTTATCATAACTTTTCTTGATTAAATTCTTAATAAAAAGGGACTCTGTGACTATTTCCTTCACCCATCTATCTATATCTCCCTGTTAGTAGATAAATTGATTTCATCCCAGAAGTTAGTAGGTTTAAAACAAAATATTTATTAACACCACTGTCATTTGCCAGTGTATACCTGGTACTAATGAATGCAGTTTGGCAAGGAAAAGAAATATATATATATGGTATATCAGATATATATCAGATACATATATAATGGAAAGAAGATAAAACTTTAATTTTTAAAAGTAAAATTACTAGAAATAAGAATTCCAGGGGCACCTGGGTGGCTCAGTTGGTTAAGTGACTGCTTTCGGCTCAGGCCATGATCCTGGAGACCCAGGATCGAGTCCCACATCGGGCTTCATGCTCGGCAGGAAGCCTGCTTCTCCCCCTCTCAGTTCCTCTGCTTGTGTTCCCTCTCTAGCTGTGTTTCTCTCTGTCAAATAAATAAATTAAAAAAAAAAAGAAAAAAGAATTCCAGGAATGCAAGGTTGGTTAAACATCAAGTAATTGATAAATGTATTTAAACTCATTAGTATATAAAGGGAAAAGAATCATATGTTCTCTTTGTAATAAGTGCAGAAGAGGTGTTGAGAAATTTTCAAAATTTATTCATGATTAACACTGACAGAAATTTCTGCAGAGACTATAATGGTGAAAGATTAAAAGGATTTTTAAAATATGAGGACCAAGGGGCACCTGGGTGGCTCACTTGGTTAAGCGACTGCCTTTGGCTCAGGTCATGATCCCGGACACCCGGGATCGATCCGCACCTCGGGCTCCCTGCTTGGCGGGGGGCCTGCTTCTCCCTTTCTCACTCCCCCTGCTTCTTGTGTTCCCTCTCTGGCTGTGTTTCTCTCTGTCAAATAAATAAAATCTTTAAAAAATTTAAAATTAAAATTAAAAAAAAGATGAGGATCAAGACAAAGAGGTCAACTATCACCAGTTATTTTCATATTAGCAGTTTTGCCGCGTAAGGCAGCAAAAGAAGTAAAAACTATAATTATAGAAAGGAGGAAACAAAACTGTCACTATAAATGAATCAGTTAAGTATAACTGATTTGCTTATCCACAAAGACTACTCAAAAGAATTTTTCCATAAATATTGAAGACTTAATGACATTACTAGATACAAAATTAATATAAAGAAATTATTTACACATCATCAAAAGAATATGAAATATCTAATAAGAATCCAAGCAGGTATTTTACATCTGTGAAAGCACCTCTGTGAAAGAAATATAAATCTTTTTTAAAAGACATTATGAAAGGCCTAAATATATATAAATACCTGTTCATAGATTGTGAGGATTGGTATCAGAAAAATGCCAATTCTCCCCAACCTGTTCTATATTTGATCTAATTTCATTAAAAATTCTAACTCTTGTGTGAGAGAGAGGGAAAAAGGGAAGAAGAAAGAGAGTGAGAAACAACTTGACAAGATAGTTCTAAATGAATGTGTATGTATCTGAAAAGTATCTAGACTATCCTACAGTGAAATTAAAAGATGTGTGTGGTTTTTTTGGGGGGTGGGGGCAGAGATTCAACATTTTATTTTTTTATTTAAATTTAATTAACATATTATTAATTTCAGAGGTAGAGTTCAGTGATTCATCAGTTGCATATAACACCCAGTGCTCATTAAATCACATGCCCTCTTTCATGCCCATTACCCAGTTTTCCCTTCCTCTACCCCACTCCCCTCCAGCAACCCTCAGTTTATTTCCTATGGTTAAGAGTCTCTCATGGTTTGTCCCTTTCTTTGATTATGTCTTGTTTTATTTTTCCATCCCTTCCCCTTTACACCTCTGTTTCATGTCTTAAATTCTACATATAAGTGAAATCATATGACAGTTGTCTTTCTCTGATTGACTTATTTCACTTAGCATAATACCCTCTAGTTCCATCCATGTTTTTGCAAATGGCAAGATTTAATTTTTTGATGGCTGAGTAATATTCCATTATATATATATATATATATATATATATATATATACACATTTATACACACACACACACACACACACATATAACACATCTTCTTTATGTATTCATCCACTGATGGACATCTGGACACTTTCCATAGTTTGACTATTGTGTAGTTTGCTGCTATAAACATTGGAGTGCTGTTGCCCCTTATGATCACTACATTTGTAACTTTGGGATATATACCTACGAGTGCAATTGCTGGGTCATAGGGTAGCCCTGTTTTTAATTTTTTGAACCTCTGCACTGTTTTCCAGAGTGGCTATACCAGCTTGCCTTCCCACCAACAATGTAAGAGGGTTTCCCTTTATCAAGATCCTTGCCAACATCTGTTGTTTCCTGACTTTTAGCCATTCTGACTGGTGTCAGGTGGTATCTCATTGTTTTTTATTTGTATTTCCTTGATGTCAAGTGATGTTGAGCATTTTTTCATGTGTCTGTTGGCCATTTGCACATCTTCTTTGGAGAAATGTCTGTTCATGTCTTGGGCCTATTTCTTGACTGGATTATTTGTTCTTTGGGTGTTGAGTTTAATAAGTTCTTTATAGATTTTGAAAAAAAGATATCTGTGTTTTGAGAGGACTTGTCTTAATAATTATTGACAATTATTTATATAATGTTACAGACTTAAGATAGTATAATGGTATGGTGCTAGGCAAGTTTACCAGTGGAACAAAATAGAGAGCCAAGATGCAAGTCAACATGTATGTAGAGATTTTCTTTGTGGTAGAAGCAGGTACTATGGACTAGTGTGTGTGGGGGGGGCGGAGGGGGATAGTATTTTCAATAAATGGAAAAGGGCTCAGTAGATTATCCATGTAGGAATGGAACTTCCAAAATGTTCTTCAGAGTTCAGTGAAACAAATTAAGTGCATCATTAATACAATAATATTATTGGCAGTTTTCAAAGAGAATAAGACAATCTATGCTTATCTTTATAGAATGATCTCTAAAAGGTACCTTAAGTAAAAATCAAAGGTGTGCAGAGTAGTATGTATAGTATGCTGCCCTGTGGGGCAGTGGTGAAGGATGGTCAAGTTTATCTATAAATATGTATGTGTGCCTGGAGTACAGAAATGGGAGAGAACTTTAGTTTTCAATTTATGTATCTTTCAAGATTTTGACATCCCTACTACTCAAAGGAGTATGTACTATTTTCCAAAATAAAATGTACTTTAAATAATAGTTAAGTATAGGGAGAAGAGAGGTAGTAAGGAGGAAAGGAAAACACCTGAAAACAGAATACTGCAAGACAGCAATATGTTAAAAAGAAAGGAATTAATGCTTCAGAGAGATACAATAGTTTTAAAATTATATGAGACACATATATATTTTATATATATTTTCTCTTGATTTCTGGACATGAAAGACCTGTATTATGATGGTTAGTTTAAAATTCTTCCTAGTGAAAATTGTTAATTTAATGGCACTGGATTTTACATAGATCTTGTCATATAGATAGTAAAAATGTAGTACTACTTTTTCCCTCTTTGTAGTTTACAGTAATCATTCATTTGTTTAATATATCATTGTAGGTATCCATCATACTTGGCACCTGAGGTAATTGCACAAGGAATTTTCAAAACTACCGATCATGTGCCAAGTGAAAAACCATTGCCTTCTGGTCCCAAATCAGATGTGTGGTCTCTTGGAATCATTTTATTTGAGCTTTGTGTGGTATGTGTAAAGAAATATTAAACTTATAAAAAGAAATTGTGTGCTTATTAGAATAAATTTTTCTGATAAAGCTATTTAGTAATATGTTTTTGCTTTGTGGGTTGACTAGATATAAGGAAAAAAGGCTTAAATCTCAATATTACTTGTTTAAAAATCCTGTTTGACAATTTATTTGTTTATCATTTTGGTATCTTTTTAAGTGTTTGTGCTTTACTAAGTATAAAGAATTTACACTAAGTATAAAAAATTAAACAGTTCTAGAAAGGGTTCCCTTTGACATGTTTGTGCTCTCCCTTTCTGTGGTATTCTTGTTTCCCTAAATACCTTCTTCTCTCCTGTTCTTATGTTTTCTATAAGACTCACTTTGTAGTTGAGTTGTGTTTTGTGAGATCTTTCCCAGATATCTCTATATTTATTAGGGCAAATGACTAAACTGCTATTGAAAATAAAGAAATTAAAAATACAGCAGCTTAAAGAACATAGATGTATTTTTCCCTGATGTAACAGTCCATGTCATGCACAGACCTAGGCTATGGCTCCACCAATCTCAAACGTCTGGTTTCCGAAGTTGTTTCTTTATCACCTTGTAGACATAAGGGAAGGAGAGAAGTGAGTTCATGGTAACTGTTCTTTAAGAAGATGATCTAAAGTGCAAATGTCAACCCTTTACTTTTCATTGGTGACGATCTACTCATATGGCCACATTGTATAGCTGTACAAGGAAGACTAAGAAATACAGTCTTTAGCTGGACACATAAGTATTGAGAAAGTGGATAAAATGGATTTGGAGGGACAACTAACAGTCTCTCAGTCCTAGTTTCAGATACCAGCATTAGGTCCTTATCTTCCTTGCTATCCTCTTCTATTACAGCATGTATTACATTTGTGTACTTTACTTGGACACTGAGGTCCTTTTTTTTTATTTTTAAAGATTTTATTTATTTACTTGACAGAGAGAAACACAGCTAGAGAGGGAACGCAAGCAGGGGAAGTGAGAGAAGGAGAAGCAGGCTTCCCACCCGAGCAGGGAGCCCGATGCAGGGCTCGATCCCAGGACTCCGGGATCATGACCTGAGCCAAAGGCAGTTGTTTAACCAACTGAGCCACCCAGGCGCCCCGACACTGAGGTCTTTAAAAGCAGAAATTTTTTGTCAAAAAGAAAAAATTTCTGCTTTTAAAGATACATATGAAGTACTTAGTACAGTGTGTTACATAGCAAATAGTCCATCAATATTATCTCTTACTTATTAAAATATTTTATGATTAAGAAAAATTGTTTATGGTTATATTTTATTTTTATTTTAAGCATAAAGTATTTTAAGACTCATAATATGGCAACTTTACATATTCGCACTGCTTTTTCTAAGGGAAAATGCCATTTTACTTTTTCACTGATATGAAATGATAGTAAATCTCATTTTTGTTTAAAATCATAGTCTAAATGAAACCTCTTATTGGAATGTGAATGTGAAGTGTAAGTTAAGTATAAATGTGAAATATACAACTTTTCCTTTTTATTACATCATGTATATCTCAACTCTTTACTATTGATCAGGATATGTCTTATATGAGTAATTCAGTTCAACAAATATTTACTCTGTGTATAGCATCATGACAAATGCAATAAGAGGTGAACTGTGATTAAGACACACTGTGAGGGCTTCTGGGTGGCTCAGAGGATTAAGCCTCTGCCTTCTGCTCAGATCATGATCTCAGGGTCCTGGGATCGAGGCCCGCATCGGGCTCTCTGCACAGCAAGGAGCCTGCTTCCCCCTCTCTCTCTGCCTGCCTCTCTGCCTGTGCTCTCTCTATCTGTCAAATAAATAAATAAATAATCTTGAAAAAAAGACACATTGTCAAAGAGCTTATAATCTAATTCAAATCCATAAACTTTGAAGATAAACACAGAAAAGCTATGTGAATTCCAAGAAAGGAACTCTTATTTTCATAATTGAGATTATAACATATTAAGTGATAAAGTTTAGGAGTCTAGTTTTAGAATTGTGTATTGAACATAAGCTTAAATCTTCCTCTACCTCATCAAACCTTTAGAATTGGTATAAAATATTAAGATATATGTTAATAACACACTAATAACTAAAAAAGGAATGTTTGTACACTAGAAATCCTAGGAAATAGAGGAAAAGCTGTACCAAAATAGTTTTGCTAGGAAATTCTTGCTATGTCACCAGAAGACTATATAGCCACTCTGCCACCCAGAACTTTCCATAGTCAAAAAGATATACAAGTAGGTACATATCTAAGAAATACCAAACACCTAAAACAATACATCTATACTGCGATACATGATGTAAATACATATATCTCCATTAAAAAAAGAAACAACAAATAAAAAGAATTTACACCATTGAAAGGACTTTAAAACTATGTGTTCTTTAAGAGATAAAGGAAACCATTCCATTTATGAAACAATTATAGAAACTATGAATCAAGAATATTTACTGAAAAGAAGAACCAGTTAAGAATTTCTAAGAGAAAAAAAATGTAACTATTGAAATAAAGAACTAAATACGTGGATCAGAGGAAACTAGACATACTGAAGGTAGAACGTAAAGCTGAATAATTATCCCAGATTATGTTCTCCACATAAAGACCAGGCTCTCTTCTTAAGACTTTCCTTCTAAGTCTACTTGAAGGACCCTATAAGTTTATTTTGTTTGTTAAAAAAAGAATAGTAGCCGGGCGCCTGGGTGGCTCAGTGGGTTAAAGCCTCTGCCTTCAGCTCAGGTCATGATCTCAGGGTCCTGGGATCGAAGCCTGCGTCGGGCCCTCTGCTCAGCAGGGCGCCTGCTTCCTCCTCTCTCTCTGCCTGCCTCTCTGCCTACTTGTGATCCTCTGTCTGTCAAATAAATAAATGAAATCTTTAAAAAAAAAAAAAAGAATAACAACCAACATTTACGTACAAAAAATGTGAGGCACTTTTTTATGCATTCGTAATCTTCACTGCAACCTGTATGGTATATACAGTTAACGTTCCAATTTTATAAATAAGAAAAGTGAAACAACATGGTTTGCTCAGGTTATATAATGTGGTCAAAAGTCCAATTTGGCCCACAATAGTTGCTTGACACCTTAAATGTTGAAGTTATGACTGATTCCAGACTCTATTTTAAGCCACCCCCTGAAGCTGAATGATAAGGAAACAATTAAAATACAATCTATCTTAAAATAAATATACCAGGTGCTGTGGGAGCACAAAAGATGGTTGTCTAATTCATTGTGGGAGGAGGAATGAGGGTCATTGAATGTTTCTTAATGGAGAGAGCAGATTACCCAGATCATGATATATGAGCAAGAATTAGTTGGGTAAAAGTAAGGTAACATGAATCTTTCCAGGCATCATCTTAGTCTCTTTAACAAATAAGACTCCTGGTGGCCTGTCTCTCCAGACAACCAGGTATATATAGGTTTCAAAAGTGAAGAATTTTTGAGACTAAACTTGAATGCAGTGATCCTTAAATATATGAAATGTTTAAATGTTAAACTGATAATTTTTCTTTAATGGAGCTAACTTTAAAAGTCAAATAAAACCTCTGAAGAAAAAAAAGAGATACCTGATAAAATCATTTTCATTTCTGGGGGGAAAAAATGCCTCCCTGAAGAAAGATGTGAATGTTAACATGAATTTGTTTTCCCATTTTATTTAGGGAAGAAAATTATTTCAGAGCTTGGATATTTCTGAAAAACTAAAATTTTTGCTTACATTAGGTAAGTGTCTCACAAATGATTATGTTTCAACTACAAATATAATCTTTAGTGACTATTAGTAATCATACACATTAAGAATGTGTTCTAAAATAGTGAACACACTAAAATATCCTGAATTCCTTTAGTGTTCTAGAGATCAATGGTAACATTAATAGGACAACTTAAGAAGTGCCTTCTAAAGTATTATTGTAGCACTTTACTTACACCTTAAGAAATTATAATGTGGAGGGGCACCTGGGTGGCTCAGTTGGTTAAGCAACTGCCTTCGGCTCAGGTCATGATCCCGGAGACCTGGGATCAAGCCCCACATCGGGCTCCCAGCTTGCCGGGAAGCCTGATTCTCCCTCTCTCACTCCTCTTGCTTGTATTCCCGTGTTTCTCTCTGTCAAATAAATAAATAAAATCTTAAAAAAAAAAAGAAATTATAATGTGGATAGATATTTCATAGCTTCATGATCTAGCCAAGTAAACTAAGCTCTGAAATCATAATATGAGAATAAATATACCTCTCTGTAGCAGTTTAACTTCAGATAATATATCCTTTCTTTGATGATCCATGCGACTGAGAAAAATATTTATTTTTCCTTAAAATAAGCTCATTTATTTTACATGAATATTAGATCCTAATATTTAATTCAAATTTACATAAATTTATGTAATCTACTTTATAATAGGATACATTAAGCACATATGGTAACAAAGAGAAAAACTGATAGAGCACTTTATGTGAAAGAGTGACAGATTATTGTTCATGTTAATAGGGTTTACAAATAAGAGTACGTATTGAAAATCATCAGTTAATATCAAGTAATAATGAATTAAAATTGCATAAATATTACCATATTTACAACATTTATTTTCACAGATTGATAATAAGGCCATTAAGGAATCTTAAAGATTTCTTAATATGGTCTACAGACTGAATTTATACTTTATTTTTTTTATTTTAATTCTAGTGTAGTTAACATACAGTGTTATATTAATTTCAGGTATACAATATAGTGATTCAACAATGTATAGATATTACTCAGTCTTTGTCATGATAAATATACTCTTAATCCCTTTCACCTATTTCACCTGCTTCCCTACCCATCTCCTCTCTGGTAACCATCAGTTTGTTCTCTATAGTTGAGTCTGGTTTTTCAATTTGTCTTTTTTTCCTTCATTTGTTTTGTTTCTTAAATTCCACATATTAGTGAAATCATATGGTATTTGCCTTTCTCTAACTTATTTCTCTTAGCATTATACTCTCTAGATCCATCCATGTTGTTGCAAATGGCAGGAATCCGTTCTTTTTTGTAGCTAAGTAATATTCCATTGTGTATATATAAACCACATCCTTTCTTCTATCAGTGGATACTTGGGCTGCTTCCATAATTTGGCTATTGTAAATAATGCTGAAATAAACATAGGGGTGCATATATCTTCTTGAATTAGTGTTTTCATATTCTTTGGGTAAATACCCAGTGCTGAGATTACTGGGTCATATGTTGCTTCTATTTTTAATATTTTGAGGAACCTCTGTGCTCTTTTGCACAGAGGCTGCACCAGTTTGTATTCCTACCAGCAGTGCACAAGGGTTCCTTTTTCTCCACATCTTTGCCAGCACTTGTTGTTTCTTGTTTTTGTTTTTTTTCTTAAGCTTAACATGTGTGAGGTGATATCTCATTGTGATTTTACTTTGTGTTTCCCTGATGATGAATAATATTGAACATTTTTAAACGTGTCTGTTAGCCATCTGTATGTCTTTGGAGAAATGTTTGTTCATGTCGTCTGCCCATTTTTAGTTGGATTATTTTTTTTTAGGTGTTGAATGGTATAAATTCTTTTTAAATTTTATTTTAAATTACACTATTGTTAACATACACTGTTACATTAGTTTCGAGTATACAATGTAGTGATTCAAGAGTTGTTTAAGTTCTTTATATATTTTGGAAACTAACCCTTTATCAAATATGTCATTTGCAGATATCTTCACCCATTCAATAGGTTGTCTTTTATTTTTGCTCATTATTTCCATCACTGCAAAAGCTTTTTATTTTGATGTAGACCCAACAGTTTATTTTTGCTTTTGTTTCCCTTGTCTCAGGGGATATATCTAGAAAGATGTTGCTACAGCCGTGATGTCCGAGAAATGCCTGCCTGTGATCTCTTCTAGGATTTTTATGGTTTCAGGTCTCACAGGTCCTCTTTTTGTTTTGTTTTGTTTTGTTTTAAGATTTTATTGGAGACACAGAGAGAGCACAAATGGGGAGGAGAAGCAGAGGGAGAGGGAGAAGCAAACTCCCCACTGAGCAGGGAGCTGGATAGGGGGCTCAATCCCAGGACCCTGAGATCATGACCTGAGTCAAATGCAGCTGCTTAACTGACTGAGCCACCCAGGTGCCCCTCACAATTAGGTCCTTACCCATTTTTAGTTTATTTTTGTATTTGGTGTAAGAAAGTGGTCCAGTTTCATTCTTTTGTATGTGGCTGTCCAGTTTTTCCAAGCCATTTGTTGAAGAGACTGTATTTTCCCCATTGCATATTCTTGCCTCCTTTGTGGAAGATGAATTGGCCATGTAAGCATGAATTTATTTCTGTTTTTGTGCCAATACCATACTGTTTTGATCACTGCAGCTTTGTAGTATTTCTTGAAATCTGGGATCACAATACCTCCAGTTTTGTTCTTTTTCAAGATTATTTTGGCTATTCAGGGTCTTTTGTGGTTCAATACAGATTTTAGGATTGATTATTCTAGTTCTGTGATGAATGGTGTTAGTATTTTGATATGGATTGTAAAAATGTATACTTTAAGTTCCCAGAGATGTGTGTACATTCTCCAAACTATGTAAATACAAAAGAGTAATATGTATATATACATTACATATACAAAGAGAGAAAGCAAGAGAGAGAGAGAGAACAAGAGAATCTTCATTTTGAACCACTGCTTTATGTCACTATTGAAGTGGCTATCTTCTAATATATATCATTCAATTAATCTTTAGTGCTTAAAGTCTTTATTTTTATCAAAACGTAACAAAAATTAACAAAGTCATAAGCTTTTTAATATTCCAAGTTCTTAAACTGTATAACACAATCTTTAAAAAAATTATCTGAGTTCATTTCTGATAGATAAGAAAAGTAGCATTAATTCATACAATTTTTCTGTTTTGCAGATTGTGTAGATGACACTATAATAGTTCTAGCTGAAGAGCATGGTTGTCTGGACATTATAAAGGTTTGTCATTAATCTGTTACTGAAAATATATGTATTTTATATACTTAAGATCTAATACCCAGATATTTTAAAGCCATGTTTATTTCTGTTCAGGTATTTGTTTTTCATAGAGTAACAAGCTAATATAATTTAATAGATAAAGTCCAAATAAAGACTTTTTAGAAAAATCAAAATGTCTTAGAATAGCAAACATTTGAGTAAAATATATTTTTAAATGGATCATTTTAAATAATTCTTTTTTAAAAATGTTTTATTTAAATTCAATTTAATTAACATATAGTGTGTTATTAGTTTCAGAGGTAGAATTTAGTGATCCATCAGATGCATATGACACCCAGTGCTCATTACATGATATGCCCTCCTTAATGCCCATCAACCAGTTTCCCTATCCTCCACTCCCCCTCCTCCAGCAACCCCCAGTTTATTTCCTATGGTTAAGAGTCTCATTGTTTGTCCCCCTGATTATGTCTCGTTTCATTTTTCCCTCCCTTCCCCTTTGCTCTTCTGTTTTGTTTCTTAAATTCCACATGAGTGAAATCATATTATGGTTGTCTTTCTCTGATTGACTTATTATTTAACTTAACATAATACCCTCTATTTCCATCCACGTTTTTGCAAATGGCAAGATTTCATCTTTTTGATGGTTGAGTAATATTCTATTGTATATACATACCACATCTTCTTTATCCATTCATCTGTTGATGGACATCTCGGCTCTTGCCATGGTTTGGCTATTGTGGACACTGTTACTATAAACATTGGGGTCCATGTACCCCTTCAAATCACTGTGTTTGTATCCTTTGGATAAATTTCTAGTATTGTAGTTGCTGGGCCATAAGGTAGCTCTATTTTCAACTTTTTGAGGAACCTCCATGCTGTTTTCCAGAGTGGCTGCACCAGTTTGCATTCCTACCAACAGTGTGAGAGTGTTCCCCTTTCTCTGTATCCTTGCCAACATCTGTTGTTTCCTGACTTGTTAATTTTAGGCATTCTGACTGGTGTGAGTAAAATATATGTTTTAAATGGATCATGTTAGATAATTATTATCTTTTTTTATTTACCAGGACCTTCCTGAAAATGTGATAAATCTTTTGAAGAAGTGTCTCACCTTCCACCCTTCCAAGAGGTTGATATTGTTAAGACTTAGAGATTATGCTGACATCTTTAATATATAACTAGTTGTGGTTTTTTCTTATTACTTAGAATACTAATGGATTAAATAGGAATATTTACATATGTATAGGAATACATAATTGACATTAGTATTATAATTATTAGTTATGATGCTAATGTGTATTAATAAAAGAAGAAAAAAGTAAACACTGTCAGAAAAGTGGCATAGTCTCAAAGAAGTTACTGGTTCATTTCCTAGAAAGTCAGCTAAATTGTAAATCTTCCTAAACATGAATGACATAAAAGAAATGACAACAAATGCTTATTGGCAATTGTATTTAATACAGAACTTCAATAAATGGTGAGGTCTGCTCATAATTATTGATAATATAAAAGGATTTCTTTGAAGTATTATTTGTTTTCATTTGATGATACCACTGTTAGCCTTATAGTTTTTCCTAAATTCCTGAGTATATGATATTTGAAAATAATTTATTCTAATTAGTCTTTAGAAAAACATCTTTATCAATACATGTTAGGAAGAGTGGAATGGTATTAAAAACATAATTTTGGGTAAACTGCCACATTAAGAAAAGAGGAAGAAAACCAGAAGGTATTATTAGTTTAGAATTTTAATTAAGATATTCAGTAATACAGGTAAATCATAGTCAAGATAAAAGTAAAAAATGGAGATGCTTGTGTATAATAATCTTTGAGAGATTATAAGATGCAAAAAGCACAAATGGGAAAAAATTGAACATTAATTAACTTACAGTCACTTTATTTATTTTTTTTTAAGATTTTATTTATTTGACAGAGAGAAACATAGCCAGAGAGGGAACACAAGCAGGGGAGTGAGAGAGGGAGAAGCAGGCTTCCCGCTGAGCAGGGAGCCCTATGTAGGACTCGATCCCGGGTCTCCGGGATCATGACCTGAGCTGAAGGCAGTCACTTAACCAACTGAGCCACCCAGGCGCCCCACAGTCACTTTATTTTATATACAAGTGTACATTTAGACTTTGCTAAGGATAGTTTATTATTATTTTCTGTACTGGTGATGTATTTAAGACTTTTAACTATCCCCTTGAATGTGTGCCATTATTCTAGCAAATTTTGGGGGGGAGCATTTTCCAGTGTTTATTTTTGTGCTTTAGAAAAATCAAACTATTGCCAGTCAATATTTAAGATTATATTTAGTTCACATTTCTCAGGCACAAATCCATATGTAAGTAACTTAAAGAAACTGGTTTTGTTATGGTTGATTGCTGGTTTGTAATGGCCAATTTGAGTTAGTGATAGTTCATTCAGTACACTATAACATCTTCCATGACACAAGTTTCCAAGTGCATTTTGCTCTAGTTATAATGGTCAGACCCACTAAGAATGTTAATGGAAAATTTGGCAGATAACCAGGGAAATAATCATGATTAACTAGACTAAAAAGAAAAATGTACATGAAGTATTATATGATTTTTTTCATATTGAAGCAAACATATTCTTATAAATGTAGGTGCAAATGTTTCTAAACATAGATGTATTGAACTCCACATCATAAAATATATTATCGAATCATATTTTTACCAAAAAAAAAAAAAAAAAACTGATGTTACTGTTGTGTTTCTTTAACTCAGGAATCAACAAACTCTTTTTGGTAAGAACCATATAGCAAGACCTTACAGTCTTTCACAGCTATTCAACACTGACCTTATAGCTTAAAAGCAGCCAAAGACCATTCTTAAATGAGTTAGTGTTGCTATGCTCCAAAAAACTTAACTTTTGGATACTGAAACTTTTTGGACACTGAAAACAAAACTCAGTTTTGTATAATTTTCACATATCACAAAATAACAGTATTTTGACTTTTTTCAACTATTTAAAAGTGCAAAATCCATTTTTAGGTTATAAGCCATAAAAAAACAGTGGGTGGATTTGACCCAAGAGCCAGTTTTCTGACTCCTGATGTAAACTGTATGCTAGCTTTATCATTTTTTTCTTATAGTAAACTCTGTAGAAATTTGTTATTTTTTTTCTAATTTTTTTCCAAAGCCACATGATTCATTTCCTACCATATTCAGAAACAGGCCTACATCATAGAATACAAAAGCCATGAATTATGGAAGTTTAACAAAGTATCTTACCAGATTTCTCAATATAAGAAGGTTATTCATATTTCCAGTGGTCTTTTTTCATACCACTATTTTCAAAATAAGGTAAGGCACTGGCTAATTTGGCACCACTGTGACATATGGAAGTTTTGTTTGTTTGTTTGTTTTAAGATTTTATATATTTGACAGAGAGAGACAGAGTGAGAGAACGAACGCAAGCAGGGGGAGTGGGAGTGAGAGAAGCAAGCTCCCCACTAAGCAGGGAGCCCGATGCAGGGCCTGATGTCGGGCTCAATATGGGGCTCAGTGTGGGGCTCGGTCACAGGACCCTGGGATCATGACCTGAGCCGAAGGCAGTTGCTTAACAACTGAGCCACCCTGATGCCCCTGGTAGTTTTTACTTTTGAAGAGAGTAATGAGACACACAAATCAGGGAATAAATATTAAAAGGTCAGCATTACACAGTAATTTAAGAAAAAAAAGAAAGTTGATTTACCCTGGTAAGCATAAATTATAATTAAATCATTTGAAAATTAATTTTCTACATTGTATAACTTTTTAAGTAAGTGATACTAAGAATTTCTAATGATGAAATTTGTATCTCATCCCTACTATGTGTTTTAAATCTTTCTCAAGGCCAACCGCAGATGAATTAATGCAGGACAAGATATTTAGTGAAGTGTCACCTTTATATACTCCCTTTACCAAACCTGCCAGTCTGTTTTCATCTTCTTTGAGATGTGCTGATTTGACTTTGCCTGAGGATATCAGTCAGCTGTGTAAAGGTAATGATAAGACAGAAAACAGTATGTTTTAGTTTTAAAGAACGTACTCTTCTCCTACTTTCAGTTTTGCATTTACCAACAACATATATATTACATTAGTGAGGCTTTATAGATACCTGTCTGGGAATTCAGAGGTAATTTTGGATTTGCTTAAAATATAACCACCTAACTTTTTAATCCTTTAAGTTTAAATGCTTTGGAGCAAGAACTTTCAAAAATTGAGGAAGTGGCACCAAAAAAAATTTATGCAAACCAAAGTCCTATTTTCATCTCAGGTCTTAATGCCAAATTCCTTTCTAATTCCCTGTGGAATTTCCACTACATCAACATACATATATCATATTCTGTATTGTTTATTATAAATGATCTCTAAAAATTGTATTATAGGGAGAAGTCCGTACTATTATATTACCACATTGTAAGAGAATATCAGTTTTTTTCTTTTCACTCATCTATGAAGATTACCACTCTCAGAATGTGTGTTTTAGAGGCACCAATAATCTTCTTACACTGAAGAGTTATTGTGATGTAAGTCATGACAGGAAATATTTACTAACCGTTCATTCAGTCAAATATTTTTTTGAGTTCCTGCTGTGCTCCACTCACTATAACTTCAGGTTACATTCATACCAAATGGAGAGGCAGGTGAACATTCATATTACTATGAATGTAATAATGTCAATATGAACATAGTGCATAGTGCAGTGGAATCATTGCCTGAGACAATAAGAAAAACTCTTGAGAGAGGCAGCAATTGCCTCAAGACATGAAGGATGGGATAATTTGTGTTAGTTAACTGTTCATGGCTTTTTTGTACCCTTCTCCCTTCCCCACAGAGTCTGATATGTAGAACATAGATCCCATATAACTCTAATATAGAGGGTAAAAATGCTACTTTTTCTCAAAGAAACTGAATGTCCATCCAATATGTATATCTTCATTTCATCCTTTGTGCGGTTTATAGTATGACTCTTTTTAAAGGGACTCTTACTATGTTTTTCAATTATTGTTTTTTGAGAATATCAGCTATTATTGCCTGCTGATAAAAACAAAAAGTGTGATAGCTATGATTCTTTTCCATTTGTTTTTAATAGATATAAACAGTGATTACCTGGCAGAGAGATCTATTGAAGAAGTATATTACCTTTGGTGTTTAGCTGGAGGTGACTTGGAGAAAGAGCTTGTCAACAAGGAGATCATTCGATCTAAACCACCCATCTGCACACTTCCCAAGTAAGGAAAGAAAGTTTCTCTTGGAAATGAAAAAAATTTAGTACTAACATTCTTTTAAAATTTGGGGTTTCTTTTCTAGACATTCCAATTAAGTGATTATGAAAGCAGCTGGATGTCAATACCTTGTTTCCTTGGCTGAGGCTTTTAATTGAAGAATTCACAATAATATTTTTAGTATATTTAATACATATTTTTAATCTTTTAATGAATAATTTGCTTTATGAGCTATTTGAAGTAGGCCCATTATTATGGAATATCTTGTAATAATTGAGGTTAAATAACTAAAAAACATACAAGTCATAAAGAATAGTAATATTCAAGAGAGTTAATAAACTAGATTAGTGCTTTTCCCCCCAAAGAGGGCTGCTAGGCCTGCTGGTCTCTGGGGAGCCACGGACGCCAGACTCTGTTCCACAGGATGGGCTTTGTTAAGGTTGTCAAGAATAAGCCTTACTTCAAGAGATACCAAGTGCAATTTAGAAGACAAAGAGAGGTTAAAACTGATTATTATGCCAGGAAACGCTTGGTATTCAAGATAAAAATAAGTACAACACACCTAAATACAGGATGATAGTTTGTGTAACCAATAGAGATCTCATTTGTCAGATTGCTTATGCCCGCCTAGAAGGAGATATGATAGTTTGTGCTGCTTATGCTCATGAACTCCCAAAGTATCATGTGAAGGTTGGCCTGAAAAATTATACTGCACATATTGTACTGTCCTGCTGCTGGCCCGCAGGCTCCTCAATAAGTTTGGCATGGACAAGATTTATGAAGGCCAAGTGGAAGTGACTGGAGATGAATACAATGTGGAAAGCATTGATGGTCAACCTGGTGCCTTCACCTGCTATTTGGATGCAGGGCTTGCCAGAACTACTACTGGAAATAGTTTTTGGGGCCCTCAAGGGAGCAGTGGATGGAGGCTTATTTATCCCTCACAGTACCAAACGATTCCCTAGTTATGATTCAGAAAGCAAGGAATTTAACACACAGAAGTACATTGAAAGGACATCATGGGTCAGAATGTTGCAGATTATATGCAGTACCTAATGGAAGAAGATGAAGACGCATACAAGAAACAGTTCTCTCAATACATAAAGAACAACATAACTCCAGACATGATGGAGGAGCTGTATAAGAAAGCTCATGCTGCTATATGAGAGAATCCAGTCTATGAGAAGCCTAAGAAAGAAGTAAAAAAGAAGAGATGGAACCATCCCAAAATGTCTCTTGCCCAAAAGAAAGATCGGGTAGCTCAGAAGAAGGCAAGCTTCCTTAGAGCTCAGGAGTGGGCTGCTGAGAGCTAATAAACTGAACCACAATTTTCTATGAAGATTTTTCAGGTAAAGACAATAATAAACATATTCATCAATCAACAACAACAGCAGCAGCAGCAACAAACTAGATTAGTGTGCCTGTTATAAGTAACTTTTATATCCAGTTCCAGTTGTAAATGTAAATGTACTCTATGGCCTCATTGTCCCAGAGATCATCATCGTGCTAAATCACCGTTGTGAAAACTGCAGGACTGCGTAAGATCTTGGACATCATCATATAAATTACACTGAAAGTTAAATAATAGTACAACTCTAAGGACCAAAATTGTTAACTGTTCCATTGCTTTTTTTTTGTATTTACTCATAAAGATGTGAAACTAATCTCTTGAGTTTCCACCAATGCTTTAAATTTTTGATTTTAGATTTTAGGACTAGATCTGATCATTGTAGGTAACAATAACAATTACCTGCTGATCATTTTTTTCTTCGCATGTTAAATTTTTAGGTTGATTTATTTGAATAGACTAGGTCTCTACTTTTTCTCCTTCTTAAACTGATTTTTAAGTCAGTTATATTTGTCGCACATTGAATTAAGCAGAACAACAGGAAATAAGATGGAAATTCCAAAGTATATGTAAATTCTCAAAATTAATTCTCTGAAATCCTAAAGAAATCTTATGTATTTATTACTCACTGTTCTTTCTCCTGAGAAGTTACTACTGTCATGACTTTTCTTTCTTCTTTTATCATTTCTCACTCATATAAACTTCTTCAGGAGCACATACACATTGTCAAGAGAGTAATTTTAGCATTGCATCTGCGTGAATAAAGATGATAAATCACACTCTTGTATTTCTAAAATGTTTTATATTTATATACTGTATTCATACAAACTCAATTTATATTTAAAAATGAAAATTGTTTGGTGAAATATCAACCAGCAGTTACATATTTTTAATTAATCCATTTAGTCTAAAATTTCTTTGTTTGGTGAGGGAATGATGATTTAGAATAAATTTTGCTTTCTAGAAGAAGCAGTAAATCAGATTTTATGTTCTCATTAAAAAATTATTTTTTTTAATCTCTTTTCAGTTTTCTCTTTGAAGATGGTGAAAGCTTTGGACAAGATCGAGATAGAAGCTCACTATTAGATGACACCACTGTGACATTGTCATTATGCCAGCTAAGAAATGTAAGAATGGTTTTTGACAGATGTCTCTCAATTTTTTTTAAATAAAACCTTACAGATATACATGAAGTCTTGAATTACTCCCCGATCTCATAAAATATGTCAGAGGTTCTTTAATGTATGTGCCCAGGAGTGACATTATTGGGAAATAGGATCTGTTCATCTTCAGCTTTAGTACATATTGTTCTTTTTACCATTACTGGATAAGGTTTGTTATTTTCTATGTACTTGATAACACATTATATTATCAAATTTTTACAGAATTAATTGCTCCAGGGGCACCTGAGTGGCTCTGTCGGTTAAGCATCTGCCTTAGGTTCAGGTCATGATCCTGGGCTCCTGGGATCAAGCCCTGTTTGGGGCTCCCTGTTCAGTGGGGAGTCTGCTTCTCCCTCTCCCTCTGCCCCTCCCCACCACTCCTGCTCTCTCTCTCTCTCTTTCTCAAATAAAGAAATAAAATCTTAAAAAAAATTATTGCTCTAAAAGGTATAGAATAGTATTTTGCTATAATACTAATTTTTAGTTCCCTGATTATAATGCAGTTACAAATCTCTTCATATTTCTTGGTAGTCTGTTTACCTCTTCTGTATATTACTAGTTCATATCTTTTGTCAGTTTTTTTACTGGGTGATTTCTTATTGATTTGAGGACTTCAAAAAATATATTCCAAGTATGGAGTCTTTGTTGGCTATATGTAGTGCATATATCTTCTAATCTGTGGTTTTTCCTTTAACTTTTGATGGTTTCTTTTAAGGAATATGATATCACAAAAAAAAAAGGAATATGATATTACTAGATGTAGCTTTTTCTTTTGATTTTTATCCTGCTTGATGTTTGTAGTTTCCTGGATTTTTCTTATTTCATGTCTTTAATTTTGAAAATTTCCGTCATTTTAACTTTTATTTCTTCTGTTTCTTCCTTTCTTCTTTTGATGTTTCTATAACACGTAGGTTATATCCTTTGATTATTTATTAGAATTTTTATCTCCATGCTTCTTCCTTTCTCCTTTTGGTGTTTCTATAACACAGATTATATCCTTTGATTCTTTATTAGAATTTTTATCTCTATGCTTATGCTACCCATCTATTCTTTCATGCTCTCCACTTTTTTCCTTAGAGTCCTTAGCATATTAATCAGAGTTATTTTAAATTACTGGCCTGATAATTTCAAACTGACAAATCTGAGGCTGGTTCTATTTTATTTATTTCTTCAGAGTGTCTTTTTCACATTTTAGCATGCCTTGAGATTTTTTGTTGAAACCTTAACATGATTTACCAATAAAACAACTATAGTAAGTAGGCCTTTAGCTCAAGATGACATGTTTATCTAGCTGTTTACTATTTGTATAGCTTTTTTGTCAGAGGCTAAAATTTTCTCAACTATCCTTGCTCTTGTTCCCCCTGGTGTCTTTGAGTTTCCCTACAGACTTTTTTTTTTCCCTAGAGACTTTTTAAAATAAGGTCTGAGACCTGCATGCAGCTCTTTCAGCTGGAATCCCCCTTTATGTAGGAGATCTACTGACATGGATGTAAGGTAGGGAAGGGAAGGCGTTTTATAATCCTATGGTTTAGGTCTCCGCCCTTTAGTGAACCTGTGTCTCTGGGCTGTGACCTTTATATAAAGCTTCTCAGCTTCCCTCCTTACCTTATTAAGAGAGACAGGACAGCTAAGAGGAATCAGTATTTGGTATTCTTCTTCCCCACATCAATGACTCGGGCTCACTAAAGTTGGATATCCTCCCTTCGGCCCCAACACACACAGTTCTTTCTTTACTTGTATATAGCAGGGTCTCTTCCGGTCTGACTGCCTGTTAATCACATGCTCAAGTCTTTGTCCCATTGTACCTAAAATCCTAGGCCACAATTATCAATATACTTCATTTCTAACTTATATCCTTTCTCTCTAAGCCCAGCTTTGGGTCTCCTATCATTGCATTTTACTTATATTTTTAGGCTTTTCCTGTCATTTAGTATTTTACATAGTATGTAGTAGGGGAGAATTAGAATCTCTTACCTGCCATAATGCAAAGGATAGAAAATTTAAATCTGTAGTTATTACAACATGATACACTAAACTTATCATCTCTTTGAAAAGGAAGAATGTGTATAGTGGATGAAATAAGTAGCAGTACAAAGCAACAAACAACAAATTACATCCAAATATATGGTTTGGGCTAATTTGATTTTACTCTTAATTTACTTCTTTAAATATAATCCAAAGTATATGAACATAAGTTAATAAATAACAAAGCTTCAATTTTACTTTCTGAATGACCTTACATTTCCACTTTTGAATTTTAAAATACTTTTTTGTATGATTATTTAAAAATGTTTATTTTGCTGATTTTAAAAATAATATAGAAACCAAATAAGTTTTACTTCTACTTTTCTGTATTTTGCCCTTTTTGTACTTTTAATATGCTAAATTTTTAAAACAAAGAAAAGCAGAAAAATTATTTATAATTGACTTACAGGACAGTAACACCCAAATTTTAAAACAATGTGCCTATTAAAAATGGGATAAATTTTGAGAAAATCTTATTTTTCCACTTAAAATTTAATCCACAGAAGAAGCATCTAAAAGTTTAGGGGCAAAATAGGATAAATCCATAGCACATCAAATTTTAGAGAAAAGCCAGGCATAAAATCAGTGTTTGCCAGATTCTCAGTTGTGGGTAAAAGATTTCTCTTTGGCTTTTAAAAATTCTGCGGCTAACTCATGTGGGTGAGTACACAGTAACTCTAACCAACAGAAGATCAATTCTGGCTACAGACAGAGCTTGAACTTCTGTGCCAATCCCCACAGGAGCAGATACTCTGCCTTCAAGTTGGAAGTTGAACTGAAGAGCAGAGCAGCAGGCAAGATGGCATTAACTTAAATCACCCTACTTAGGATGTGTCTAAGATTTTACTTTACTATTGCCTGCTACCTTATGTTTTTGAAGAATATCTATAATCTTGGCAATGTTATTATTTAGAGTAACATTATTATAATTAGTTTGTGAAAAAATAATTTAAAAAATTGAATTTTGTCAGCTGATTTACCAGCTGTTTGAGTCATGCATGTTTAGAGTATGATGTGAGAAATTTTTTTGAATCCTTTTATTATCACCTTACTTTTGTCTTAGTTTGTATTAAGGTCAAGGCAAAAATAAATTGGACTCAAGTTTTAAATTAAGGGATGTGTATTTAAAAGTACCTTTTTATGTAATCTTCACATAATTTTTAAAAGTATTTTATCCATTTATTCAATTTTATACTAATTTTAGCAATTCTGCACCATGTTTGGAAAACTATCAAAATAGGTGTCTAAAATTTATGAAGAATGTCTGAAGGTAGAAAAATCAAAAAAACAAAGGATCTTCTTTACAGCTAGACTTAATCACTGGAGGCATGGTATATTTGCATGTTTACAATAAATGAATTTTAAATTTTATTTTGTATTTTCCTTGGTATCTTTACAAATACATAATTTTACATCATTCTCCCTTTTAAATAAATATCAGTATTTCTGTCTCAGATCTTAAATATCATAAGTATTAAGTATTTTCTCTTTAAATTCAGAGATTAAAGGATGTTGGTGGAGAAGCATTTTACCCACTACTTGAGGATGAGTGAGTATATATATATATATATATATATATATTCTTTTTACCATTATTTTTCTTTTCTGTTTCTATTGGATGGATAAGCAAGTTACATATTTTTTGGAAAATTGTTTCCTAAGCAGAATACAAAAATAGGGTGTTCTGTTTCTGTGGGTTTTTTTTTTAATTTTATATGTTTTGTCAATTTTTCTGCTTTTGTTTCTCTTTTATAGCCAGTCTAATTTACCTCATTCAAACAGCAGTAATGAGTTGTCTGCAGCTGCCACTCTCCCTTTAATCATCCGAGAGAGGGACACAGAGTACCAACTAAACAGAATCATTCTCTTTGACAGGCTGCTAAAGGTAGGATTCTAAAGTGTAAGGTGTAAAGAGTCCATATACAATCTTTATTTTATTTATTTGGTAATTCTTAGAGAATCTTGATGTCATAAGAACATTAATTCTTATGACCTGTTTTATCTGGTTAATAATAAAAATGATACATGTTACTAAATAAAATTAAAAAGTAAAAACAAGATGAAGGAATTTTTGCAAAACCACATTCAGCAAAAGATTTTTAATATTCTTTCTATTTAAAAAACATTTAAAAATCAATAGGGAAAAGGACTATCATTGAAACAGAGAAATGGATAAAAAAATAATAGAAATATAACTAGTCAGTAAATCTATTCAAAATATATATTCTTACTAGAACTGAAAAAAATGGGCTTTTTTTCCTTATGGAATTAGCAAAGCGAGGAAATGTATATTGAGATTGGAACTATTATTCTTCTGGAATAAGTGGAAATTGATTAAAACATTCTATAAAGCTATTTTAAATTTTGTATTAAGAGCCTTTACCAACATCTGTACCATGTGTCCTATTAATTCTTTTCTAGATATCCCTCCTAAAGTACAAATTTATAAAGAGAGAAATTTACATGCAAGCTTATAGGAATAACCATAATAATAACTTACATTTATTGAATACTTTCTGTATTACTAGATATTTTACAAAGTGCCATATATGTTATTGAACCTGTATGAGGTTCATAATATTATTCTCCATAGGATCCATTCATAATTCTTCCAAAGCACAAAATAGAGAAGGATGATTAAAAACAGTAGATTCAGCTCCTCTCTTTGATTGTATTATATAAGATTTACAGAGACTAGGGAACTATTCCACTACTAACTTAATATGTATTAATAACATCAGGTGAAATAATTTCAGATACTTGGAAATTTATTGCAGGTTAAATTAGATTAAAAGAAGATACTTAGTAACTTGAGGTATTTTTCATATCTTTTTTTTACCTATAGGCTTATCCATATAAAAAAAATCAAATCTGGAAAGAAGCAAGAGTTGACATTCCTCCTCTTATGAGAGGTTTAACCTGGGCTGCTCTTTTGGGAGTTGAGGTAAGAAAGAAAAGAAGTTAAAAGCTGATCAATACTGTAAAGAAAGAAGGAAAATACTTTCTGAATATATATTTTCCAAGTTTTAGAGTAAAATTTGAATATTAAGGTTATTTGGCAAGTTTTAGTGAAAGGAATAGAGGAAAAGAATAGATAGAAAGATATAATTGAAATCTTGTTAGATTTATGCTGTTTAATATTTCATTTAATGGAACTCAAATTACCTTGATTATCCATTTTAAAATCAGAATCAGTTAAAAGTATACAGCCCTGCTTATAAAGTATGGTCATTTAGAAATAGGACTGTTGGCACCTGGGTGACTCAGTTGGTGAAGCGTCTATCTTTGGCTCAGGTCATGATCTCAGGGTCCTGGATCGAGCCCCACATCGGGCTCTTTGCTCAGTTGGGAGTCTGCTTCTCCCTCTGCCTCTGCCTCTCTATATCTCTCTCTCCCCCTCTCTGTCTCCTATGAATAAATAAATAAAATGTTAAAAAAGGGGGGGAATAGGACTGCTTATTTATAAGAAGAAATGTTCCACTCTAATTTGAACCTTGTGAAAAATCATTAATATAATTTAGTGCCTTTTGGGACATCTGTCTTACCAGCACCATGATGCCAGGAGAAATAGCTACTGCGTCTTCTATAATACCTTATCTGTGGCCTTGAGAAGAGGCAATTATTATTGTCACATTATTAGAGTGACTTGCAGTACTAACAGAGACTTTAATGACAGAATCATGGGCCATGGGCCAAATCATTGCCAATATTTTTTCATTTACTGCCAATTTCTTTGTCATCCTGCCTTCCTATATTCACTTATAGATATCTTATGTATATCCACTACATATTTGTGTGTGTATGAATTCTCCCAAGTATTTTTAATCTTTTTAACTCTCTGTTGAAAGAATTCCTTCCTTTATTACTGATTTCTTTGGTGAAAGTCTACAAAGATCTTTGAGTTTGGTTGGTTGCTTAGTAAGAATGCCTATTATCCCTACCATATGGTAATAATTAGAACTGTAATCATAAAATGCTAAAATTCAGGAGGACTTCCAAGGTTAGTTTGTCCAAATGTCTCATAAAGTGGATGTGCCAGAGATGTTGATATCAGAGCAGGTGATAACAGAGATTGAACTCTAAATTCCTAGCTCTTTTTCTACCATTACAGTAAACCAGTAAACAAATTAAGAATTGTTCTATGCCTGATCCTATAAAACATGACCAAAATTTGAAGTAGTTTATGCAATTATTCTTTCTGTAGCGGTATAAATGCAAAATATAAATGATCTCTTTAATCCCTTAATGATTCCATTAGGGATTCTACATGGAATTTCATTCTTTATTTTATCCCAAACCTCTTTGTCCTGGTGCTGAACTCCTTTAAAAAATTTTATTTTATTTTTGCTTTCATTTCCAACTTTAAAAGGAAAATTTCTCATGGGATGACCCCCCCTTTTTTTTTAATTTTTTCATGAAACTTGCTATGTGTGAGATGGCAATGAATAGAACACAGTTGTGTTTTGGGGGCTGGGAGATTAGCTAAGCATATGCATTAAGTGACTTTTTTAACATTTGTCTTCCTTTGCATATAATTCAAATGACTGCCTTAGCAAAATGGTAAAGTGTCACAGACTTTCATCATGATTGTAAAAGATGTGACGAATTTTCTAAGAAGATGCTTTGGGTTTGAATGTGCCTATCTATACTTGGGTGTGTTTTCAAAGATAGATGTTTCTAAGAACTATATTTTGTTAATAATTTGTTAAGGATATGATAATATGTCTTCTCTTATTTTTTGCAGGGGGCTATTCATGCCAAGTATGATGCAATTGATAAAGATACTCCAATTCCTACAGATAGACAAGTATGATTTAGATTTTCTTAAACAACCTAAGATAATTTTGCCAAATCTTTAAATTTTAGAAAGGCAAGAGGAAATTTCTGTTTGTTTGTTTTTTTTAGGAATTTTCTTAATTATGAAAATCAGCAGCCATCATATGTATATGTATATGCATAGGCCTTATTTTACTCACAAATTAATGAATTAGAATTATTCCAGGAGTGTAGATCAAGTAACTTTTCCTAATAATTGTACTTCTTTATCTGAAGAATTTCCCCTTTATTTAGATCAGGTTATAAAGGAAGGTTTTTTGAAAACTAGATTAGTATATGCCTATTCAATAGAAATAGTGTGCCTTTTTTGTTTAAATATACATACAACCTTTTGGTGTTTCCAGAGGAATAATATAAAATTAAAAACTTTGACACCAGGATTATGTAAATGATCTATTCTGAAATTCAGGATACACTCTTTCCTTTTCCTTATCTTGAGGTTTATTGGAGATCACTCTATTCCAGTTCCACCTTATTGTTTTTCTGTTTTACAGATTGAAGTGGATATTCCTCGGTGTCATCAGTATGATGAACTGTTATCATCACCAGAAGGTCATGCAAAATTTAGACATGTATTAAAAGCCTGGGTCGTGTCTCATCCTGATCTTGTGTATTGGCAAGGTAACATTTTTCCCCCCAATTATTAAGATTCTTTTTGAAGTATTAGGAGCATGTTGCATGACCGACAATTTGAAAGAGTAAAACAAAATATCAAAATATTCTTAGCTTTGAGGAGAGGTCTTATTGATTATCCATTTTTTGGAAGAACTTTTTTTTAAAGTTTGTTTAAATGCCTAGTGGATATCATTTAAATGCATGATATTTAATGAAACAATTTGCCATAATGTTGATTAGGAAAGTAAGAAGAACATTTTTGCTGTTGTAATCTTTGGGGGCACTTTTTTTAATGCTTTTGCAAATAATAAAATCATATTGTACCATAAATAATTTGGTGCTGTTGATATTCTTGTCATTTATGATTTACAACTTGGTTATCATGGTTATTAGGAATTGGAGAATAGGATACCACCCTAAACTGCTTATTTTATTTATCTCTCTTTTATTAAATAATTTTAATGTTCCATATCCTTTATTTTTAGCCCTTCTTGTTATTATTTTTGTGGTCATTGATAAATCGTGAATGAGATGACTATTCTTCTCAGTTCTATTTTTTAATTTTTTGTTATGAACAGTAGTTTTTATATTTTAAATCTCAATTTCTGGCCAAACTAAAGCAAAGCTATTATTTTTCCTAGCCTTGTTTCTTTTAGAGTTCCATATCTTC
Organism: Spilogale gracilis; assembly: GCA_004023965.1. Taxonomy (NCBI): domain Eukaryota; kingdom Metazoa; phylum Chordata; class Mammalia; order Carnivora; family Mephitidae; genus Spilogale; species Spilogale gracilis. The sequence goes on from PITA01000752.1 coordinate 127,168, forward strand.
CCAACAATTATGGATAGATGTATATACCTTCCTTCAACATGACAACATAAAAACAGCATTACTATCAATAAAAGACATATGTAAAGTAATTGTATCTTACTCTACAATTTAGGAAGATTGCTTTTCAGATCACACCAGAGAAACTTTTAAGACAAATTTCCATCTCCTGGATAAGGAAACATGCTTGGAGATATTAAATTGATTACCAATATCATCTAATGTCAGAGATGAGATAGTAGTCCAAGCCTTCTATCAATTTTACAATTTTTTGACTAGTGTATTTCTCTCTTTAACTCATAACAATAGATAATAATATCAATAACTGATTTGTATTGGGCATTTACTATGTGCCAGTCATTGTCAATTACTCCTCACACTACTCCATGATATATTTCTGGATGAGTAATACTTAAAATGCTTACTCTATATAGAAGTAAGGCAGGGAACTGAATAAGGTATGATATATACTTATATTAATTTTTATTTACTTAATTCTTTACTCCCAAATCCCCTTTCCATCAGGTCTTGATTCACTTTGTGCTCCATTCCTATATTTAAATTTCAATAATGAAGGTAAGACTATTTATCATTTAAATAACAATTGTACATATTTTTTCTAAAATATTTTATTCAAACAGGAAAGGTTTTTGTTTTTGTTGTAAGGTTCTCAATCTCTTCCTAGTAGATATTGTAAATTTCTTTTTTTAAAAAAGATTTTATGTATTTATTCCACAGAGATCATTAACAAGAGAAGGAACACAAACAAAGGGAGTGGGAGAGGGAGAAGCAGACTTCCCCTCGAGCAGGAAGCCCAATGTGGGGCTTGATTCTAGGACCCTGGGATCATGACCTGAGCCGAAAGCAAATGCTTAACGACTAAGCCACCTAGGCACCCTAGATACTATAAATTTCTCTGAAATACTGTTAGACTCATTTTAGAGGATTGAAAGGATTAATTATTACTAGAGTTTCAGTTGTAATAAGGCAGTGATTAGAAATTTAGGGAGACTCTGGGACACCTGGGTGGCTCAGTTGGTTACGCGACTGCCTTCGGCTCAGGTCATATTCCAAAGTCCCCGGATCGAGCCCCACATCGGGCTCCTTGCTCGGTGGGCCTGCTTCTCCCTCTCTCACTCCTCCTTGTGTTCCCTCTCTAGCTGTGTTTCTCTCTGTCAAATAAATAAATATTTTTTTTAAGAAATTTAGGGAGAATCTGATTATGAATTTGTCTTCTTTGGTGCCATTTAATGAACTTTGGAGAAAATTTTGACTTCTTTAGAACTAGCTTTAGTCTATGTATACTTTCTAAGCAGTTTGTAAAGAAATAGTGGTCTTTCATATCCAAAGCTCAATCATTCCTTAATGAAGACTTTTCTTGTTCTTCCTCTTGAACCCATATAGAGCCTTGTATTTCTGGAAGTTTATTTTGTATATGTTTTATATTTTCGTTATTGATATACTAACATAGTAATCCTTTCTTTGGTTGGTAGCTTTTTTTAATGACAGTTTTTTTATTTTTGGACCCCCTCTTATAATGTCCCTTTTATAGTAGGTTTTTCAAAAAATATTAGTTAAATTTAATGACTCTAATCACTAATGATATCACACCTAGAGACTGTTACTCTATATAGCATGAGTCTCTAGAAGTCTCAATCTTGGATCTCCATCTTTTTCAAATTCGATTTCAGGTCAGAATTTACAAAGATTTCAGGAATTGAGTAGAGATAGCATAATCCCGGAGAGTTAAAATTTCACTATTTGAGTGACTTTTAAAATGCACTGTTCCCTGACATCAATACTCACTAATCTAGACCAGAGATTTTACTATGTTTAGTTAAACATAGTCTATTCTCACACATGCTGAGCCAAGAATATTAAGATATCTGTGTTTGAAAGAACAGTTAGGACTAGAGCTCCTAAATCCTAAGTTCTCAGACTCTTTTTTGTATCAACAAAAATTAAGGATTTTGGGGTCTGTATGCTCATTAATAGTGACCAAGTTTAGATATTTTTAAAGTATTTTTTTTAAGTATAAAGTTCTGGTAATAAAAATTTTTATTGTTGTAGAATTACGATTGCCACATTCATTTGAAACTGAAAAATGACTAGGATGGTTATTTTTTGTTGTCCAAATATTTTCTGTTTTAAAGGATAGAGGGTTCTCCCCCACTTAATTTTGTGTTTCCATCAATTGTTAAGATGACTCTTGTTTAGGGGCGCCTGGGTTGCTCAGTTGGTTAAGCGACTGCTTTCGGCTTAGGTCATGATCCTGGAGACCCAGGATCGAGCCCCATATCAGGCTTCCTGCTCGGTAGGAGGCCTGCTTCTCCCTCTCTCAGTCCCTCTGCCTGTGTTCCCTCTCTCACTGTGTTTCTCTCTGTCAAATAAATAAATAAAATCTTTAAAAAAAAAAAGATGACTCGTTTAATAGTAGATTCAAGGATTGTGTGCTGAGTGACTGCTGACCATTTACCCCATTAACTAATTTGCTATATATCTTTTCCTTATTCTTTCTTAGCCTTGGCTTATGCGTGTATGTCTGCTTTTATCCCCAAATACCTGTATAACTTCTTCTTGAAAGACAACTCACATGTAATACAAGGTAAGCAACTGTCTTTACTTGTCTTTTTACAGAGAAAGTGCTTATGTCAAAAATAACCAATACTAAATTAAATTTATGATTGTGGCCCAATAAAATATGATAACAATCCATCACTAAAACCCATAAAGAGACCATTAGGTTTAGTCTTTCTTCCAGGTCCATAAAGAATTATGGTATTTTTCTAATGACTAGTATAACAAAAGACAAATATGTATTATAGGAAGGAAGTTGTTTTTTGCTTTTATGTTAATTTAGTAAAGCCAGCCAACTTCAAAAGTCATGTAATAGCAACTTCTGAGAATTTATGTTATAACTACAAGAGTGTATCCTGTATCTTATTGAGATGTGTTCCATACTTTATTCACAGTTTCCTTATTACCTTTATCAGTGATGTTTATTATAGAATTGGCTATATACTCCAAAATTCCAGCAAAATCCAAAATGAGTGGATTTAGTAACATCTTGAATGATACCAAGAGATTTCAGAAACTATGTGATGGAAATAATTTATCAAATAGTGACCAAAACAAACTGAAAAGATTAAAGGTAGAAAATATTCAGGTAAGTATTTGTGTATCACAAAAGGTGATTCCTTAATCTTTAGTTAAGTCAGAAATAATGCTGTTATTTTTAAAGCTAACATGAACCCATAATATTAATTGAACTTTCTTTTTTTTTTTTTTTTAAGATTTTATGTATTTATTTGACAGAGAGAGATCGCAAGTAGGCAGAGAGACAGGCAGAGAGAGAGGAGGAAGCAGGCTCCCTGCTGAGCAGAGAGCCTGACGCGGGCTTCAGTCCCAGGACCCTGAGATCATGACCTGAGCTGAAGGCAGAGGCTTTAACCCACTGAGCCACCCAGGCGCCCTAATTGAACTTTCATATATAAAGCCTGAAAATAATCTTTTCCAAAATTTATCAGGCCTCTGTTAAAGCATAGTGCCTAGCCAGATTACTGTACTTTAAGAAAGATGAAAGTATTTGGAGAAACCTCAAAAGAAAAAGCAATTAAGATAGAACTTATTATATCATAAAAAGTATGGTGACTAACATAATAATAAAACAAAAAACAAGAGTTTATAAAATGAATTGATTAGCTCTCAGAGGTCTATACTACTAATAGAGTTCGTTGGTCAAAGGAACGAGACTGATAAAAAAACCAAGGTCAAGCAAAGCTTTATTTTGCGCCAAGCATCAGAATTTTTACTGGCTCACTGGCTAGGCAGGGTCACTTCTTCCAGGGAGAAAAGGACCATGCCCGATTTCTCAGGCCAGCTTTTATAGAGCACCCCTCTCCCCAAATCACTAGCTGACTAGGGTCATGTCCACACCCGAGCTGACCCACTCACATGGCTTGCCTGAGTTAATTTGCACTTCCATGGGCCCTGGACCCCAGAGGTGGGGGCACCTAGGCATTCCCATGGACCCCAAATTAATGGGCCCCCCAGTCTTAATTTGCATCTAAATACCTCCCAGGTCACTCCCTGGATGGGAGATTAAAGTGTTTAACTGGTTGGGCATCTCCCCCAACCTGGCTCACCTTTGTTTTCCAGGGGCCATTTGTCCATAACATCTGGAACTGTTTTTCTGAGTAAACAGGATGGCGGCTTGGATTCCAAAACTGGACATTACACTACATAGCTTCTATTACACATCTTTCTTTTGGTTCTCTATATAGCTTCCTATTTCAAAATACAGAAATTATTTACCTCTAAAAATTTAGTTTTATTCTCTAGTAATTGTTTTAAAATGCAGATGAATTTGTATATTTTATATTGATAATAAATTTCCAACTTGAAAAAGATGAGTTCTTATATTTCGTAGCTGCAAACTTTTTAAATACATTTGAAAAGGCTTATTATATAAATAAGCAAGACAAGATCTTGTTTCATATAAGTACAAGAGAAACCATGGTGTCCACAAGATGAATTTGAAGGAGCTTAGAAAAGCCAGAACCACTCTTAGTTTATTAGATTAGTCAGTAATATATTTTAACATTTAATATTGTAATTAAAAGACTATATAATACTTAAAGCTTTATTTTGATCAATGTTAATAATTTTCTCACATATAATTTCTATAAATTATGTTTGAAATCTTGAGTTGGTAACTAATCTTAAAACTTTCAAACCTGAAATAAACATTCTTTAATATAATATTATGAAATACATAGCATGTATATTTTCTCAAGAAAAAATAAACAAGGTGTCTATGTTCAGTTTTTTGGTCATATAAGAAAAAAAAATTTCAAAAAAAAAAAGATATCTGTCCCCTATCATCCTTCATCTTCTCCTTACCCCACCTAAGACAATGAAAGAAGAAAGACTAGGGGCGCCTGGGTGGCTCAGTTGGTTAAGCCACTGCCTTCAGCTGAGGTCATGACCCTGGAGTACAAGGATTGAGTCCCACATCAGACTCCCAGCTGTTCGGGGAGTCTGCTTCTCCCTCTGACCTTCTCCCCTCTCATGCTCTCTCTCACTCACTCTTTCTCAAATAAATAAATAAAATCTTAAAAAAAAAAAAAAAGAAAGAAGAAAGACTAATCAGAAAGGAAAAAATAAGGATACCCATGTGCGGGAACTTTGAACTTTCATCTTCTATCCATTTTATGAAATTATTTTTGAAAAAAAACAGATGACTTATTTATAAACAGCTGTACAAAAATGTAATTGTGTCATACAAAATCCTTACACTGTCACTGAAAATTATGTAATGAATTAAGAAACTGTTTTAAAGGAGAGGTATAAGAATTTTTAATTTGGAGAGATTACAAGGAAAAAAGACTGTTTTTATTTTATATCTCATTGCAAAAGATTAATATTAGGGTCCCTGGTCAAAGGAATGAGGCAAATACAAAAGCAAAGGTTAAGCAGAGCTTTATTTTTGTGCCAAGCATCAGAATTTTGCTGACTGGCCAGGGCCCTGGCCGATCAGGGTCACTTCCCAAAAGAGAGAAAGCGGCCACACCTATTCTTACAGGCTGCCTTTTATAAGGGAAAACCACACCCTGAGCTGACCCCACTCACGTAGCTTGCCTGAGTTAATCCTCTAACTCTGCTATGATGATGAATACATTTTTTTTATAAAGATTTTATTCGTTTGACAGAGAGAAACACAGCCAGAGAGGGAACACAAGCAGGGGGAGTGAGAGAGGGAGAAACAGGCTTCCTGCCAAGCAGGGAGCCCGATGTGGGACTGGATCCCGGGTCTGGGATCATGACCCGAGTCGAAGGCAGTCGCTCAACCAACTAAGCCACCCAGGTGCCCCGATGAATACATTTAATCCCCACAGAGTGGTTTACCAGGGGATCTCCATTGGTCAGGGTCGTGGAGGTTAAGGGGATCAACTGATTGGGCATTCCCACCTGATCCTAAGTACTGGGAACTGGCTATCCATTCTTAATTTGCTTCTCCATACCTCCCAGGATGGGACGTTAAGGGGGTTACCTGATTGCATGTCTCCCCCAACCTGGCTCACCTTTGTTTTCCAGAGGCCCTTTGCCCATTTCTCCCGGAGCTGTTTTTCTGAGTAAACAGGATGGCGGCCTGGACTTCTAAATAGGTCCTTACAATTAGAAGATATAAAGTCTCTTTAAAACACACAAAAAATGTATATTAGACATGATTTTGGCAGTAGTACAATATTAAACTTCACTTGAAGTCCAAGGGGGATTTTCAAAAAAATCTTGATTTTCTTTTTTTTCCCTTTTCCTTTTATTTTGATCTTTTTTTTAAAAAAACATATGTCTTATTTGTTTTAGGGGTACAGGTCTGTGATTCATCAGTCTTACACAATTTACAGCATTCCCCATAGCACATACTCTCCCCAGTGTTTATCATCTAGCTATCCATCCCTTCCACTGCCCTCCACTCCAGCAACCCTCAGTTTGTTTCCTGAGATTAATCCTCTTATAGTGTGTCTCCATCTGTGGTTTTATCTTGTTGCATTTTTCCCTCCCTCCCCTATGATCCTTGTAAGGACCTATTTAGATGTCCAGGCTGCCATCTTGTTTGTTCAGAAAAAACAGCTCCTGGAAAACAAAGGTGAGCCAGATTGGGGGAGACGCCCAATCAGTTAAGCCCCTTAACTTCCCATTCGGGGAGGTATGGAGATGCAAACTAAGAATGGGCAGCTGGTTACTGGTACTTAGGACCAGTTGGGAACACCCAGTCAATCTCCTTAACCTCTTGGACCCTGACCAATGGAGATCCCCTGGTAAACCTCTCTGTGGGGATTATGAATTTAACAGTTTAAATGTATTCATCATCACAGCAGAGTGAGAGAATTAACTCAGGCAAGCTAAGTGAGTGGGGTCAGCTGGGGGGCGGGGGTTCCCCTATAAAAGGTAGCCTGTAAGAATAGGCATGGCTGCTCTCTCTCTTGGGAAGCAACCTTAGCCTGGGCCAGTAAACCTCTGTCTTGTTTTTCAAATTCCTCATATCAGTGAGATCATATGATATTTGTGTTTCTCTGATTGACTTATTTCACTTAGAATAATACCCTCTAGTTCCATCCACATCCTTGCAAATGGCAAGATTTTGTTTTTTTGATAGCTGCAGCATCTTCCTTTTCCATTCATCTGTTGATGGACATCTAGGCTCTTTCCATAGCTTGGCTATTGTGGACATTCCTTCTATAAACATTGGGCTGCATGTTCCCCTTTGGATCACTACGTGTATCTTGGGGGTAAACACCCAGTAGTGCAATTTCTGGGTCAAAGGGTAGCTCTATTTTCAACTTTTAGAGGACCATCCATACTGTTCTCCAGAGAGGCTACACCAGCTTGCATTCCCACCAACAGTGTAGGAGGGTTCCCCTTTCTCCACATCCTCACCAACATGTGTTGTTTACTGTCTTGTTAATTTTAGCCATCCTGACTGGTGTGAGGTGATATTTAACTGTGGTTTTGATTTGTATTTCCCTGATGCTGAGTGATGCTGAACACTTTTTCATGTGTATATTGGCCTTTGGATGTCTTCTTTGCATAAATGTCTGTTCATGTCTTCTGCCCATTTCTTGATTGGAGTATTTGTTCTTTGGGTGTTGACTCTGAGTTCTTTATAGATTTTGGAAACTGGCCCTTTATCTGATATGTCATTTGCAAATATCTTCTCCCATTCTCTTGGTTGTCTTTTGGTTTTGTTGACTGTTTCCTTTGCTATGCAAAAGCTTTTTATCTTGATGAAGTCCCAATAGTTTATTTTTGCCCTTGCTTCCTTTGCCTTTGGCAATTTGTCTAGGAAGAAGTTGCTGTGGCTGAAATGGAAGATGTTGCTGCCTATGTTCTCCTCAAGGATTTTGATGGATTCCTATTTCACATTGAGGTCTTTCATCCATTTTGAGTCTATTTTTGTGTGGTGTAAGGAAATGGTCAAGTTTCATTCTTCTGCATGTGGGTGGCCAATTTTCCCAGCACCGTTTGTTGAAGAGACTATCTTTTTTCCATTGGACATTCTTCCTGGTTTTGTTGGGGATTAGTTGATCATAGAATTGAGGGCCCATTTCTAGGCTCTCTGTTCTGTTCCACTGATCTCTGTTTTGTGCCAGTACCATATTGTTTTGACGATTACAGCTTTGTAATAGAGCTTTATGTCCTGAATTGATGCTACCAGCTTTGGTTTTCTTTTTCCAACATTCCTCTGCCTATTTGGGGTCTTTTCTCATTCCATACAAATTTTAGCATTATTTGTTCCATTTCTTTGAAAAAAATTGATGGTATTTTGATAACAATTGCATTAAATGTGTAGATTGCTTTAGTAGCATAGACATTTTCACAATAGTTGTTCTTCTGATCCATGAGCATAAAATGTTTTTCCATTTCTGTGTGTCTTCCTCAATTTCTTTCATGAGTATTTTATAGTTTTCTGGGTATAGATTCTTGCCTCTTTGGTTAGATTTATTCCTAGGTATCTTATTATTTTTGGTGCAGTTGTAAATGGGATTAACTCCTTAATTTCTCTTTCTTCTGTCTTGTTGTTGGTGTATAGAAATTTAACTTATTTCTGTGCGTTGATTTTATATCCAACACTTTACCGAATTCCTCTGTGAGTTCTAGCAGGTTTGGAGTGGAGTCCTTCGGGTTTTCCACATAAAGAATCATATCATCTGCAAAGAGTGACTTCATTGCCGATTCGGATGCCTTTTATTTCTTTTTGTTGTCTGATTGCTGAGGCTAGGACTTCTAGTACTATGTTGAATAGCAGTGGTGGCAGTGGACAGCCCTGCCATGTTCCTGACCTTAAGGGAAAAGCTCTGTTTTTCTGCACTGAGAATGATACTTGCTGTGGGCTTTTCATAGATGGCTTTTATGATATTGAGTTATGTACTCTATCCCTACACTATGGAAAGTTTTGAGCAAGAAAGGATGCTATACTTTGTCAAATGCTTTTTTCTATTGAGAGTATCATGTGGTTCTTGTACTTTCTTTTATTAATGTATTGTATCACATTGATTGATTCATGGATGTCGAACCCACTGTAGAGCCCAGGAATAAATCCTACTTGGTGATGGTGAATTATCCTTTTAATATATTAGATCTGTTGGATCCAATTGGCTAGTATTTTGGTGAGAATTTTTCATCCATATTCATCAGGGATATTGCTTATAATTCTCCTTTTTTGATGAAGTTTTGTCTGATTTGGGGATCTAGGTAATGCTGGCCTCATAGAATGAGTTTGGCAGTTTTCCTTCCATGTCTATTTTTTGGAACAGTTTAAGGAGAATAGGTATTAATTCTTCTTTAAATGTTTGGTAGAATTCCCCTGGGAAGCCATCTGGCCCTGGGCTCCTTGTTTATTGGGAGATTTTTGATTACTGCTTCAATTTCCCTACTGGTTATGGGTCTGTTCAGGTTTTCTATTTTTTCCTGTTTAAGTTTTGGTAGTTTGCATCCATTTCTTCCAGATTGTCTAATTTTTTGGCATGTATTGTTTATATTATGTTCTTATAATTGTTTGTATTTCTTTGGTGTTGGTTGTGATCTCTCCTCTTTCATTCATTATTTTATTAATTTTGGTCCTTTCTCTCTTCTTTTTGATAAGTCTGACCAGGGATTTATCATTTTTATTAATTCTTTCAATCACAGCTCCTAGTTAACGTTGATCTGTTCTACTGTTCTTTTGGTTTCTATTTCATTGATTTCTGAACTAATCTTTAGTATTTCTGTTCTCCTGCTGGGTTTAGGCTTTCTTCGTTGTTGTTTCTCCAGCTCCTTTAGGTATAGGGTTAGGTTTATATTTGAGACCTTTCTTGTTTCTTGAGAAAGGCTTGTATTGCTATATACTTTCCTCTTAGGACCACCTTTGCTGCATCTCAAAGACTTTGAACAGTTGTGTTTTCATTTTCATTTGTTTCCATGAATTTTTTAAAATTCTTTTTTAATTTCCTGCTTGACCCATTTATTCTTTAGTAAGATGCTCTTTAACCTCCATGTATTTGAGTTCTTTCCAACTTTCTTCTTGTCATTGAGTTTGAGTTTCAAAGCATTGTGGTCCAAAAATGTGCAGGGAATGATCCCAGTCTTTTGGCACCTGTTGAGACCTGATTTGTAACTTAGTATGTGATTTATTCTGGAGAATGTTCCATGTGCACTAGAGAAAAATTTGTATTCTGTTGTTTAGGCATGGAATGTTCTGTATATATTTGTGAGGTCCATTTGGTCCAGGTTGTCGTTTAAAGCCTTTATTTCCTTGTTGATATTTTGCTTAGATGATTTGTCCATTTCAGTGAGTGGGGTGTAAAGTCCCCTATGATTATTGTATTAGTGTTGATGTGTTTCTGTGATTTTATTATTAATTGGATTATATAATTGGCTGTTCCCATGTTAGGGCCCTAGATCTTTAAAATTGTTGGCTCTTCTTATTGGATAGACCCTTTAAGTATGATATAGTATCCTTACTCATCTCTTATTATGGTATTTGGTTTAAAATCTTATTTGTCTGATATAAGGATTGCCACCGCAGCTTTCTTTGATGTCCATTAGCATGGTAAATGGTTTTCCACCCCCTCACTTTAAATCTGGAGGTGTTTTGGGGCCTAAAATGAGTCTCTTGCAGACAACATATCAATGGGTCTTGTTTTTTTATCCACTCTGATACCCTGTGTGTTTTGATTGGGGCATTTAGCCCATTTACATTCAGGGTAACTATTGAAAGATATGGATTTAGTGCCATTGTATTGCCTATAAGTTACTGTTACTGTATATTTTCTCTGTTCCTTTCTGGTCTTTGTTCCTTTTAGGCTTCCTCTTTGCTTAGAGGACCCCTTTCAGTATTTCCTATAGGGCTAGTTTGGTGTTTGCAAATTCTTTTAGCTTTTGTTTGTCATAGAGGTTTTTAAGATCTCCTTCTATTTTCAGTGACAGCCTAGCTAGATATACTATTCTTGGCTGCATATTTTTCTTGTTTAGTGCACTGAATATATCATGCCAGTCCTTTCTGGCCTGCCAGATCTCTGTGGATAGGTCTTCTGCCACTCTAATATTTCTACCTTTGTAGGTTACAGACCTCTTGTCTTGAGCTGCTTTCAGGATTTTCTCTTTCTCTCTGAGATTGTAAGTTTTACCATTAGATGATGGGGTGTTGACCTATTTTATTGATTTTTATGGGGGTTCTCTGTGCCTCCTGGCTTGAGGCCTGTTTCCTTCTGCAAATTAGGGACATTCTCTGCTATAATTTGCTCCAATATACCTTCTGCCCCCCTCTCTCTTTCCTTTTCTTCTGGGTTCCCAATTATTCTAATACTGTTTCATCTCATGGTATCATGTATCTCTCAAATTCTCCCCCCATTATCCAGTAGTTATTTGTCTCTCTTTTTTTCAGCTTCTTCATTCTCCATCATTTGGTCTTCTATATCACTAATTCTCTCTTCTGCCTCATTTATCCTAGCAGTTAGAGTCTCTATTTTTTATTGTACCTCATTAATAGCCTTTTTTATTTCAACTTGGTTGGATTTTAGTTCTTTTTTTTCACCAGAAAAGGATTCTCTACTCATCTTTGTTTTTTTTTTTCAAGCCCAGCTAGTATCATTAATCATCATTCTGAACTCTACTTCCAAATTCTTACTAATGTCCATAATGAGTAGATCCCTGGCAGTTGGTATTGCCTCTTGTTCTTTTTTTTGAGGTGAGTATTTCTGTTTTGTCATTTTGTCCAGAAAATGAGTGGACAGAGTACTAAAAGGGTAACAATGACACCCAGAAAAATACACATTAAACAAATCAGAAGAGACCCTAAAATGAGGTGGGGAGGGAGAATGGAAAAAAAAAAAAAGAATATGATCAAGTTGGTCAGTCACACCCTAGATTTTGGGAGTATTTTTGTCTGCTAGAAGAAACTGCCTCCCAAAATTTTAAAAGAAAAAAAATACACACACACACACACACACACACACAAAATGGTAAATCTGATGAAGGGATGGAATATGTAAAGATGAAAATTAAAAAAGATTTTTAAAAAGGAATTGATAAGTTAGTTGAAAAAAAAGAAAAAAAAAGAAAAAGGGACTGTGATCAGGTGGGAGACTAGAACCAAGCCATACACTAGATTTAGGGTATATTTTGGTCCGTTAGAAGAAACTGTATCCCAAAATTTTAAAGAAAGAAAAACTTATATACATACAAAAATTAAGGGTAAATATGATGAAGGGATAGAATATGAGTGTAAAAATGAACATTTGAAAAGCTCTTTAAAAAGAAATTGATAAGATGTTGGTTGAAAAAGGAAAGAAGAAAAATTTAAAAAAAGAGAGAAAATTAAAAAAAAAATTAACTCTGAAAGACTAAAGAATCATGGGGGGGAATGCCATGAATTCTCTGTGCTGTATTTCCCCAGCACTGGAGTTTTATAGTTCTCATTGATTGGCAAACTTGGTCTTGGCTGGATGTTCTTGCTGATCTTCTGGTGGGGGAGGGGCCTGTTGCAGTGACTCTCAAATGTCTTTGCCTGAGGTGGAGTTGCACCACCTTCTCCTGTGGCCAGGATAAGAAATCTGGTCAGGTTCGCTCTTGGTATTTTTCCCCCCCGAAAGCTTTCCCTACAGCTTTTGAGGATGAGAATGAAGATGGTGGCTTTCCAGTCTCCAGCCCCAGAGGAGCTGAGAGCTCAGGGCCCAACCTCTTCAGTGAGCGCTCAGAGAAAAACAGTCAATCACTCCTGTCTCCTGGTCTGCAGCCACACTGTGTGCTTACCTGACCTGTGACCGAGCATTTCTGTCTCTGGCACATGAACTCGTTTGGAGTCACGAAACCCATGAGATTCCTGCAGTGGCCTTCCCCACTGCTCCTCCCAGGCGAGAAAGGGGATTCTCCCTCGATCTGGCACTTTTGGGTCCCTGCTCGAAGAGCAGTGTCCTTACCTTGCCTCAGATCACAGTTTATGGCAACCCCAAGCTGATAGCCCCCTCCTCAGCTCCATCTTTGCAGCCAGCTTCCCCCAGTCTGATACTGGGGAGCTCTGCTGCACTCAGGCTCCCCCTGGTCTTTCTGTGACTCTGAGGGTCCTGAGACCACACTGTCCCAGTGAGTTTACACACACACACACACACACACACACACACACACACACACACCACTTAGCCACGGGAGCAATGTCCTTCACCAGAGCAGACTTCTAAAAGTTCAGATTTTGTGTTCTGGTGCTCTATCACTTGCCAGTAGCTGGCTGTTAGAGGCTCCCTCCCCCCATGGTCTGTCTTCTCAAATATCACCTTGGATTCACTTCTCTGCTTGTCCTACCTTCCAGAGAGTTGTCACTTTTCTGTTCATAGAGTTGTGGCTATTCTTTTCTTCAGTCTCCTGTGGATTTCATAGGTGTTCAGAATGGTTTGATGACTGTCTAGCTGAATTCCTGGGACCATATGAAATTTAGGTCTGCTACTCCTCTGCCATCTCACTCCTCCCCTCCAATCTTGATTTTATTTTTAAAGAATAACATAATATTTACCCTTACATAGTCACCTGTTTGTTAGAAAATACTATTTAGGGGGTTGTATTATGGCTCAGATGTATATGTTCATTATTAGAAATCACAATTAAGATGTTCCTTGAACATTTTAAGAGTCAACAGTAATATCCTTGAAATTATTTGTTTTATATTGGCTATTGGTCTATTTTTCTGTACTACCCTTAAATTATCTGAGGTTGATTTATAAACCAAGGACATATGCATTTCAATTTTTTAAAATTTACTTTAGGGAACTTTTAAGTACATTTTGAAAGGACTTAAAATATCACATAGTGCTGACTTCATCAGTTCTACCGTATCCCACCTTTAAAGAAATTTCTCTGAATATAACAAACCATAATATATCTCATTCCAAAGCCTGTCCTGAGCAACCAAAACATTTGCCAGCCTTATGACTTACATTGAGATGAGATAATATGTAATATATAATAATATATAAATGTATGTACATATTTCTGTGTATTTTATGTATATATGTATTTATGTATATATATGTATATATGTATTTTATGTATTATTTGCAGTTATAACACATATTTGCAGTTATAACACATATCGTGTATCATAAATCCACTATGGATATTTGGCAGAATGCAAGGAATATGTTTTCATTATGAATTAGGTTTCTTCAGTCCATCCTTCGCCTTGTAATATGCCTTAGTTATTATCTTTTATCAGGCTAAAATAAGAATGATATTTAGTAAACTGGAGCTTAGCTCTGGGGAATTGCCTGAGGCATGATTTTCTAGTTTAAAAATGAAGTGCACTTTTTTTTTAAAGATTTCATTTATTTGACAGAGAGAAATACAGTGAGAGAGGGAACACAAGCAGCGGGAGTGAGAGAGGGAGAAGCAGGCCTCCCGCCGAGCAGGCAGCCCGATGTGGGGCTCGATCCCAGGACTCCAGGATCACGACCTGAGCTGAAGGCAGTCGCTTAACCAACTGAGCCACCTAGGCGCCCCATGAAGTGCACTTTTTAATAACTATATGCTTTCATCAACATATAGTTGAATGCTTATGATTATTGGTGTTACATACCTCTAGCCTCTAGATAAATTAGGACTGCAAACATACTATTGCTAATTACAAGTAGAAAAAAGTAAACAAAAGTTAAACTCAGAAGTTCCCTGAAACATTGGGATCTGACGAGTTTTCACTTCAATTGGTAACTCTTGAAGCTGATGTGAATTGTATCTTTCTTGTTCTTAGAGGAAAAGATGAGAGAGTGGATAGATAGAATGAATTATGCTGCTATAGAGTAAACATCAAATCAAGAAAAGTATTAATGCCTGTTCTTTACCCAACACCCACAGGTATAAGATCAAATTAGATCCAGAATTCAGTTTTATCATGGTCTTGAATACAGCACCAACTAGTCTCATTTTCTTGGTGCTTTTTGATGTTCTTCTTTGTAAAATATATGTCATTGCTTATAGGTAAATAATTATAAAATACATTGTGGTCATTAGAAGCAAAGTTTTGGGGGTTTTTTGGTGGTTTTTTTTCAAGTTTTTTCTTAAATTCCAGTTAATTTACATATACTGTAATATTAGTTTTAGGAGTAGAGTTTGGGGATTCATTGATTACATAAAACACCCAACAGAAGCAAAGTTTTCATTGAGGAAAAAAGGAGAAAGCTACTTATACTAACAGGTTGTCAAAAACTTAGTACTATTTCTGGAAATATGAAAAATAAGGTACTAAAAAAGGGCAATTTTTATAGGTTATTTTTACCAAATAATTGGTTTGATCTGTTACTTTATTGGAAGAAGGAGTTGAAGTTATTAAGAGAAAATATTCATTGCGTTATTGTCATCTTTTTAAAGATATGGGAAGTACTTTATTTTATCATGTGACAGCATATAAGAGCCATAAATTCAGACACCTAATTACAGTGTAATATTTGAATAGGGGAGATGGCTCAAAAATAGCAATATTAGTAGTTCAAGTATTGACCTTACTTGATAAAGGAAAACAGTTTTGATGATGGATTTACCAGAGTTTTAAAATGTGATTTTATATAGTTTTTATTTTCTTAAAAGAACTATTGTTTTGAATCAAATATAAGCAAGATACAATTTATTCACATAACAAAACTACAGTTGAAAACAAGCTTAAAAATTTCCCATCTCAGTCTTTTTTCTCTTCTCAATATTACAAATGCCTCCTTCCATCATCATGCTGAATTCCTCAGCATCTTCTGTACCATTTCTAGGGGAATCCCTGGGAAGTAGTGAATGTCTGTATTCCTTCAGAAAGACAGATAACCTGGAATTTTTCTTACCACATTCTCCAATATTCTTACAACTCACACTCTCTGCTCTTTTGAAATATGCTTCTTTTTGGCACATCAGGAGAAACTCCACTAGGACTCTGAAAACCTAAATTATGAGCCTGGCTCTGTCATAGAGAATAATCCTAAATACATCATGAAACCTCCCTGAGCTCTATGTTCTTAACTGCAAAAAATAAGTCATATTTATTCAGTCCTTCCTCTATTATTATTGATCTTTGTAGTAACCATTAGATTTATAGGCAGCATTCTATTCATTTTATGGAGTTATTGTCATTTTAATCTCGAAAAAAAAAGATGAGCTCCCTAAAATCTGTGTTAATTTTGTCTTTTTGCTTTGTAATAATATGGTTTACTTACCGTTGAGTTGAAGGTTGCCAGAATTTTTTTTTTAAGATTTTTATTTACTTATTTGACAGAGAAACACAGCTAGAGAGGGAACACAAGCAGGGAGAGGGAGAGAGGGAGAAGCAGGCTTCCCGCAGAGCAGGGAGCCCGATGCAGGGCTCAATTCTGGGACTCCTGGAATCATGACCTGAGCCGAAGGCAACCGCTTAACCAACTGAGACACCCAGGAATCTCGAGGGTTGCCAGAATCTTATTCAGATTAGAACATAGTGAGTAAATTGACAAGAAAAGCAATTTGTTGAAAGAATGGAAAAAATAAGGGAGTATTCCTCATATTTTAACTCAGCTTTATGAATTACAATAGGATTAGAATCAACAACAGATATTTTTAATTGCCTACTGTGTACCTATTTTCTGAATAAGATTTTGCTAAATCTTATTCCTGAATAGGGTAAATTATAGAGCCTTAGATGGTAATACATTAGAACTGGAACAAATGCCTATATGTGTGTATATATATATATAAAAAATTAAGAAAAATTATTTTACTTGTGATTACTTATAAAGTGTTCTTTATTTTAGGTATCTGTTCCACTTACTGAATATATAATAAATACAAGACAGATTTAATATTGTGAGAGAAAATATATGTTGAATTTGATAGGAAAATACCATGTATGTAATCTGTGATTAAAGAAATGAACCAATAGTTCAGAAGGTAGAAAATAAGTTGTGCCATAGTTTTTTTGGTATGTTTAATAATTAGTTATAAGTGATTAAAATGGTGATAAAACTACCTACTAACATATTTTCTTCATAGAGAAATTAAATATCATTCAAAATGCAAATAAAACTAATTTATATGGATTTAATGTCTTTATTTAAAGTATTGTTTTAAAATGATGGTTGTCTTAAACTTTATTGTCATTTCAGAGTATCTGACTGTGTTCTCTCAGATGATTGCATTCCATGATCCAGAGCTGAGCAATCATCTCAATGAGATTGGATTTATCCCAGATGTAAGTACTTGGTACATTAATAGAACCTAGGTAAAAAGTAAAGCAAATATTGGTAGCACAAAAGGATACTGTTTTTAAAGTTGTGTTGTCATAAGAAGTCCATGTAGCCGAACCAGTTTCTGTTACTAATTATAGCCTTCTGTTATAAGTTTGTTTGATAACCTTCAATATTCTCACTTTAAGTAAAGGGAAAGTATGTTATTTTATTATTTTTGGCACTATCAAATTGTTTGAAAAACACTTCAGTTTGAGTTCTTTTAAACTGTGCTGTAAGCGTTTTCACTTGGATTTTATGATATTCAGGCCTGCTTTTGAAGAAGTAGGAAATTTGAACTTCAATGAATTTTCACATAGCTGCTTCTGTGTTTTTCTTGATATATTGACCTCAGAAGCTTTGCCAGATTTTTGCTTACTTCATTAGCTTCTTAATCATCCATATCAACCAAAAAGCCAGAGTTTAACTCTTAAAGATTAGCCATGATTAGCCTGTTACTCATCTGTGGTGTGTGACATACAGTCAAACCTCTACTAGAAGTGTTTTGGAGTATAGTATCATGGCTTTTTATTAACCTCAAAAAACTGTTTTGAGATAGAGGTCTTCTTATTCCTTCTTAACTTTCTTTGTTTCCTGATCATGCCTTTCCTCTTAAGACTCATATTCAGGGACCAGATTATTGATGGTAAGATTAGAGATGAAAAATGTTTATATTAACACTCAACTAATCTATTTGAAGTGTTAACAGAAATAGAGTATAAATACTGGCAGAGTGCTTTGAAGTTTAAAAATACTTTTGTAAACATTATTTCATTTGATTCTCAAAACAAACCTGCAAGGCATATGAAGCAGATTATTTCAGCATTTAATTGAGAAACACAGTGTTTGAGAAGATAAAAAAACTAATTAGTCACAGAACTAAAATTTTAACTAACATCATTTGACAACTCTCTGCCCCTAGTCTAGTTCATCTTCTATTGGGAGAATAGAGACTAAAACACAGATGTACTTCCTCCTAGTTCATTTCTCTTTGTATTGTGCAATTGTGTGATGTGATCAGGCCTGTAGTAACCATCTTTAACATTTACAGTATCATTTGCTTCTAAGCTTTTGGAGAAATACCTTTTATTTGAGTACATGGTTTGTTCAGTGAGGGCTCCAAAAAGAACATATACAGATTAGGAAACAAATAAAATAAAGATAAGCCCTATAATTATATGGAGCTAAAAGACCTTGTAAAAAAAATTAACCAGTATATATATTATCATATTAAGTATTCATTTTTCCGTAACCCCACCTTTCTTGCTTTACACTATGGGAAATATAAGACAAAACTACATTAAATATGGCTAGTGTTAAAAAATTATAGAGGAGCTGACTGCCAAGTTGATAGTGGAATAAGATATTTGAGGGAAAATTACTAATAGCTAAGACATAGACTAGAAGAAGGGATAATTATTTTCAAAGAACTCTCTAGAAAGCACCTAATTATGCTCAGTAGTATACAGAAAAGGACATTGGGTCAGGCAATGTTATAGACTGACAAAAAACATTTATGCAGATAAACATGTATGGAATTAACCAAGAAAACCTGATAAAAATTTTAGATATATTCATGAACATAGTATTAAGAAAGAACTCACAAAAGGAAATATATAATTTATATTTGCTTTAGTTAATCAGAAAAATTGCACTCAAAATGAGTATGGTATAGGAGGGCGTGAGCAAAAAACATTGTTAAAACATAATAATGCAGGGCGCCTGGGTGGCTCAGTGGGTTAAAGCCTCTGCCTTCGGCTCAGGTCATGTTCTCAGGGTCCTGGGATCGAGGCCCGTGTCGGGCTCTCTGCTTGGCAGGGAGCCTGCTTCCTCTTCTCTCTCTGCCTGCCTCTCTGCCTACTTGTGATCTTTCTCTCTGTTAAATAAATAAATAAATCTTAAAAAAAAAACGTAATAATGCAAACATATATTAAGTGCTTACTGTGTGCTGAGCACTGCTCTACCCTTTTTAAATTAACTACCCATCTAATCCTCACAAGCTTATAAATATAATTAAACAATTACTATTAAATATTTATACATAAAATTAATTTGAAAAAGGCTAATAGCTGAATAGAAATAAAATTTTAGCTAGAAATATTATAAAATATAAGAGCAGGTGAGAACTCAGCTTAAAAGTATTGTAATGTTTTTGTGTTATATTAGGGGAAAATAAATACACTCATTATACTTAAGCATTAAGTCAGAGATCTTTTCAGATCGGGATTTGATTTCACTCTACTTAAGAGCTAATAAAGGAGCCTGTTATTGTTTCATGGGCACTGGCAGAAAAGCTAAGACTCCGGGTCAGAGACAAAAAAGGTCGTTACCACTTATAGCATAGCAAGCAGCAGGAGCGTTAGCATATTTGTGTTGATTTTCTAACCATACATACATTTTTTAGTATGTTCCTATAAAAGCAGCCTTGGAAAATACAATCCAGAACAAAGAGCAGTCAGTGTTTCCATTCACAAGAAATGCAGAAGTATAGGATGCATATTAAAATTTTAATGGTAATCATTAAGAAAATAAAAAGAAAATGTAGAACTTCTAAATCTGGGGGATGTGGGGGTATGGAGTAAAGAAAAGTCAACCAATCCTGTAAGAACATAAAAAGATCATAGAAAGAATGTAAGCTAATTAGATTGCCTAATAGGGAAATTTTCAGGCATTAAAAAAAAAATCCATCTGTATGCTATTTATAAGAGATAAAAACGTAAAGATGTTAGTCAAAAAAGGAGATAAATAACATGTCAGGCACATACTAACCAAAAGAAAACTAATGAAGTGATATTAATATAAACTAGTAAACAAATAAACCAAAAAACCCCACACAAAACAGACCTACCTATAAATAGATTTTGGTATGTGACAGAGATGTCTCTAAAAATCAATTAGAAAAGAATGGATTGTTGAATAAAAGGCCCTGTTACAATTAGGTAACTACATGGAGAAGAGGTGGGAATCAAAGCCAACTTCATACAGTACATAAAAGTAAGTTCTAGATTGACCAGAAGATCTAAATATGGAGTGTCATACTCATTAGTTACATCTAGGAAGGAATTTTTGCAGAAGTTACAGAAAGTACAATACATAATATTTTAAAAAGAAAAAATTAGATTTGAGGAGTGGGACTAAGGGACCTTTCATTCTATTGATAATGCATTATTTTGATTTTAAAATTTCCAAAACAATTGTCACAAGGTGTTATATAGAGAATTAATTATTCAATAATTGTATATGCTATCTCTGATTTATGCTACCTTCTTTATTATGACCCCTTCCTATAATTAATGGGACATTTTCTGTAATTTCTTGTAAAAGTTAATACTGGTATTATTATGAAGTGATATTGATTTATTTATGTACTACGATTAATCTTATGAGATAGTCATAAGTCATGTGGGATGGGGGACACTTCCTTGTGTGATAAGAATGTCTAGTACATGGCAAATGAATCTTGCTGTCCCCTATCCACTGATTGCCTGTAGTAATCCCCTAATTATGGTGACAATTAAATGCTGGCATGTATTTCTAAAAAGTGACTCTACATATATTTCCAAACATCCTCTAGAGAATAGGTCTTTCACTATTGAGAATCCTAGGGTAAACAAAGAAAAATGAGGGAAAGGAGAATATATCTTAACCTGGAGAAAATTTGCTTTGTTCAACTATTCTCTTGTCTCAGAGAGTAAACAAAATGAGAGGTAGTCAACAGAGTTAAAATGTTAATAGAAGATTGTTATTTTTGAAACCTTTTATCTTGTTTCTTTTTGGTTTGATGTATTTTGTTGGCCTGTTTCTCAAATCTGTAGATAATATGAAAGTGTTGAGACTATTTTTAAATTAAATTTTGAAAACAGATTTGATATTTTTAACATAGAGATTGTTGACAGTGAATGGTAGTGGAAAGCATGGAATGAAATGGAGAATTTTTCTAACATTTTTCTTACGCTATTAATAAGCACATGTTTTTAGTTGCATCTAGTAGTTTGTGCAGTGTGTTTTGTTTTCTTTCCTTGAATTACTATCTTCAGTGTTTTACCTTTAAAATAATTACTTAGGTGACTTTCTGCACCTCTAACGATGCAGGCCAGGTTCATCAAGGGCAGGGGTGGGCACTTTTGTAATGAGATCATGAACTGAGTTTCCTACTCAGTAACTAATCCTATCAAAGCAAGCCCTCATTAATCTTCCATCATGAAATGCAGACTCCCATTGCCGGGAAGATTGTGATTTCTGGCTCCTTTCCATTTGCTGTGGGTCACAGAACTCTGAATATTGAACACTATTGGAGCTTGAATAGTTAGGAATATTGTGCACTGATGTGATGCTTAGGTTATATATGTCATGGTAGTTATGTGATTTACATATAAATAGGGTGAGGAATGTGTATTTGGCAAAATTGGGGCCAGGTGATTTTTATCATTTTTGTGTTGATGTATATTTCTGCTTCTGAAAATTATGTGGCCTTTGAAATGAGAATATGAAAGTATGTTTCTTCATTCTTAAGGAAACTACTTTTCTGAAATGTTATGAATAGCATTCAGCTTGCAAATTATGAAAAGTTGTCAGGTGGCCATTAAGAGAAATGATAAGGGCTGTATCTCAGTACTATATGTGCCTTTTGAACCTACTGTCACTGCTAAAGATAAAGCTAACAAATCTAGCGGTAAGCAAGTATTCTGGCAAAACCATTGTCATTTAACTGCAGTCTTAATGGATGCTTATCCTACTACTGATTTTCTCCCTCCTTTTCAAAATTTATATTCAGCTGAGTTTGTACTAACAGAAAACATGAAAGGATTGTTCGGAAATATTTATATATTTGTTTGTTCTGTTTGTTTGATCTTTCATTTATTCCTGGTCTTCATGTTGTTAATGCTACAGAAAGAAATTTTAGGTTTTAATCTAAAGAAACTACTGGTAATGAGCTTTTTAGAATTTTACCAAGATATGGTTACAGGATAAATTAGGAAACTGTACCTTATTCAGAATCTCCCATAACAAGTGTCCCCACTGACCTGCTCTAGTCCATCTGCAAAGTAGCTCAGTTGGTTAAATAATCTGCCTGCAGCTCAGGTCATGATCCCAGAGTCCTGGGATCAAGCCCCACATTATACTTTCTGCTCTGCTGGGAGTCTGCTTCTCCCTCTCTGTCTGCCTCTTCCCTGGCTTGTGCTCTCATCACTCACACTCTCTTCTCTCTCAAATACATAAAATCTTTTAAAAAAATTAAAAAAAAATTTATTCGAGTATAGTTGACACAAAATGTGCCATTAGTTCTAGATGTAAAGTATATACATTCTTAAGCATCCAAGGAAATATATATCCAAAGAAATATATATTTAGGAAATATAACCCCGTGGAGCTTCTTTAAGAGAAACTAAAATGAAAATAGATGATAAAATCCAATGAAGGAAGAGTTAGATAAAACTAGCAACTGAGGAACTGGTTACTCCATTTAAATGAAGGATTAAGATTAAACAACTGTGTTAATTATGTAATTATATAAATTTTAAAATATTAAAAACTTTAATGATATAAAAACAGTATATAAAAATTGAGGTATTAAAAGTTAGAGAAGGGATAGAGAATATAAGTATAATAATTTTTTCATCTTTCAAAATAGGTTATCAATAGGTTGAAATCAATAGCTTGAAAGTGTAGTTTAAAAGATTTTTCTGTTCCTTTTTGATCAACTTTAACTAGATCTTCAAAAACTAATATCTTATAATAAATAAAGTAGTAAGTTTTCTGTTTACTCCTAAGTTTAAGTGTAGTTATATCTAATACTTCATAAAAGTATAATATGATCCAGGTTTTGCTATGATCATTTTTATTTATCTATAATTTTATAGAAAAACGGAAATATATCAAGAGTAATGTTTATCATGTATTATTATTTGGGGATATTAGTATTTGAGCCTTCAAAAATTATTTTTAAACAACTGTAGGACATTTCCTTCATCACAGAAAGTTCTGTAACAGTGTTTCTCTGGAAAGATCTGATCTGGATCCGAAATGATCCAACTTTTTGGTTGTGTTCACAGTAAGATGGGAGGTAATTTACCCACAATTAAGAGTATACAGTATAATATTAATAAATATGTAGAAAAAAATACCTATAACCCAACTTATTTTTCTCTTCTCTACCATCCTCGTATAGTATAAAGAACAATAGAGTGGTGGTTAGAAGTCCTGGAGTCTAGGTGCCTACTTTAAAAAGTTATATACCTGTGACTTTGGCATAGTGACTCACTTCCAGCCTTAGATGGCTAATTAATAATTTAGGAAAAATAAGCGATGTCTACCTTGACTAGCCACAGGACTCTTGTGAGCCTTAGATAAGTTGAAAACTGTGAAAATGCTTTATAAAAAATGGTGATAATGCAATGTGAGCACGTTAGGGAAAGACAACTTGGATTCTTAGTAAGTTTCAAGTTTCAAACCAAACAAATTATCATAATAGTTAAAAATAAATAAATAAACTTGCATTATCATTGGCGGAATCCACCATCAATAATCTGTCAAAGAATGCCAGATGATTTAGATATAGATAAAATTTTTGATTGTCAGAGAACAAGGAATACATACCCTGGAAATTTATGTTAAGTTTGACTTCAAGCCCTAGCAAGAAGTCCTAGATAGTATTGATTCAATAGCATTATGTTCCGTACTACTTTATCTATCTTTTCATATATATGAACCTTGTGTTTACATTTCTTTGTATCTGCCACAGTACCTAGCACAATTGTTTTCATATATAAGAAGGCAGTAATACTGATTGCTTTATTTTAGGAACAAACAATGTTTTGCTTAAAGGTTACTGGTTCACAAAAATATCAGAATGTGATTTTTTTTTCTATTTAAAATATCCTAAAGAGCTGCTCGGTAGATCACGATGTTACCTTACAGGTTTATAATTTTCATCTCTTGATTATTAATCCATAAAGGTAGTTATGGAAATGAAGGTGAGTTTTGTTCTTAGAAGGTATTTCCCCACAATTCCAAAAAATTGAAGATGGGGAGTACTGTTAAAGAAGGAGAGCTGTTTAGTACCGCTTTTGCTTTTACTACTACTTTTTTGCTATTCATGTGAAACCCTTCCCCATTGCACTGAATTTCCTATTCTACAGAATTTACCCTGATTTAGCATAAAGCATCATTTTTTTCATTGTTGAAGGAGGTAATGATCTTTAGAAAATGAGTGGCACAATAGAACAGTAAAGTCTAATGGAGCATTTTCTTGATTTTCAAGAATTTTCCTTTGTAACAAGCTTTGTTATACTATATGTAGCTAAGAGGATGATAGTAAGTCAGACATAGAAAAAATAAAGGATATAGAATTTGGAAAGTAGAAGAAACAGAACTGATATAAGGAAATTTTTAAATTTCAGTGTTGCTCTCATGGGACTGAGGAATGTTGATTCTGAGAGCCAGCAGGAGGGTAAATACTTTAGCCTTCTTAGGCTCTGTTTCGTCTTTATTGAATCTACCCCAACCTGTAAAACATGCACAGTTCCCAGTGCTTAGGGTTTTTTTCTCCCTACCTTCCACTCCTGCGCTCCTTATTCCAGAATGTGCGAATCTTTTGTTAGATGGCTTCATAAGACCTTAGCCCTTTGGGTTCTTAAAACACATTTTTTATTACAAAAGTTTCTGGACCATTACTAAGAATGATCATTGTAGTTCCTGTACTGATGTCTGATACATCCTCTGCCAGGTGTTTTAGATCCATTAACTAATCCTCATAACTATTCTAAAGGTTTAAAGAGATATATAACTATCAGATCACAAACTCTAGAGTCTCAAGAAAATATGTGAGAGTCTCTACCCCTGCTAAACAACAACAACAACAACAAACTGCTAGTTTTTAAGCATTCTTTCATGAGTGGGTAGATTTATTTCCCTAATGCAGAGAGTCATTATGAGGCATCAGACTAACGGTCGAAGTGTATTTTATAGAGGTAACTTAAACGTAAACATACTTCTGACTTGAGACTAACAAAATATTCAATATGCTTGTAAGAAGGTATACTAAGAAAGTCAACTAAAAGGGATTCCTTTTTATAATAACAATAATTATTATTTGCATAAATATAATAATTCAAGTAAATTTTATAATACATAAAATCAGTAAAATATAGATTAAAAATATTAATAGCGGGGAGAGACAGTGTGTAATATGTAAATAAATATACATTTGACAAGATTCATCCAGTTTGTAAGAAATGTTTCTTTTTTTTTAATCCTTTGCATTTATATACATTTACAGCTATTTAGGCCATAATTTTCAAGTTAATGAGCTTCTGACCTTTGTTTTTCCTACTGATATTTGTAATTTTGATATTACCAAGCCATTTGGAAAGATGTCCTGAAATGCTAAATATCGCTATTCTTCCTTGATATAGCTAGGGGGCAGGATTTACTCGGCTGACTTTTTAGTCGACTACCACTAAGCCAAATAAAGCAAAATAATGCAAAGATCTGGAGGAAACAGCTAAAGCATGTATGATTTTTTTTCATTGGGTTTCAGTTTCCATCCTTAAATAAGTAAAAGCTAATAATTTCTCTAATTTAATATGACTAATTTTATATATTTTTAATATTTGCAATGAAATATTTCATTATTTAATTGCTATTTTTAAAGTAAAATCTGAACCAGTCTAGTATTCAAAATTATGTTATACTGCTGCCTTTCTCATGTATTATACTGTATTATGAAGATGTACCAATATCCTAAGAAATTATTTAAGATTAAAATGTCAGTTAAAATTTTAAAAAGAAGAAATAAAGAGTAAATAACAGGCACTACCATTTCACAGAATATATTACCTATATATTTACCTGGCTTTAGTTGGCAAGAGATGACTGGTACTGCTGAGCACTTCGGAGTTGTTATATATTAAAGAAATGTTTTTGACTTGAACCATTACTTTTCAAATATTATTAGAATATGCTACATTTCACTTACTTCTAATAACTCTTTATAACTGTTGTCAAAATATAAGTATATAAGTCAGAATTAGGTTAGGTTTAGTTTGGTGTTTAAATACTTTCCAGTATTTAATATGAAGGCGATATGTGTGTGGGTGTGGGTGTGGGTGTGTGTATCCCAGGGAAGATGAGCTAATTCTCTTATTATTTCATATTTATTGAAAACTTCTCAACAAAATATATAATCTCATATTTGGATCTTTTAATATATCCCTTTCAGTTATCTTCATTATATATTTCATTCTTTCTTTCAACAAATATTTGAGTGCCTATTATGTGCTGCCCATTTTCCTAGGCTGTGGTCATGGAAATAGGGATAAAACAGGCAAAATCTCTGCCCTCATTGAATTTATACTCTAGTGGGAGATAGACAATAAAAAAGATAAATATACTATGTGATATGTTGGGTAGTGGTAAGTACTGAAAGGAAAAAAAAAACTGAAGTAGGGACATGAATGTGAATGCTCAGATGAAGAAGAAATTGAATTTTCAAATAGCATGGTCAGGCAGGAGGGTTTGGGGGATAGGATATATAGGGAATGGGGATTAAGGAGTGCACTTGTGATAAGCACCAAGTGATGTTTGGAAGTGTTGAATCACTACATTGTACACCTGAAACTAATATACACTGTTAACTAACTGGAATTAAAAACTTGAGGGGGAGAGAGATGGAGAAAAACGGGGTGAGGAGAGAAAGAAGGAAGGGAGGGAAGGAGGAAAGAAGGAAAGAAAACAGAAAAGGAAGAAGGGAAAGGTTGGGAAGGGAAGAGAGGAAAAAGGAGAAAGAAAGGAAGTCAGGGAAAGCCTCATGGGAAAAGTGACTTTTGAATAAATGACTTAAGGAATTGAATGAAAGAGTGATCAAAGCAGAAGCAACAGCAAGTGCTAAAGCCCTGTGGTGTAAGCATGCCGGGATATTGAAGATGCACCCAGGAGACCAATGTGACTGGAGCTCAATGAACAAGGAGATGAGAGTAAAAGAGGACCAGATTTTACATCAAACCAGACTGCATAGTTAAGACTAATTTTTACAGTGGTGGAAAGCCACTGGATACTGTTGAGCAGAGGAATGCCATGTTCTGATTTAAACATTTTTAGCAAGATCATTCTGGCTCTTATGATAAGAGAAACCCAAGGAGGAACAAAGATGGAATTTAAAAAGCTTAGTCATGCACTATTGTAATAATCTAGGCAAGAGTGGCTTGAATCAGGAAATTAGCGGTAGGGGTGGTAAGCAATTTTTGTGTTTTGAGTAAATTTTTAAGGTAAAGCCAGCAAGATTGCTGATGACAGATATAACAGTGTAGGAGAAAGAAAAGTTAAGAGTGATCCCAGAATTTTTTACCTGAACAATTAGAACAGAGTTGCTCTTCACTGAGATTTGGAAGACTACTTGAAGGCACAGATTTTTGAAGTAGTCTCAGGAGCTCAGTTTGGGTCATGTTATGTATATCTGTTAGACATGCAAGTAGAAATATCAAGCTGGCATTTAGACATGTGGGTTTGGAATTCAGGGGAGAGGTCTGGGATGGGCTGTAAAAATGGGGGAGTCCTCACACTATATAATCATTTGGAGAAAAATAGAAAAGAAGAATAGTCAAAGGACTGAAAATAGGCCATGCCAATATTTAAGTCAGGGGGATGAAGAAGAACCAACAAAGGAGATGGAGCAACAGTCAGAAAGGTAAGAAGAAAAGTAGATGAATGTGGTATCTTGGAAGTCAAATGGGGGAGGCAGGTTGAAAAGGTAAGAGTAGTTAACTGTGGCAGACCCTGATGATTGGTAAAGGTGAATTGAGAATGAGAATTGGCTATTAGATATAGCAACATGGAAATCTTTTATGACAAAGATAAGAACAGTTTTGGTGGTGAGGTGGAGGCAAGAACCTAAACGGAATGAATTGAGAGAATATGTAATAAACATCTATTACCCTTAATGAACAGTATGCTCCTTACAGGCTGGAACTATGTTTTATTCACTGCTATTTCCTATCCATCAGGCAGAGAGTGACTTCTCCCTTACTCTTGTCTTCTATTAGTAGTACTAATACAAGTTCTGTTCTATTTAAACCTCCAACAAATTGTGGAAGTCCCACTCACATTAGGGAGAGCAATCTGCTTTACTAAGTCCACTAGTTCACATGTTGATCTTATCCAGAAATACCCTCAAAAACACAACCAGAATAGTGTTTTACTATTATCTGGACACCCCGTATCAGTCAAGTTGGCACATAAAATCAACCATCACAAGAACCATTGACTTTTTTTGTGATTATTGATATGGTTGCCTTTAAATCTACCATTTGCTGTTTTTATTCTATTAGTCTCATCAGTTCTTTGTTTCCTTTTTCCTTTTTATCTTTGAATTCATTGAATTTTTTGTTCTGTGATTTCATCTTACCTCGGTTGTTGACATGTTAGCTATGACTCTATTGTGTTTTCTTATTGGTTTCCTTAGGATTTATACAGTGGTCCTCAAACAGGCAGTGTTGCCTCCCAGAGGATTTTTGGCAATGTCTGAAGAAATTTTTGACAAAAGTGGGTGAATACTACCAGCATCTAGTGGGTGGAGACTGGATTGCAGCAATAATCTGAAAATGCAAAGGACATTCCCAACCAAAAGTTGTCTAACCTAAAGTGTGAATAGTGGTCAAGTTAAGAAATTCTGGTTTATATTATAATTCTTTAACTTTCCACGTTTGCTTTCAAATAATATTATACCACTTCGCAGATAGTACAAATACTTTATAATATGTACTTCCATTTTCCCCTCCTAGCGTTTGCATTATCGTTGTCCTAAATTTTATTTCTACATATGTTATAAACCCCACAATAAATTATCATTTTTGCTTTAAAGAGAAACCATTTTTAAATATTTTTTAAAATGAAAGTCTTATATTCAACCATATACCCATTTACAGTCGCTGTGTCTCTTCATTTTGTGTAGATCTAGACTTCCATCTGGTATCATTTCCCTTCTGCCTGGAAGACTTCTTCAGCATTTCTTGTAATATAGGGCTGCTAGTGATGAATTTTTCAGTTTGTGTGTATATGTGAAAGAGTCCTCATTTTACCTTTTGTCTTCAAAAGATATTTTTGCTGAGCATACAATTCTACATAGACAGATTTATTTTATACTTTAAAAAATGTTACTACACTGTCATTTGTTAATCACTGACAAGAAAACAGTTTTTGAGAAGAATCTTCTCATTGATGCTCTTATATAATGTGTGTGTGTGTATTTTTGCTAGCTACGGTGTAAGAGTTTTCTCTTTACCCCTTACTTTGAGAAATTTGAGTATGATGTGCCTTGGTGTGTTTTCTTCATGGTTCTTGTGTTTGGGGATCTTAAGATTGGATCTGTTAGTTAATAATTTTCATCAAATATGGAAAATGTTCAAGCTATTATTTTTTGAAATATTTTGTTCTGTCCCCTCATCTTTTTCTCTTTTCATGTCTATAATTGCATGTATATATTTAGCTGATTGAAATTGCTCACTGATGCTTAGGGCTTTTTTTTGACCCTTTTTCCCTCACTTTGTTTCTTGTTTGTTCGAGTACTTCCTATTTCAATGTTTTCAAGTTCACTAATTTTTTCATCTGCAATGTCTGATGTGCTCTTAACCCCGTCCAGTATATAGTTTTTTAACCTCAAACATTGTACTTTTCATCTCTAAAAGTTTGATTTGGGTTTTTTTTTGTTTTTATTTTATTTTATTTTATTTTATATTTTATATTTTATTTTATTTTATTTTATTTTTTTATTTTATTTTATTTTATTTTATTATCTTATTTGTTTGGTATCTGCCAGGTCTCTACTTAACATAAACATCCTTAGCTTTTTTGAACATATGAAGTATAATTATAAAGAGTATCTTATCATTGCCTGATATTACAAACATTTATGTCAGTTCGGTATGCATTTTGATTGAATTATTTTTCTTCTCGTCATGGATCACTTTTTCTCTGCTACTTTTTACTACTAGTATTTATTTTTTGTTAGATTCCAGCCATTATGAATTTTACCTTATTGGCATATCTTGGATATTTTTATATTCTTATAAAAATTCTTATCCAATAAAATATTGGATATTTTTATATTCTTATAAATATTTTTGAGCTTTATTTTGGGATGTTGCTAACTAAAATTGAAACAATTTGATCCTTTCAAAGCTTGCTTCTACAGTTTATTAAATAAGACTGCAACAGCATAATTTGGGAGCATAATTTTGCTAATACTACCAAGGCAATACTCTTTTGAGTACTCTACCCAGTTACTTGTTTATTACAGGTATTTTCTTTGCTTGTTAATTTGTTTTTTTTATTCTGACTGATGGTAAGATGAACTTTCCCTAGCTTTGTGTGAGCCCAGCAAGTTTTCTCTCTGATCTTTTGAAGAGATTCCTTTCCTACTTTATGTAGTTTCTTCATACGGTGATACCCACTTCCCCATGTGAGAAAACAGATTTTAGCTTGTTGCTGAGGTAATTCAGTTAAGATTCCTAATGGCAAATAATTGGTTTTGATCAGGAGGGTAGGGGTATTGTGATATAACTTATGCTATTTCCTTTAAAGAAAGAAAAACAGTAGTGATGAAACTAATATTTAATTTTGTTGTATTTTATTGTTTTCTACAATCCATATTCTTTACAGTGAATTCACATACCTTTATACACTTCAATTTTCCCTTGTATAAAATGTCACTTGAAAGAACTGTCTATGTGTCAGTGTATATAAATGATCTTACGGAAAGCAATGAGTTTTATTTCATTTACAATACTTAGATTTTGATGTAGTGTATAATTATACCTAGGATTCTTGACCAGCATTTTGATAGCATAAATACTCAGTGGTGTGCTATGCAGAGACATGTGCAACTCTAATGATAAATTCATGATTGATAGGTGCTGAAAGAATATTTATTTAAACCCTATAGGCAGTATAGAAGTCTCTGCACTGATACGGAAAGTAAAATAAAATTAGAGCTTTTTCAGATTTTTCTATAGATTATTATTTTTGATACTTGCTACTGACAAAGGAGATTTTACTCTACTTTTTAGAAATGAGGAGTGATTTCTCACTTTGAAAATGTCAAAAAAATTAACATAGTATGTGTACAAATATGTATGTGTGTGTGTATTTATTTTCATTCCTGGACAGTAAACTTAGGAAAATAAATTTGTCACTGAACTAAAGACCCAGATTATTTCCTTTCTAGATCTTATAACTTTTAGTCTGTTGTGTAGCTTCCTATTAATTTAGAGAGTGGTAATAGAAAGCATATGTTTCATAGTACCTTTTTAAGAGACATTTTGAACATTTTTTAAATGCCATCTTATCAGTTTTCAAAAATACTAAGGGTAACTCTACACTGATAAGGACCATTAAAATCCCAGAAATATTTGTGTACAATCTGAAAGTACACCCTTGGAATTGGCTTGCTGGTATTGTGTTTGGGTTAGGCATTGTCTTGAGTATTTTCTTTGATGAAGACATTCTGTGGAATAACCTTGGTGAAAGTGTCATCTGCAGCATTTGTAAGAGATAATATTATTTAAAAGAGTATTTGCGGCAATAATTATAATTACTGACATTCACTCTTATTTTAATCAGTGGGGTAGACCAAAGCATCGAATGTTTTTTACCATTCAGTTTATTGAATAATCATTGTAATTATATTTTCTTTCTTTTATCCATTCCTGGCACCCCTATCCTCTTCCACCCGTAGCTGTATGCCATCCCTTGGTTTCTCACCATGTTTACTCGTAAGTATCATTTTCCTTTTTCTTTCAATATCATATTAGTAAATGAACAGTTCCATTTTTTCCTGGTGTATTATAGCTACAGTGATATTAAACAGACATAATTACATAAACATTCTTATGCAATTCTAATGTAATAGAGTTGGGTAGGGAGAAATTTGACTTGTTTTGATAATGAATATCAAAAAGAGT
This sequence comes from Spilogale gracilis, assembly GCA_004023965.1. Classification (NCBI taxonomy): domain Eukaryota; kingdom Metazoa; phylum Chordata; class Mammalia; order Carnivora; family Mephitidae; genus Spilogale; species Spilogale gracilis. Next base: position 159,380 of record PITA01000752.1, read on the forward strand.
GTTGCATAGGATGAGTGTTGCGTAGTGATGTATAGGATGCCTGTCTTACATGTCATGACACTTGTACAATCTCTGCCCTCTCCTGAAAAAGAAATTGACATTAACTATAGTATTTACAGAGTTTTCTGGAAGGCTACAAACCAAATGAGACTCAATTTTTAGAGATCCTCTAGTAACTAATATTTTTGCTATTTCCAAATCTAAATTTGTCTAGAAATTAAACAGATTATGTGGATGTATAATAGTTTAATCAATTATAGGTGTTAATATGATGGACATTCTGCTAAAATGTGTACAAATTATAAATGGAATACCATATTTAGAATAGAGCTATATGCATTGGCCTGAAAAGTTATCCACAGTATCATTAAACATAAAAAAATAAAGTTGCAAAAAATGGGATAAAATTTTTATTTGAACTTAATAAAGGAATTATTTAGAATGCATAATAAAAATGTAACAATACCCAATCTAAAACAAGACTAAATTTCATCTAGGTAAATAAACTTGTGAGAATAGTATAACAAGAAAATTCTAGGAAGAAATATAATGAATGGAACAACCAACTATACCAGGATTGATGGTGGAGATTAGAAAATGTCATCTTTTTGACCAATCTGATTATCAATTTTTAAAGATGCCTTAGGAAGCAATAAATATTGTATAAAAACAGTTTTGTAAACATTTTATAAAACCAAACCCAAATCAATGTTTATAAACATTTTATAAAGCCATATAAACATTTTATAAAACAGTTTGGTAGTGTGTGTTCTTAAACAGTTTTGACTATAAGACATTTGTCATATGTCTAGTGAAACAGCTTTTTATTGTTTTAATTTGTTATTTTGTTTTTTTACTGTAATTAACATATTTATATTTTGTTATGTTACAGATGTATTTCCACTGCACAAAATTTTCCACCTCTGGGATACCTTACTCCTTGGGAATTCCTCTTTCCCATTCTGTATTGGAGTAGCAATTCTCCAGCAGCTACGGGACCGGCTCTTGGCTAATGGCTTTAATGAGTGCATTCTTCTCTTCTCTGATTTACCAGGTATAGAAATAGATAAATAGAAACACTAAATGAAATTAATTATAAGGTAATGAGACAGTCTTAAAGCAATTTTCAAAAATAATCATCCAAGCTTTCAAAATCTCTTCTTGAGTTTCGACTTCCTTCTCTGGATTCTCTTGCTCATACACAATGTTCCAGCATTGTGGGTACCCACCTGGGTCATACTAGATGGCTGTGGTTTACTTTCAAGTCAGTGATGCCACCAAAAAGGTAAACAAGCTGGGCGCAGTAGCATATTTGCCTTCAATCTTAGGACAGGCATGTTTATCTTCAGTTGATAGAGAATCGATATGGGCTACTTGGTTAGGTGTTTGAGAATCTGTATTTTCACAAAGATATAATCCACATGGAACTTTGCTGCTTTCTCCTATCCATAGCTGCTTACTATTTGACACTTTGAGGAAAGGAAATGCTATGCCCTTGGGAGAGCACATAACCCTCCTGGGAAATTCCATGTCATATAGTATGGGATAGGAGCTTAAGCTATATATTATATTCACAAGTGAAGAGTTCGTAAATCTAGGTGTTAAATGCTAAGTGTGGAAACAGGGAATTTAACTGTGGTCTAAGCTTTGCTACTTTGGTTGCAAAGATGAAAGTAATGTGATTACCTAGACTATAACAATCTGTGAAACTAAAAAACTAGATTATATTTTTACAGAAACCAAAACATTTTTCAGGTAGAAAAAGTCTACTTCTTCCAATAGCATTTCATTGGCTCCAACCCTTCTGCTGAGTTTATTGTTGTTCATAGTTTTAGGCAGGCACAAGTGACTGCTGGTAATAAATACACTTAAAGTTATCCAAGAGATGAATTTGCCTAAAAAACAAAGAACAAAAGAAAAGAGGGCATGTATTGTAATGAGCAGTAGGTATTATATAAGACTGATGAATCACCGACCTCTCCGTGAAACTAATAATACATTATATGTTCATTAACTGAATTTAAATATTTTTAAATGAGAAATAGATAAATAAATCCTCAAGTGGGGGGTGAGAGAAAGTTACCTTAAGACTATGTATTTATTAAGCACTCTTAAGAGTAATAAGAAAATTGCTACCTATCCTGATTTTTATCTTTAGTGAATGACTACATTTGGTACTTAGCTATCTCTCTGTTGTTGAAAATCTTCATCCTTTTGGGTAAATAATAACAAAAATGCTTGGATTTATTTAAAATTTCTCCTTCCTTCTTTCCCCCAAATTCAAAGTATCACCATCATCTAACTTACCAAACATAATTTTTTTATATATGAGCAAATAGTTTAGTTCTTATATTATTTGTTTCTGGGAGAGTCCTTTTGAAAATCTTTTTTTTTTCTTTTGGCATTGAATAGTAGTAAAGAAACTTGTTTCACAAACTAGGAACGCTGTCTGTACCCTGCAGAAGTTTTACTCTCATTCCTAACTTAAACAGAAGCCAAAGTAAACAGGGGATGATTGATTAGAATTAAAAGAATTTTTCTGGTCAGTTCTAAAAAAAAAATTGGAAATGCTGATTTGTGCATTTTGAAATCAAGCAGATTTAATACCTTTCCAATTTCATACATAAATGCACCATTAAATGCTGGTGAAAGAATCTGTTGTCAGATTGTAGAGGTATATTAACAGTAACTCTGCTTGTCCATTAAAATAAAATTATTTCTGAAATCAGAAAGAAGAATACATTTGTTAGAACTGACTCATTGAAAAGGTAAACTCTACCTACTTTGAAAATGGATGCCTTCTATTGATGTGAATTGCCTTGATCCTTAGTGCCATTATTCTGGCTCATCATTTCCTTGGTCACAGTATATAATTCTTATTGGGGAAGAAAGAGATTATAATAAAAATATGACTTTAAAAAAACCAGAAAGGGTCTAAATGTAGACCTTGCCCTAAAGTGTATCTGTGTTTTATTTTTATTCAAAGGACACTTCCTTGGGATATCCTTCCTAAGTAGAAATAAAGCAGGGGCGCCTGGGTGGCTCAGTTGGTTAAGCGACTGCCTTCGGCTCAGGTCATGATCCCGGAGACCTGGGATCGAGCCCCGCATCAGGCTCTCTGTGTGGCGGGAAGGCTGCTTCTCCCTTTCTCACTCCTCCTGCTTGTGTTCCCTCTCTCGCTGCATTTCTTCCTGTCAAATAAATAAATAAAATCTAAAAAAAAAAAAAAAAGAAAGAAAGCAATCTCTTTTTCCACCATGTTGAGCTTTCTAACTGTATGTACTTGATGCTTGAAGAACTGGAAGTGATCATGGGAAGTCCTAAGAAGTAAATCCAGATTAATACACACACAAACACACTGAATATTTCTTTTCTAAGCAAGATATTATGTGACATAAATTTGGAACATATTTAAAAGAAACTATCTTTTTAAGTCTACAGAAAAGGGATAGATAGGCTAACTCTGTATTTCACTTTAATTCTTGAGACAGATTTTGTAGATAAAGACAGGATAGGATGAAACATTGATTTGAACTCATTAAATACATTGAACTTTACTGAAATCCCCATTCAACTGTGTTTAAAAGCATAAGCAAAGAACAACTTTAACTAAATTATTTGCTGAAGCAGATTGCTTCAGAGTATCTATTAACAATAACATAATGGAAACACCCAGCTGGTAACATTGTGAACAAAATAAGTTTGCGTGATTTTTTTTTTAGTTGTCCTTACTAGGTTTTGTTTTGTTTGTTTTTAAGACTATTTATATGCCAGAGAGAGAGAAAGAGAGAAAGCACACAAACAAGGGAAGCAGGGGAACCTCAGGCAGAGGGAGAAACAGGCTCCTGGCTGAGCAAGGAACCTGATGTAGGACTCTATCCCAGGGCCCTGGGATCATGATAGGATCCAAAGGCAGACCTTTAACAGACTGAGCCATCCAGCATGCCTAGTTGTTTATTTCTACAAAAGACCCTAGTTCTAGTTGTTAAGTTCTAGTTGTTAAGAGCGTGGAATGTGGAACCAGATCACCTGGGTTTCAGGTGTGTGACTCTGCCAGTTACAGCTGTGTGACCTTAGGGTCATGACTTAACCTCCTTGTTTCCTTAATTCTGATTACATGAAAATGATAATAGTACCTCCCTCATAGGGTTGTTGTGTTAAATAAATATATCTAAACAACTTAGAGCAGTACCTAGCACAGAGCAAATGTGATGTCATTATTTTTATTAATGTTGTCGTCATCATTATTATGCTTTTTTCACTTTTCCATTCTGTCATGACAGGCTTTTCTGTTGGTGGTATAAATGCAGCAATCACCCCCCATTTGACTCTTTCTATAAATTATTAAAGTAGATATCAATCATGTCGATTTCCTTGTTAGCAAAAGCAATTGAGGAATAACCTAAGAAGTCAAATAAGCTTTCTATGTTGAGTATATATTATGATTAAGAAGAATATTTCCTTTCATTGCTCAGAGACAGTGTAGTGTGTAGTGTAGTAGATACCACAGGTTTTGCAGTCAAGACATATTAAGAGTTTATGAGGGTTGCTGGGAGGTAGCGGGAAGGGATAGGGTGGCAGGGTTATGGATGTTGGGGAGGGTATGGGCTATGGTGAGTGCTGTGAATTGTGTAAGACTGAGGATTCACAGACCTGTACCCCTGAAGCAAATAATACATTATATGTTAATGAAATTTTTAAAAAAAGACAAATTAAGCATTTAAGTCCTAGCTCCACCATACCCTGCCTGTGTGAACTGGAAAGCTTTCAGTGCAGTACTCCTGCTGAAAGAACTGTCTGTCGGTAACAGAGATGTACGTTCACATTCCAGTCACATTGATTTCTGCTTTAGTGTTATGACAAGCACTAGAGATAATATACATAATGCACCTGACACAAAATCTGGTACCGAGTATGCAGTATGCATAACTATTCCTTTACAGTATATGTAGCATTTAAAATTTTAAAAATACATAAAGAACATTTAACATTCAATCTCCATAAGTTGCCTCTCCTTTCTCCCTCCTTTCCATCACTTTATACTAACTCTAATTCTTGAAGAGAGAGCATAGCAGAAAGATACTATTTTTGCCAAAAATTGTTCCCAAATTCTATCCCTTGTAATAGATTGTATAGTGAGAAGTTACCTTCTGAGGAAGTACAAATGGTGCTAAAAAGTGTTGCTAAAAGTTCTTGACATGTATTGCTATGTGTGTCATTTTAGTACTAGGTGAGATAAATACGAAAGCAGTACATTTGCCATGTCTCATACAGTCTAAAAATAGTGGCAAGGTATTTTTAGAAAAATACTGAGTTTTCTATAGTGCCATCCAATACTGGATATTGGTCACTGGTGTTATGAGGACAGTTTCCAAGGTTACCACCTTTTAAGCTCAATTATAAGATGATGTCTGTCAGACTTCATTCTGCCCTAATATTGTTCTGCCATAGTGTCCATCTGAATTGAACTAAGAAGTGTGAAAGGAGCACAAGACAAGGACAAATCATCTAGAGATATTATATAGATAAATAATGGTGTCAGTAAAGCTAAACCCCAGTTAAATGTGGGCTTGTGAAAATTACTGCTTTTAGAACAAAAAGTCAAGGCAAGAGTAGACTTATTTGGGGGAAACATTCAGTAATATTGATCAATGAGCCTTGGCCACTTTGCTTTAATGTTTTTGAACTGTGAATCACCTGAAGTGGATAAATTGGTTGTCAGGAAATTTTGACTGCTTTCTGTGAAACCTTAGGATAGGCTAAGTCATTCTTTCAAAACATGTCTAGTAAAAACAATCATATGACAGGTACAGTTTTATGCACTGAAGCCATAAACATAAAGATAATACAGTACCAGCCCCATAGGAGGATGAGGAAAAAGCCCTGGAAGCTTGGAACATACCATGAGGATGACACAGAGGTGTGCAACTGTATGGCCCTCTAACTCTAAGTGGGATACTAATCGAGTGACTATAGAGAGTGGGATCAGAGATAAAGATATTGGAGTGAATGGGCTGGGGTGATAGCACTGATAATGGTGAAAAAAATTGATGAAATATCGTCCAGATTATGGGGACCCTATTTGATATGCTGAGGAATTTTGGCTTTATCCTATATGCAATTAGAAAGTTTTAAAAAAAAAGTGACATGATTAGATTTATCTTGGTGTAGCATGCAAAATGGATTGGATGCTTCTAAAATGCTATGATTGCAATGAATGGAAAGAGAGCAACTGGCCAGAGATAAGTTCAAGATTATGGTAAAAGTGTACCTATTGATCTTTACCAGGGTAATTTACATGGCAAATTCCTGAGAGAATTTTCAGATGCTATCTGTCTTTAGCACTAACCAAATCTTAGTAAATTGGTCTCTAACTGCACATTTCTTAAGTTTTGGAATCCTCTTATCTAGTAATAATATTCTTTCTGTGTGTTCCATGGACTACAGATGATACTCATTACAAACAATGTTAAAATGTGAATTGATGAGTTACTCAAGATTATTGGGTCTTAAATCTGTGCTTCTCAACCTCTCAGTATATTAAATGGTACTAGCAGTTCTAGGAGCCTGAGGATGTCAGGGAGTACTGTCCTCATGATTAACCTTGTAGAAAATACATCATAATAAGCATATTTTATTCCATTCACCTTGTTTTCTGTTAGTAAGATAGGGACCATCTGTTCAGCAGTGGGATTTCCACTATTATTGTTGAAATGTTTTCATGTCTTAGAACATGAATATTTAGAATACTTCTCACCTTCTTCTCATAAATTATTTGTGTCAAAAATATCTGTGGTTGAGATAGGTAGATAAATAGGTTGTAGATCACTCCTATGGTTAACAAAATTATTCAAATGTTCTAAAATGTTTAATAGATAATAAAGGATGCTATGTAATTGAACACATGGAATATAATTCCATACCTAGCCTCTCCATTCTAATCCAACTGAAATTTTTACACAAAAAACTTTATAGGAATATACAAAGACCTTGTGCTTCTTTTTGTTTGTTTCTCTCAATATTTAAATATATTTTAACTGATAGATTTTTAGACAGTGAGGTATGTAAGCTCAATTGTACAATTCAGTACATCTTGATAGTAATGAATATCTATGTAAACAATACCCTAATCACGATATAGAATATTTGAATTACCCCAGAAAATTCCTTCATGCCACTCCCCTGTCAGTCTCTGCTCCCCCTTTCTCTTTTCTCAACCATGTCTTTTGATAAGTTGATACTTTTTATTTTGATAAAGTTCATCAGTTTTTTTCTTTTATGGATATTGTCAGAGGATGAACTGAGCTCAAGTGGGCTAATAACCAGCTGTTGGAGTAGCTAATGAAGACAATAAGCCAAAATTAAACTAACAGTCACATCTATAATTACTTAGGGCAATAGGATATGCAAGAGGCTAAACAGAAGAAAGAACCAACTCCTCCATGTTTTATTTTTCCACATGGAATCGTGGAGGGTCAGGTGGATTAGCACAGACATGGAGGTCCAACTACCAAGGTAGCTTGGAGCAAAGATTCCGGAAGTCTAATGGACCTGGAGACCGGGAAGGGCAGAGTGGGAACAGATTGGAGTAGAAAAGTACTCAGTATTCAATTAGAGTGGAGGAAGTATCATCAAATTCATCTTCCTCTGATAAAGAAGCTTTGAAAGGTATCTGCCAAAGGCAACTGATAAAAGACATCTGTGTTGGGGCCTGGACTATGAATGCAGATATGTGTAATAGTGTGGTTATTCAGGGAGTTCTGAGTCCTTGACTGCAACTGCCTTCGGAGACTACAGTGCATTGGCTATATACCAAGTCTGGTGTGAGGAGGGCAGCCTTCTCCCATGAGGCCTCCTCCTAAAGCATTTGTAATTGCCTGTCGTTGAGGCTGAAAAAAATCATTTATGGATTTTTATCCAGGAGCCAGAATCCTCAGATAGCATGCCTTCCCTAGGAAATGTTTGCCTAGTCCGAAATCATTAAGGTATTCTCCTAAATTTTCTTCCAGAAGCCCATTTTAATTTTCATGTCTTGGTCTATGATCTAGTTGAATTCATTGTGTGGTATGATTTTTATATGGAGGTTCATTTATTCTCCAATATATTTATCCAGTTATTTCAGTTACTTTTATTGAAAAGGCCTCCCTTTCCCCCATTAAATTACCTGAGGGTTATTGTTATTATTATTATTATTATTTTCAATTAGCCAACATATAATACATCATTAGTTTTTGATATAGTGTTCAGTGATTCATTAAATCTGTGGTAATTTGATTAGGATTGCTTTGAATCAGAAGATCAGATTTAGATGCAATTGCAGTTTTATTAATATCGAATCTTTCAATCCACAAACATAGTATATCTCCATTTATTTAGGTCTTCTTTAATTTCTGTCAGTGTGCTTGTAGTTTTCAGTGTGATATTGTGCTTAGTTATTTCTAATTATTTTATGCTTTTCATTCTGTTGTACATCAAATTTTAAAATTTATTATCCAATTATGTGTCAATAGTATATAATAATTCAATTGAATTTTGAACCATGATATCCTTCAAAGTTGCTAAATTCATTTACTTGTTCTAATAGTTTTGTAGACTCCTTAGGGTTTTTTTTCATATCGTCTGAGAGAAAAAACAGCTGTATTTCTTCCTTTCCCATTTTTATGCCTTTCTTTTACTTTTCTGGCTTCATTGCATTGACTAGGACCTTCAATCCATGTTGAATAGAATTGATGAAATCACATCGTTATTTTGGTTCACTGTTAGGAGAGAAAAAGAAAATTTGGCATTTCACCATTAAGCTTTATGGTAGCTGTAGACTTTTTATAAATGCCTTTTATCAGATTGGGGAAGTTTCCTTATTTGCCTAGTTTGTTGAGAGTTTTTGTGATTAATGGATATTGAATTTTTGTCACACTTTTTTCAGCATTTATTATATTATAGCTTTCCTCCCTTAGTCTGTTAATCTGAAGAATTACATTAATTAATAGTCCATTTTGTTAAACCAACCTCAAATTCCCAGGTGTGATAGAGTAAGAACAATATATCTGGTTTCTTTCCCCACTTCCTGACATGAGTTCCTAAAACACTTGTAATTACCTGAATGACAGGGATTTTAGGAGGATCTTTTTATTCTAATATTTGGTTCCTAACTCAAAGGTCCTAAGTCCTTTGGAATTTCCTAGGTGATGGGAGCAGTGTTTGTTTGAATGAGATGAATCTTTGTGGATTTCTAGAGAGCTTCAAGATAAGAGCTAGTAATCAGAAAGACCACACCATGGTTAGAATCTGCTCTTAGGACAGGAGAGGAGCTGGAAATTGAGTTGGTAATCATTCATTGCCTATGAATTCTTTATAAAAATACCTGAAGAGTTCAGAGAGAGTCTTGCATAGTGAGCATATCCACTTCCTGGAAGGTTCACCTCATCTTCACAGGGAGAGAGTCTCCCACACTTAGGATCCTTCTGGGCATTGCCCTATATACCTATATACTTCTTCTTCTAGCTGTTCATTTGTATCCTTTATAATATACTGGTAAACTTAAATAAAGTGTTTCCTGAGTTCTGTGAGCTATAATAGCAAATTAACCTGAGAAATGGATTGTGAGACCCACAGTTTATAGCCAGTAGGTCGGAAGTATAGGTGACAATCTGGGACTTGTGACTGGCATCTGAAATGGAGGCAGTCCTATGAGACTGAGCCGTTAACTTGTGGGGTCTGTGCAAATTCTGGGTGGTTACTGTTCAAAATGGAATTAAATTCTAGGACATTCAGCTGGTATCTACAGAGTTGGAGAATTTTAGTTGTTAGTATTAGAGAAAATCTCTCACATTTGATATATCAAAAATATTGGGAATAGAGATAAACTTCTAAAAACTGAATCTTCCAAAACTGAATCAGGGAGAAATAGAAAATCTGAACAAACTAGTTACCAGGAACAAAAAATGGAATTATTAATCCAAAAACTACCAACAGAGACACCTAGGTGGCTCAATCCGTTAAGTATCTGACTCTTAATTTGGGCTTAGGTCATGATAAGAGGTCTTGAGATTAAGCCCCATGTCAGGCTCTGCACTAAGTATAGAGCCTGCTTAAGATCTCTCTCTAAAAAAAAAAAAAAAAAAAAAAAAAAAAAAAAAAAAAAAAAAAAAAAAAAAAAAAAAAAAAAAAAAAAAAAAAAAAAAAAAAAAAAAAAAAAAAAAACTACCAATAACAAAATTCCAGGACCAGGTGAATTCTACCAAACATTTAAGGAAAAGTTAATACCTATTCTCCTTATTCTCCTGCAACTTTCCCAAAAAATTAGAAAAGGAAAGAAAGTGTCCACATACATTCTACAAGGCCAGCATTACCCTGATATCAAAAGTAGACAAAGATACCACAAAACAAAACAAAACAAAACAAAAAGGAAAAGAAACTACAGACTAATAGCCCTGATGAGCATAGATGCAAAAATCCTTAACAAAATATTAACAAACCACATTCAACAATATACTGAAAGGATCATTCACTATGATCAAGTGGGATTTATTTCAGGGATGCAAAGTTTAGTATTCTTAAATCATTCAACATGTTACATTAGCAAAATGAAAGATAAAAATCTGATCATCTCAACACATGCAAAAAAATATTTGACAAAATTCAACATAGGTTCATGATAAAAACTTTCAACAAAGTAGGTTTAGTGGGAACATACCTCAACATAATAAAGGCCATTATGAAAAGCCTACAGCTAACATCATAATGATGAATAACCAAACCTTTACTTTGACATCAGGAACAAGACAAGGACGTCCACCTTCACCACTTTTATTCAGCATAGTACTCAAAGTCCTAGAAACAGCAATCTGACAAGAAAACAAATATAAGAGACATCTATATTGGTAAGGAAGAGGTTAAACTGTCACTATTTACAGACAACATATTATACTCAGAAAACCCTAAAGACGCCACTGAAAAACGATTAGAAATAATAAACGAATTCAATAGTGTTTCAGAACACAAAATTAATATACTGAAATCCACTTTATTTCTGTGCACTAATAAGGAAGTAGCAGAAAGATAAATTAAGAAAGCAATCATATTTACAATTGCACCAAAAAGAATAAAATACCTAGGAATAAACTTAACCAAGAAGGTGAAAGAACTGTACTCTGGTAAATATTGTTTAAAGAAATTAAAGATGACACAAAGAAATGGAAAGATATCCCCTGCTCGTGGATTGGAAGGGTTAATATTATTAAAATTACTTAAAAACAACCCAAAGCAATCTGCAGATTTAATGCAATCCCTATCAAAATACCAGTAGCATTTTTTCACAGAGCTAGGACAAATAATCCTAAAATAATCCTAAAATAATCCTGTGGTTTTGTATGCAACCATAAAAGTCTTCAAATAGCCAAAGCAGTCCTGAGAGAGAACAAACCCACAGGTATCACAATCCCAGATTTCAAGATATGCTACAAAGCTATAGTAATCAAAACAGCATGGTGATGGCACAGAAATAGATATATAGATCAGTGTAACAGAATACAGAGCCCAGAAATAAACGCATGCGTATGTGGCCACCTAATCTACAACAAAGGAGGCAAAAGTATACAATGGGGAAAAGGCAGTCTTTTCAGTAAATGGTGCTGGAAAACCTGGACAGCTACATGCAAAAGAATAAAACTGAGCCACTTTGTTACATCATACACAAAAACAAAATGGAATAAAGACTTAAATGTAAGACCCGAAACCATAAAGCACCTAGAAGAAAACATAGGCAATAATTTCTTTGACATAGGTCATAAAAACATTTTTTAGATAATGTCTCCTTGGGAAAGGGAAACAAAAACAAAAAAATAAACTATTGGGACTACACACACACACAAAAAAAAACCTTTTGCACAACAAAAGAAACCATCAATAAAACTTAAAGGCAGCCTACTGAATGGGAGAAGATATTTGCAAATGATAATATCCAATAAGGGGTTGATATCCAAAGTATATAAAGAATGTTTAAACAAAGCAACCAAAAAAAAAAAAAAAAAAAAAAAAAAAAAAAAAAAAAAAAAAAAAAAAAAAAAAAAAAAAAAAAAAAAAAAAAACCAAATAATCTGATTAACAAATGGGCAGAAGACCTGAATGACATTTCTCCAAAGAAGACATACAGATGGCAAATAGATGCATAAAAAGATGTTCAACATCACTAATCATCAGGGAAATGCAAATCAAAACCACAATGAGATTATCATCTTACACTGTCAGAATGGCTGCAGTCAAAAAGAAAGGAAATAGGAATTGTCAGGAAGGATGTAGAGAAAAATGATCCCTAGTGCACTTCTGGTAGGAATATAAACCGGTATAGCCAATGTGGAAAACAGAATGGAGATTTCTCAAAAAATTAAAAATAGAAATACAATATGATCAGTAATTCCACTTTTGAGTATTACCCAAAGAAATTAAAAACATTAATTTGAAAAGATACAGCAAGGAAGGGAGGCTGAGAGGGGAAAAAAATGAAAAAGGAAGAAATATTGTGAGTAGAAAAACAGTTTACACCTAGGGTATACCTACGGTACTAGTTTCCTATTGCTCCTGTATAGGACTACCACAAACAACACAAATTTATGATTTATACACTGGAGATCAGAAGTTAAAAATGAGTCTGACTGGACAAAATCAAGGTGTTGGGAGGGCTTGTTCCTTCTGGAGGCTGTGAAGGGAAAATCCATTTCCTTTTTGCCAGCTTCTAGAGGCCACATGTATTCTTTTGTCTGTGACCCCTTCCTTCATCTTTAACACTCACTGTATAATGTCACATCTCTTTCTACTTCCTCTAAACTCATGCTCCTTCTTATAAGGTTACTTGTGATTACATTGGGTCCTTCTAGATAATTCATGATGATCTGCCCATCTCAGGATCCTGTATCCTGTAACTTAATCACATTTCAAGGTTCTTTTGCCATGTAAGAGAACATATTCATAGGTTCTGAGGCTTAGGATATATATTTTTTTGGTGGTCCTTATTCATCCTACCACATTTAAGTAAATTTTTTTTAAGGACTTTGTGTTTGTGAGAAATATTGGGTTTTAATTTCATATGTTTTTCTCAGATTTTTGTATCAGAGTTATATTGGGTTATATCAGGTTTATTTAAGGTAACAAGTGGGAGTACTCCTTCTTTTTCTGTATTCAGAATGAATTTATGCAAGGTTGTTAGAAATTCTTTAAATATTTTATAAATTTCACCAATGAAACCATTTCTACCTGTTGTTTTCTTTGTGGGAATTGTTTCATTAAGAATTAACTTCTTTAAAAATACATGACTATGCAGTTGTCCTGTTTCTTCTTCTGTCCAGTTATGTTTGCAGTACTATGCTTTCCAAGGAATTTATCTATTTTATTTGCTTTCAAATTTATTGGTATTTAATTGCTCATAATATTGTATTGCTATGGTTTTACTGTCTGACGTATCTGTAGTGATATCTCCTTTCATTCTGTATACTGATAATTTGCTCTTTCTTATCTTGATCATTCTCCTAGGGTTTATCAATTTCACTAGTATTTTCCTTGTTAATTTAACTTTTATTATTGTTTTTTGTTTTCTTTCTTGCTATCTTTTTTTTCCATCTTAACTCTTCTTTCATCTGTCTTCTTTGGATTTAATGTGCCCTCTCTTTCTTCCTACTTAAAAAACAAATGTAGAGTACTGATTTTCTAACTTTCATCTTTTCTAATGTAACTGCCCCTAAGTACTTCTTTTGAGGCATACAACAAATTTTGTTTGAGTATCATTTTTATTATTATTGCTTTAAGAATGATTACTGATTTCCCTTGTAGTTTTTTTTGGTCAAAAAATATTTTTTGACTGAAATATCAATTTTAAAAGCTTGTTGAAACTTACTCTATATGACACTTATTACTTGTTAAGTGTTTCATGTGCACATTAAGACAATGTTTATGTATTTTTTTGAATGTAGTGTTTTATACATCTCAAATAAGTGAGCAGTAATGTTTGGGTCTTGTTTACCCTAACTAGGCTTTTCCTCTCTTTGTTCTATAAATTACTGGGGGAAGGTATTAAACTCTCCAGCTATTATTACAGATTTATCTATTTCAGCCTTAATTCTATCAGTTTTTGCTTTTATATTTTAAAGCTCTCTTATGAAATACATATACACTTAGAATTCTTATGTCATCATTATGAAATGTGCCTCTTTATCTCAGTAACACTTCTTAGAGTCTGTTTTCTGTGATATTAATGTAATCACATGAACTTTCTCATGCTTGGTTCTTACATAGTATTTTTTCTGTATTTTATTTTCAACCCATCTGCTATTTTAAATTTAAATACTTAAGTATTTTATATTTAAATTATTTTTAATGTATTACTTTAAGACATCTAGTTGTCTAGACATATGGTTTGACATATAATTGAGGCATATAATTATATTTGTTGTGTTTATCCAGTTTGATACTTATTCCCTTTTAAATAGTGCTTAGTCCACTTGCCTTTAATATGATTGGGCATATTTCTAGTTGTCCCATTAGCTTGTGTTTCTCCTCTTCGTTTTCTGATTTCTTTATGTTAATTAAATAATTTTAACATTTCATCTTAATATTTTTGTTGACTTCTTGTTTTACGTTTTAAATTTCTTTTGGTTATTGTTTTAGGGACTACGATCTGTGTCTTGACCTACCATAGTTTACACAGAGTTAACATTGTACGGTTTTATAGAAGAATGTAGAAACTTTGCAAAAGTGTGATTCCATTTACTTTCCATAATTTCTGGCATTGTTTTAATATATTTTACATCTACATTTGTAATAAACCATGATAAACTGTTGTTATTCTGATTTTAAATAGTTCCTTTTTAACTACATTGAAAGAAGCTTAATTTTTTTGTATTTTACCTCCATATTTTTCCATTTTCAGTGCTCTTTATTCCTTCTTGCAGATTTATGTTTCCTCTTTATTTCTGGTTTTTAGTGGATTAACTGTGCTGTGCCCAAATTTAGTTCTTTTTATTTTTATTTTGCTTTTAAGATGTTTCAGTAAATTTCCACTTCAAATCATGAATTTTTCTGGTCTAGTATTTCAATTTTTTATTGTTTGCATTTTTCTGTTCATTCACTTTACAGTATTTCCCTTTAAGCCGTTGAATATATTTATAGTAAATCTTTAAAATCTTATCTAACAGTTCCAGTCCTGTATCATCTTCTAGGTCTATTTGTTTGAACTTCTGTTTCTCTTGATTATAGTTCACAATTTTCTGCTTTGCATATATAGTTATTGTTTATTATACAGTGGCTATTGATAAAGATAGATTGAAAAGAATCTGGGTTTTATCATCTTCCTTTAAAGAGTGTTTTGTTTTGCTAGATAGTTAAATAACTTGTAGTCCTTTTGTTCATATTAATTTTTTTTATTTATTAAGGTGGGTCTCTCAATCTTTCATTTAGTCCAAGAATGTGATACATCAAGGTCCTTAACTGAATGAATACTCAAGGTATTCGGTGAGAACTCTCACCCAGACTGGGCCGTTTCTCCAAAACTCTCAGCAATTGCACATCTTTATGATGCCTCAGCACTTAACACCATACTTGGAACAAAGTAAGAACTCAGTTTTAGGGGCGCCTTGGTGGCTCAGTTGGTTAAGCGACTGCCTTCAGCTCAGGTCATGATCCCACAGACCCGGGATCGAGTCCCACACCGGGCTCCCTGCTGGGCGGGAAGCCTGCTTCTCCCTCTCTCACTCCCCCTGCTTGTGTTCCCTCTCTCTCTGTGTTTGCTTCTGTATAAATATCACAATATCACAGCTATGATTAGTAGATATTCTTATTATCTCCATTTTGCTCTTGAAATAACTGAGGCACAGTGATGTTATGCAAGTTCATTATTATGTAAGTTAGTAACTGGCATTTGGAGTCCAAATCTAGTACTTTTTACTATTACAGGGAAACATGTTATTTGTTTACAAAGTAGGTTTCCATATCAGCAATTTCGAATGACCCAATATAGTATCTAGAGAAGTTTATTTCAAACTAGGAAGTTAGAAGTTCTACCTAGGAAGCTTGTTTTTAACACAATAATGACAATACCTGGTGTTAGATAATAACCTGATGTTAGATAAACTACTGGCCATCTCCTTTCTCAGGGGAAAGCAAATAAAAACCCAACATCATAAAATTTTTAACTCACTTTAAATATAAAATATTATTTCTACAATTTATCTGCTCTTATTTAAGCAAGCCGTTTGGATATAAAATATTATTTATTTCCTGTCCTTAGCAGTTTTCCTGGCTACTTAATTTTCTAGCTGCCTCACAGAGACAATTGTGAACATATTATTTCAAACACAAGTTGGGATGAAATAATAACCACACTGTTGTTAACTACAGATGAGGATTTCAGAGTGGAGAAGGAAATAGTTCACATTGCCCAATGTTAAATGTCCTGTGTAAATCAAGATATTCCAAAATAGCGGCGCCTGGGTGATTCAGTCATTAAGTGTCTGCCTTTGGCTCATGTCATGATCCTGGAGTTCCAGGATTGAGCCCCACATTGGGCTCCCTGCTCACAGGAAGCCTACTTCTCCCTCTCTCGCTCCCCCTGCTTATGTTCCCTTTCTTGCTGTGTTTCTCTCTGTCAAATAAATAGATAAAACCTTAAAAAAAAAAAGATATTCCAAAATAGCTTCAGTGGCCCCTCTTGTAATATGATTGCAGGATTAGGAAAAATTATTAATATTTTAACCCTTACAAATTCAGTTTCTGTTTTATGTCCAGTAATATGCAAGGAGATTTTTCTTAATATTTTCTGGCAATGGAGTTTGTTTTGCATGTGGATGAAAAGTTATAATTTGTTATGCGAATCAAGAAATAAATATAATACAGGGATGACATGATTGTACATTTTTAATTTCTTTCATTCTTTCATTTTAGTTCTTTCTCTTTTTTTAATTTTTTAAAAGATATATTTATCCATTTGAAAGAGAGCATGTTTGTGGGGGTGAGTGGGGAGAGGTGCAGAGGGAGAGAATCTTCAAGCAGAATCCCCACTGAGCACAGAGAACCCGGGGCTGGATCCTATGACCCATGAGATCACAACCTGAACTGAAACCACGAATCAGAGTCCTAAGGGACTAAACCACCCTATTCTTTAAAACCGCCCTATTCTTTAAAACAACAACAACAACAACAACAACAAAACCCTCCACTGAGAAGAAGTGCCCTTGGAGTTAAAAAGACTTTATTTGAGGGGACAGTTTTAAGTTTACAGAAAAAATTGAAGAGGTTAGTGCAGCATTCACATATTTATCCACTCCTTTGCTCATAATTTACCCTGCTTTTGACATCTTGCCTTAATGTGTCACATTTGATATAATTGTTGAATCAGTATTGATACATTATTATTAACTAAGGTCCATTAACTAAGTTTACATTAAGGTTCACTCTTTGTTTTGAGCAGTTCTGTGGGTTTTGACAAGTTAGTAATGTCATGTATTTACCACTATAGTATTATATAGAACAGTTTCACCAGCTTAAAAAATCTGTGCTACAACTATACAGTCCTTCTTCCCAGTGTCCCTACCCCAGTATCCCCTGGCAATCCGTGACTTTTTTTTTTTTTACTATCTTGATAGCTTTGCCTTTTCCAGCGTGACATATAGTTGAACTATATAGATTATACATAGATTATGTAGGCTTTTCAGACTTTTCCCTCTATGTCTGTTATGGCATGATAGCCCATTACTTTTCATCACTAAATAACATTCCAAGTTTTGGTATTTTGAAAGTAAAGAATATTTTTTAAAAGGCAGTCTCTTTCTGAATGGAACTCTACTAAGTGTAAAATAGAAACGTAGCCTATATTTCAACTGGTTTAAAACAAGAAGGCAGACTTACTGGGATCTAAGGCTAATGTTTTTTAAAATTACAGGTGAAGTGCCAACATTTTTCGTGTATTTTATATATCTGGAAGTTTGTAATATCTCTGAGTTCCTTCCATCTGCTGAAATAATATTATTTATACCTCATAATGCTCCCAGGAATTGAATAATATTATCCGTATTTTATGACTGAGAAAAAAAGAGACAGAAAAAATGAGTTTGGCCAAAGCTATACAACCTGGAAGTAATTGAATTGAAATTTAAACTCAGATCATGCTGCCTCCCAGGTTAATGCTCTTTCCAGTATACTATTATTATACCACTGTATAAGTAAGTACCTTAAATGCCACTAGACCAAGAGAGGTAGACCGAGGGAGCAAGGCCTCGAGCCTACCATGCTCGTCTCCTAAATTCATTCTCATCCTTTTTAAGCCAGAATCTTTAAAGTTTGAAAACTTTACAATTAAGAATGATAGATTATACATATATATTTATCCCTAATCCCTTCTGAAACATCATTAAAGAGAAACAGTAAGGGAATGAAAAAATTTAATTCTAAGAACAAAGAGAATGTAAGAAAAGCATAAGTAGACAAGAAACAAAAATTGAGAAGATAGGACACAGTTACTTCAGTAGCAACTCACTTCATAAAAAGCAAAGACAATTGAAACCTTTCTGTAAAGGAGAATACTAGTAAGAAGCAAGCCAGTTCTTGATGTAGAACACCAGAAAGTCTCAGCCAAATGTCTATTCCTCTGCCACCTAGCAGAAGACTAGAAGAAAAGGGAAGATCCAGGTTTTGTGGGCCTGAAGCTTTCTCTAAGAAGATTAAATTACATTACAAAATTAGACCATTAAAAAAATATTGAGAATGAGTAAAGAGATCATAACATAACACAAAACAGAAAAAGACATACTATTTTAATTATTAAATGCCAGATACCTCTATATTTTTCCTTCTTTTTTACTTCATACTCATTGATGATCTCTTTATGATAGAATTGTACATATTTTCTATACAAAAATAGATCATCAGTTTTTCTATTGGCAGCATTGGTTGAAATTTGTTTTTTATTATTGATAGTGGGAATGCATAATCCATATTATTTAACACAGGTAATACACTCTGTCATGGTGCTACAGACTTCTTTCCTACAAATACAAAAATGCTGTTTTGTGACAATCCCATCATAAGAAAAAAAAGTTAATGGTGCACTTGTAACATTATCAAGTACATTCCTAGAAGGAGAATATTCTCTTTGATCAGGCATCAGTGAGAACCAGATTCTCTGCTTACAACTTCATGTGTGTAAAGTTTGGAAGGATTTTTAAGTCTGATTTTTGGCTGTGTTTATTTCAACTTTTTCTCCTACCCGTAAACTTCCGGTGCTAGGACACATCGTATTGCATTACAATCTCTCCACCTGTATAGTGAGTGATGGGAGTATTTCAGGAAGTCATTTCTAGAGCAATAACTTTACTGTACTGTCAAACATACACAAATCCAGATACTAGTTAAAGTGATACAGACAGGTTTTCATCAGTAATATACTGTTAGAATAAAGAAGAGTCCAGCATCAACAATTTGTACAGAGGTAACTGGGCATTTTAATGGCAGAATGAGGGAATAGGTGGGGAATGGGCATGAGGAGGGGCTCAAGAGTGCAGGGAAGTGAAAAATTACAAAAGGTGTGAAGGAGAACTTTGGTTCATGTGAAACCTATCTAGGTTTGCTAACCAGCACTTACTGAAGTTAGGTTTATACCTTCCCACAGAGACTGGGTGACTGAGACCCTATCTTCAAATGTTGACTGGAACAAGCATTAAATTATATTGGCAGCCCTGACTTTTCTCAAGCAGGTACTTTACTTTAAAGGGTGGAGGTGGGGGCTGCAGTCATCCTAGAGATATGGCTTTGAACCAGTAAAGACTTTTCTAGCATTTCATTCAAGTGTTTATAAGTCAAAGTTGAGGCATAGTCAAGAAAGGGCTTAAAGGAACCTCGCTAGAGTTTCATCAAGGAGAAAATCTTTTATCAATATCCTGAAGTGACTTGAAATCACAAAAATATATCCCATTAAACCAAACTACTTATCTATTCCTAATTTAGTTTATTCTTAGTTATATCTCAAAGTGTCCCCAGCCACTACAATTGCCTAACTCAAGACGAAGAGGGAAAATTGGTATAAAGATAGAAGTCTTCACTGTTTGTAGCTCAAATATCTTTACTTTCACAAATTTTACCGCCCCACCACCAAAATGATCATGAGAACAGTAAATTTGGAGGGTATTCTTTGTAATAATAGAATCAAAGTATCTTGAAATTTAGAGTCAACAGCATAGCAGACAGAGAGCAGAAGTGAGGGGATGTATGTAGTTAGAACCCCTGGAACTCTCCATGGGCAATGGTGGCAAAGATTAGACAGATTAGAGAATTATTCTGTGGAGAGGTAGAATGTCCCCAGGAGGAGAAATACCTTACTTAGGGGCCTTGTAACAAATGACCATGTCTCTAAGCTACCCAGTAGGGAACCTACCAGTCACCAAGATCTGCCCACATATACAAAACTTCCAATCTGATTTTTAGTGCTGTTCTTTTAAATAGGTAGAGTCTTGGATCGCCAAACCTCTAAAGAAAATCTCCAACTAAAACACACAGACCAACACAAACTGAATAAAGGAATATCCTCAGAAGGATAATTATGAGAAGGCATTGCAACTACAACAAATCGATTTTTTTTTAAGTAGCGAGCAAAAAAGATTTACTGAAAATTAAAATGGAAATGCAGTGAGATTTGATAAACTCTTTTATTAGAAAGATAAACTTTAGGAAAAAGTTTAAGATAAACTTTAGGAAAAGTTTCAGAGAATAAAACAAAAATACAGAAAAAAAGTAAGAAGAAAGAGCAAAATTACTAGAAAATTAATTCAGAATGTTCAAGATTTTTTTTTTTTTTAAATAAGAGAGAAAAGAAAAAAACAAATTACCACAGTCATCAAAAAGAACTTTCTCTGTCAGGTGAAGGTTTACAAAAGGACAACCAAATACCTAGCATAATGAAGTAACATATTTACATATATCATTACGAAATTTCAGAATACCAGGGATCCTAAAGGTTTACAGAAAATGGGAAAATCACATACAAATGATTTCAATTGAGAATTGTATCAGCCTTCTTAGAAGACAATGGAGCACTATTTTGCATAACTCTGAAGGGAAAAAATTTAACCCTAGAATGTCATGCCTACTCTATTAGTCAAGGGCAGGATAAATATATTAAAATACGTGGAAGATTTCAAAATAATTTGCTTTCTGTGCATCCTTTCATAGAAGCTGCTGGAAAATGTGTTCCACCAAAGTGTTAGAGTAAATCAAGGAAGAGTAGACAATGTCTTGTATCTCAAATTAGGGATCAAATATAGGGGAGAGCCAAGGGGAATTGGATGCTAGTAAAGAGAAGTGCCAGGACAATAGCTGTTCACTAGATTGTCGAAGTAGTTTAAAGCCATTAAAGCAAAAGAACTGAAGTCTTCAGGAGAGATGTATTTTCCACATATTCTGACCCAAATGAAATAAGAGATGCATTTTATTATTTTGGAAATAGTTCACTCTTTCTGAGAGATATGATAGTAATGGATGAGGATAAAGAACTCAGGATTTAGAGAAGTTATTTTTTTCAGAGTCACAAAGTTCTTCATGGAGCTTGGAATCAAACCTAAGAAACCATAATCCAGGGTACGTGCTTTATTCACTAAATGTTAATCAAAATTATAATGCAAAATAAAAAAAAATAGTAGTGCCATAGAATAAGAGATTACTTTTTAAGAATAGTTGCATATTTTGACGTACAATTTACAAAGTATTTTTTGCATAATATTTTGGTTATGATAAAGGACTTTGGAAGGATTTTGAGTTGGAGAGGTGACATGAGTCAAGTGAATGAAGAATGGGGTATCTGCCAGTAGTAATAATCAGGGCAGAATTGAGGTGGATGCCAGTAAATTCTGAAGATTCACTGTAAACATTTTATGGTATTAGTAGGGGGTTTTGGAAGCAGCTACAACTGACTTTTCCATTGCTAGTGATTTAACGTCTGAACTATAACCTCTGATCTGAATCATTGACTTGATTTCAGACTTTTACTGGGTGACAGATGTGTCAGACTGATTTGAGCCCTGCAGATACAAAACCTATGGTCTGAAATTCTTTCTTCAGAGATTAACAGTGCTAAATGGATCATCTTTGTTTTAAATGACGGGTTTTCTCACTCTAACTTCAAATTTTTATCTTAATCCTATTAATTGGAATTTTTCTAAAATGAATTGAGCATATTTCTTCCTTAAATGAAGAAAAAAAACTATCTTGAACTTTGATTTTTCTTCTAGTTGGTGTCTGGGTTCTTCTCTTTGTGGAGTATCAAGTTGATAATGTTATTGAGCTTTTTAATAAATATATTTTACTATATTTACCATTGCTCAAATAAATAGGCCCTTTTTAAAATCATTTTAACCAACTGAATGCAATTTTTCTACATGTGAAACTTCACTTACACCTTTCTTCACGTAACTCAGGAAATTATTTTAAAAGTTGAGAATTGATATTTTAATAAAATTTATCCTATTTATTTTGTATCTCCTTCAATAGGTGAAATTAAGGCTTTTAGTACACTTTACTAGAAGTCATGGGGGACTGAATCTTTTGCCCTTCCACTCCCAATTTCTAGCCTTCCCCTCCCCAACCTCTATTATACTTTGAAAAAGTGAACATATTATCAGAGTAAATGAGACAGATTCTAAATAAGATGTGTTATATTCCATGATGTTTAAATAATGATATACTGAACTATCTAAACAAATCTACTGTGTATAAGTATGTATATATGCTCTATATATGTAGATAATAAAATACACATAAACTATGTGTATATATTTATGTATGAAAATGTATATATATATTTAAAATACTCCCACCATTGTAGTCATATATGCTGATTAATATCTATGTTATATTTTCTCTGACATTTTTTCTAATTGGTTATCTTCTTAGCCATATTGGATATGCATTTAGGAAAAATTGTGTTTTTTACGTGAACATAACAATTCAAATTTTAAATGTTTGCTTTTTAAAAAAAATTTTCTTTCTAGAAATTGACATTGAACGCTGTGTGCGAGAATCAATCAACCTGTTTTGTTGGACTCCTAAAAGTGCTACTTACAGACAGCATGCTCAGCCTCCAAAGCCAGTTCCTGATAGCAGTGGAGTCAGAAGTTCGGCACCTTTTTTCTCCACTGAGTGTCCAGATCCTCCAAAAACAGATTTGGTATGTATCTACAGATTTAATTTACAAATTCTAAAGGAAGACATATGTTAAAAATATAGTGTAGCATAATTTTTGCTCATAATAATGTTATCACTTATGTCCTTTTAACTGTTTTCTAATATATGATTGTATTTATGCAACTTTAAAAAAACTTTACGTCTGTTTAGTTTTACAGTTAAGAAGATTGTTTGATATATTCCTTCAGGTAACAAGCTTCATATTTTGTCTATATAATTGTAGTATCTCAACTTGTCATATGCTAAAAGAATTACAGGAAGAATTACAAAAACAGTGAAAGACAGGGCGCCTCAGTGGCTCAGTTGGTTAAGTGTCTGCCTTTCTGTCTTAGGCTCAGGTCATGATCCCAGGATCCTGGGATCAAGACCTGAGTTAGGTTCCCTGCTGGTGGGGAGGGGGCAGGTGGAATCTGCTTCTCCCGCTGCCCCTCCCCTACCCCTATGCTCATTCTCTTTCTCCCTCAGAAAGAAAGAAAGAAAGAAAGAAACAAGCAAACAAACAAAGGAGAGAAGGAAGGAAGGAAGGAAGGAAGGAAGGAAGGAAGGAAGGAAGGAAGGAAGGAAGGAAAAGGAGAGAGAAAGACATCTTTTTTTCCACTTATTTTATTATTTTTTTGTCTCTCAATTTTTTAATGTAAACTAAATTAACACAGTGTATTATTAGTTTCAGAGGTAGAGTTCAATGATTCATCAGTTTCATATAACACCCAGTACTCATTACATCACATGCCTCCTTAATGCCCATCACCTAGTTATCCCAACTCCCTATCTGCCTCCTCTTCGGCAATCCTATTTGTTTTCTAATTGAGGGTCTCTTCTGGTTTGTCCCCCTCTCTGATTATGTCTTATTTTATTTTTCCCTCCCTTCCCCTATGATGCTCTGTTTTGTTTCTTAAATTCCACAGATAAGTGAGAGCATATGCTAATTGTCTTTCTGATTTACTTATTTCGCTTACATAATACCTTCTATTTCTATCTACGTCATTGCAAATGGCAAGATTTCATTTTTTTGATGGTAGAGTAGTATTCTGTTCTATATATATATATATACTACATCTTCTTTATCCATTCATCTCTCAATGGACATCTGGGCTCTTTCCACAATTTGGCTATTGTGGACATTGCTGCCCTATTGCCCCTTCGGATCACTACATTTGTATCTTTGGGGTAAATACCCAATAGAACAATTGCCGGATCATAGGGTAGCTCTGTCTTCAAACTTTTGAGGAATCTCCGTACTGTTTTCCAGAGTGGCAGTACCAGCTTGCATTCCTACCAACAGTGTGACAGGGTTCCCATTCCTCTGCATGCTTGCCAACATCTGTATTTTCCTGACTTGTTAATTTTAGACATTCTGACTGGTGTGAGGTGATATCTCATTGTGGTTTGATTTTTGTTTCCCTGATGCTGACTAATGTTGAGCATTTTTTTCATGTGTCTGTTGGCCATTTGTATGTCCTTTGGAGAAATGTTTGTTCATGTCTTCTGCCCATTTCTTGACTGGATTACTTGTTCTTTGGGTGTTGAGTTTGGTAAATTCTTTATAGATTTTGGATACTAGCCCTTTATCTGATATGTCATTTGCAAATATCTTCTCCCATTCTGTCAGTTGTCTTTTGG
The DNA here is from genome assembly GCA_004023965.1 of Spilogale gracilis. Classification (NCBI taxonomy): domain Eukaryota; kingdom Metazoa; phylum Chordata; class Mammalia; order Carnivora; family Mephitidae; genus Spilogale; species Spilogale gracilis. Next base: position 184,211 of record PITA01000752.1, read on the forward strand.
TTGTGTTGACTGTTTCCTTTGCTGTGCAAAAGCTTTTTATCTTGGTGAAGTCCCAATGGTTCATTTTTGCCTTTGTTCCCCTTGCCTTTGGAAACATGTCTACCAAGAAGTTGCTTGGGCAAAGTCAGAGAGGTTGTTGCCTGTGTTCTTCTCTAGGATTTTGGTGGATTCCTGTCTCACATTGAGGTCTTTCATCCATTTTGAGTCTACTTTGTGTATGGTGTAAGGAAATGGTCCAGTTTCATTCTTCTGCGTATGGCTGTCCAATTTTCCAAACACCATTTGTTGAAAAGACTATCTTTTTTTCCATTGGATTTTCTTTCTTGCTTTGTCAAACTAGCTTTCCTTCTAGTTGACCATAGAATTGAGGGTCCATGCCTGGGTTATCTGTTCTGTTCCTTTCATCTTTGTGTCTATTTTTGTGCTAGTAGCATACTGTCTTGAAGATTACAGTTTTGTAATAGTTTGAAGTCCAGAATTGTGATGCCACCTGCTTTGGTTTTCTTTTTCAAGACTGCTTTGGCTATTCGAGGCCTTTTCTAGTTCCATACAAATTTTAGGACTGTTTGTTCTAGCTCTATGAAAGATTTTATTTATTTATTTGACACAAATGGAGAGTACAAGTAGGCAGAGTGGCAAGCAGAGGGAGAGGGAGAAACAGGCTCTCCACTGAGCAATGAGCCCAATATGGGGATTGATCCCAGAACCCAGAGATCATAACCTGAGCCAAAGACAGCCACCTAACCGACTGAGCCACCCAGGTGCTCCGGCAAATGCTTTTTCTACATCTGTTGAGAGGATTGTTTACTTCTTGTCTTTTCTTTTATTAATATGTTATAGCACATTGATTTACAGATGTTGAACCACCTTTGCATCCCAGGAATAATTCCCAATTGGTTTTGGTGAATAATCCTCTTAATGTAATGTTGTAGCCTATTGATTAGTATCTTGGTGAGAATTTTAGTATCCATATTCATCAGGGATGTTGGTTTTTAATTCTCCTTTTAGGTGGAGTCTTTCTGGTTTGGGGATCAAGGTAATGCTGGCCTCATAGAAAGAGTTAGGAAGTTTTCCTTCCATTTCTAATTTTTGAAACATCTTCAGAAGAATACATAATTCCTCTGGGAAGCCATCAGGCCCTGGACTCTTGTTAGGAGATTTTTGATTACTTTTTCAATTTCCTTATTGGTTGTGGGTCTGTTCCGGTTTCCTGTTTCTTTCTGTTTCAGTTTTGGTAGTTTATATGTCCCTCAGATTGTATCCATTTCTTCCAGACTGCCTAATTTGTTAGCATATTATTGCTTATAATATGTTCTTATAATTGTTTGTATTTCTTCAGTGTTGGTTGTGATCTCTCCTCTTTCGTCCATGATTTTATTTATTTGTGTCCTTTCTCTTTTCTTTTTGATAAGTCTGGCCTGGGATTTATCAAACCTTTTAATTCTTTCATCAAAGAACCGACTCCTAGTTTCATTGATCTAGTGTTCTTTTGGTTTCTATTTCACTGATTTCTGTTCTGATTTATTTTTTTAAGATTTTATTTATTTATTGATACAATCTTCAGCTTCACTTACTCTGGCTGTTAGCATATTTAAATTAGATTGCATCTCATCTATAGCCTTTCTAACCTCAGCTTTCACTTCTGTTGCTATGGCTTCCACTTTGAGACTAATGTTCTTTTCTAAATTAGCCATTGCTTGGACGATTGCTACCCTGAATTCCATTTCTGTCATATTGTTTATGTTCATTTCCAGTAATTCTGTGACCGAGGTTGCAGTCTCGGGGTTCTTCTGTTGGGTGTTCCTCCTCCGAGTCATTGTGGCAAGCAGTGGTTGAGAGGGTGTATAGCTAAATATATCAGCCACTGTCTAGGTGGATTGGTTGCTGGAAGGTTTTGAAGCAACCAGAATTCACCACCAAAAAGGGAGAAAAAAGAAAATGGAAGAAAGGAAGCAAGAAAAGAAACCCCTGCCAGAGTGGGGCTCGGTGGTAGGATTTATATGGTACAAAACTGTTACAGGGTAAAGAAAAGGGTTATCAAGGGTAAATGAAGAGATCAAAAGTGAAGCCCAACCTATATGACCCTCAAGACTAGTATTTATATAATACAAAAGCAAAGACAATTACACAGAAACACTGACAGACTAGAGTGGGAAGGTGAGGGCAGACACTCCTTGTGGGCAAGGAATGCATTTCAGACTCTCCCAGGTTTGTCTTGTTATTATTGTTGGAGGAGCTCACCTTCTAAAGATATAGGGAGATTAGAACTGGTTGTATATAGGGGTAGTATTGAATAGGGATGTGGGATTGACTTGAAGCTTGTAACTTCATGTATATGTAAAAGAGAGAATAAAGGAAAGAAGAGAGAAGAAAGGGAAAAACAGAGAAAACAAACAGGAAAACAAGAGGCAACAACAACAGCAGAAAATACAGGAGTGTGTTTGAAAAAATTTCAAGGTTAAAAAAAAATGTTATTGGGTATTGTATTGAGTATCACGTTGTGATAAAAAGGGGGTTAAAATTGAAAGAAGAAAAACCATGAGAATGTATTTTTAAGCTTAAAATGGAAGCTTTAAAAGTAAAAATAGAAAAAAAGTTTAAAAAAAAGCAAATAAGGTGGAAAACTGTATCAATAAAGTATAGGGCTTTTGGTACTTGTAGTCAGTACCAGGAGTTTAATAAATTGCCTTTCCCCCCGATGTTGGGGTTTTACAGTTTTGAGTGTTGTCCTCCTGAGCTTCTGGCTTGCTTTCTGGGGGCGGGGCCTGCCGCACTGTTTTCAGTCCCTTCTACCTGGGCTGTGTCTCTCCGCCCCCTTGCTAGAGACTAGTCTCCAATGGTAACCAGGTTGTCAGGTTACAGTTCTGGTGGCGGAGCTTTGTTCTTTTACGTCCTTTTTCAGCTGCCGAGGAAGTCAGGTCGGAGCAAGATGTCTGCACCCAGACCTCCTTCCCAGAGAGAGCCTCTACCCAGAGAGACGCTCTTTCTCGCCTCCCAGTTGGCAGCCTGTCACAGCTGGGCAGTCGCAGATGCTGGATTGATTTCTGCCCACGCCCCCACTTGTCGCTTCACTCCCGCACCTCAAAACCACAACTTCTTTTGGATCGCGCGACCTTGTTTGTGCCAGGGGACCCGCGGCTCTTCAGGTCCCACGCAAGTCTGCAAAATCGCCTTCCCTGGAGGGTCCGCACCCAGCCCACGGGGTGGGGAGAAGCAGGAGGGAAAAGCAGCAGAGGAAAGGGGAAAAAAGAAAGAAAGAAAGAAAGAAAGAAAAGAGAGAGAGAAAGCAGTGGAAAAATAGACTGCACACCCGCCGCTCTCGCTGAGATCCCCCATGCCACACAGGGCACTCCTGCTCTCCGTGAAACCCTGCTCCTCTGGCTTAGGCAGTGGGGGGATAGACTCCGCACCCCAGCCCCTCTAAGTTCCTTCAAGCCGTGGGTCACTTCCTCTCCCTATGGATTCCTGTCTCCCCGCTACCATGGCGGAAAAACTGACTTTGCACCTCACAGGGCACTCTTTGTCCCTGCGGGTCCCCATCTCCCTGCTGCTGCAGCAGAAAAAACAGACTCCAGCGCCGCCGGCTCTGCTGTGTTCCCGGTTCTGTTTCGCCCTGAATCAGACTGTAATCTGCTGTTATTCCCGAAGCACAAGGCACTTTTGTGCTGGGGTATTTGCTTTCAATGGTTCAGCTCTGCGGGTTTCCTCCCCCACACCCCTGTCTCTGGGGATAAGCCTCCGGTCGCTCTCACTTGTTTCTACCTTTTTGCCGATGGTCTTTGTCTCCCATGGTGATCCAGAAGTGCAAAATATCACATTTCAGGCTGATGTCATGGGTGCTCACAGTGGTCCTGTAGTGTTTTTTTGCTGGAATTGAGCTCACTTCAGGGAACTCCCCGAAATGCGGTCACCTGGCCTTCTGCCATCTTGAAAGCCCCTCTAAGATTTTATTTATGTATTTAACAGACAGAATACAGCTAGAGAGGGAACACAAGCAAGGGGAGTGAGAGAGGGAGAAGCAGGCTTCCTGCTGAGCAGGGAGCCCAGTGTGGGGCTCAATCCCAGGTCTCCGGGATCATGACCTGAGCTGAAAGCAGTTGCTTAACCAACTGAGCTACCCAGGCGCCCCTCTTTTCATTACTTTTTAAAAATTCTTCAATTTCCTGGTTTACCTATTCGTTCTTTAGTACGATGCTCTTTAACCTCCACAAATTTTGAGTTCTTCCCAAATTTCCACTTGTGAATGAGTTCCAGTTTCAAAGTACTGTGGTCTGAAAATATGCAAGGAATGATCCCAGTCTTTTGATGCAAGTTGAGACCTGATTTTTTACTTAGTATGTGATTTACTCTGGAGAGTGTTCCATGTATACTTGAGAAGAATGTGTATTCTGTTGCTTTAGGATGGAATTCTCTGAATATATATGTGAAGTCCATTTGGTCCAGTGTGTCATTCAAAGCCCTTGTTTCTTTGTTGATCTTTTGCTTAGATGATCTGTCCATTGCAGTGAGTGTGATATTAAAGTCCCCTAGTATTATAAATATTTACAATTATTAGATCTTCTTGTTGGATAGAACCTTTAATTATATTGTGTCCTTCCTTATCACTTATTAACAGTTTTTGGTTTAAAATCTAATTTGTCTGAGATAAAGATTGCTGCCCCTGCTTTCTTTTGATATTCATTAGCATGATATAATTTTCTCCCCCTCACTTTCAATCTGGATATATCTTTGGGTCTAAAATGAGTCTCTGACAGACAGCATATCGATGGGTATTGCTTTTTTATACAATCTGATACCCTGTGTCTTTTCTTTGGAACATTTAGTCCATTTACATTCAAAGTAACTATTGAAAGATATGAATTCATGCCATTGAATTACCTGTAAAGTCACTGTTTCTGTATATTGTCTCTGTTCCTTTCTTGTCTGTATTACTTTTGGACTCTTTCTTTGTTTAAAGGATCCCCTTTAGTATTTCCTGCAAGGCTGTTTAGTGATCAAAATTCTTTTAGTTTCTGTTTGTCCTGGATGCTTTTTATTTCTCCTATTTTGAATGACATCCTTACGGATAAAGTATGCTTGGCTGCATATTTTTCCCAGGTACCACCCTGAATATATCATATCTGTGCTTTCCGGACTGCCAGGTCTCTGTGAATAGGTCTTCTGCCAGTCTGATGTTTCTACCCTTGTATGTTATGGACCTCTTGTCCCAAGCTGCTTTCAGGATTTTCTCTTTCTCTCTGAGATTTGCAAGCTTCACTATTATATGTTGAGGTGTTGACCTATTTTTGTTAGTTTTTAGGGGGATTCTCTGTGCCTCCTGGACTTGAATGCTGGTTTCCTTCCCCAGATTAGGGAAGTTCTCAGTTACAGTTTACTCTAGTATACTTTCTGCGTGCTCTCTCTCTTTCTCTCTCTCTCTCTCTGTTGTTCTCTCTCTTTCCTTTTCTTTTGGGATCCCTATTATTCTAACATTGTTTTGCTTTATGGTATCACTTATCTCTTGAATTCTCCCCAATAGTTGTTTTTCTCTCTTTTTCTCAATTTTGTTTTCTCCATCATTTTGTCCTCTATATCACTAATTCTCTCTTCATTTATCCTAGTAGTTAGAGCCTCCATTTTCTATTGCATCTCATTAATAGCCTTTGTGATTTCAACCTGATTAGATTTTAGTTCTTTTACTTCTCCAAAAAGGGATTCTCTAGTGTCTTCTATGATTTTTCAACTGCAGCTAGTATCTTTATAATCATGATTCTGAGCTCTAGTTCTGACATCTTACTCATATCCATACTGATTATATTCCTGACAGTCAGTACTGCCTCTTGTTCTCTTTTTTGAGGTGAGTTTTTCCATCTTGTCATTCTGTCCAGAGAAGAATAGATGAACAAGGGAACAGAATACTAAAATGGCAACAGAGAAATATACTCTAAATCAGAGGATACCCAAACTGAAAAAAAAAATAGAATTAAAAAAAGAGAGAGAGAGAGAGAATATAATCAAACAGGTGAACAGAGCAGAGCAATACACTGGATCCTATGTATATTTTGGTCTATTTGTTACAAAATTAGATACCAAAAGTACCAAAATTGAAAAGAAAGAACAACTTATATATGTACAGAAATAAAATTAAATACAATGAAAAGATAGAAAGTAACTGTAAAAATGAAAAATTAAGACTTAAAAAAAGAGTTGATAAAATAAAAAATTGGCTGAAAAGGAAAGAGAAAAAATTAAAATTGGAAAACTAAAGAATCATAAGGAGGAAAAAAACATGAAATATACTATTTCCCCCAACTCTGGAGTTTTGCAGTTCTGTGTGATTAGTAAACTTAACTTAGTGGGATGTTCTTGCTGATTTTTGGGTGGGAGGGGGTCCTGTTGTGCTGATCCTCTGGTGTCTTTGCCTGGGACAGAATTGCATTGCCCTTGACAAGGGGCCAGGCTCAGTAAGCAGCTCCAGATTGCTCTATATGGCTTTTGTTCTCTGAAGGCTTTCCACCTGCTTTAGAGGATAGGAATGAAAATGGCTGCCTCCTGATCTCCAGAGCCAAAAGCTCATGGTCCTCACTCCTCAGTGAGCCCCCAGGGAAAATAAGTCACTCCTGTCTCCCTGGTTTCCACCCACACTTTGTGCTCACCCAGCCTGTGACCAAGCATTTCTGTCTCAGGCACACAACCCCACTTAGAGTCTCCAAACCCTGTAGATTCCTGTGGCATGCACACACACTGCTCCTCCTGGGGAGGTGCAGAAAGTCTCCCCACAGTTCCGCCATTTGTTGGGCCCCTGCTGGGAGAGTGGTCACTTGACCAGGCTATGGTTGGTGGTTTATGGCAACACCAAGCTGAAAGACCACTCCTGGGCTCGTTGGTTGGAGCTGTCTTCCTGATTCTGGTGCCTGGGAGATCTGCTGCAGTCAGGCACCCTCATTCTGTGATCCTGAGGATCCTGAGACTACACTGTCCCACCTAGAATTCCACCCCCCTTGGCCACCTGAGAGCCATTCAGGCACAGATATATCCCTCACTGGAGTAGACTTCTAAGTGTTCTGATTTTGTGCTCCACTGTTATATTACTATATCACTTTCCAGTGAAAGCCAGCTTATGGAAGCTCTCTCCCCTCATTTATCTTTCTGTATATCACCTCAGATTCACTTCTCTGCACTTTCTACCTTGCGGAAAGTGGTTTCTTTTCTAATTGTAGAATTGCAGCAGTTTTTTCTTAGACTTCCAGTTGAGTTTGCAGTGTTCAGAATGATTTGACAGCTATCTAGATGAATTCCTAGGACCAAACAAAACCAAGGTCTCCTACTCCTCTGTCATCTTGGAGTCTTTTCTCTCAGAGTTCTTAATATATAAGAATAAGAATATATACGTACTGGGTGCTGTTTGACCAAATAAATAAATAAATAAATAAATAAATAAATGCATTTTGAAAATCTGTGCCAGTCAGAACTTTTAACATTATTTATTCTTTCTAAATTTATTCTTGGCTTTATAAATATGAGTTGACTAATCTTTCAGCTATAATAATTCATATAGTCATATATTCCAATATTACCACAATATCTTAATTATTTCCATTACATTAAATTTCCGTGTGTGTGTGTGTGTGTGTGTGTGTGTATAGTTTTTAAGATACCGTAATAAGTTTAATAGGATAGGCTCTAACTTGTAAAAAGTAACGTTTTAATGATAAAACTTTTTCAGATTTTCTTCATATATGTTATAGAATAGATGATGCTGCTAGATTTTTTGGAAATATATGTTTTTGCAAGAATTTGCAATTTTCACCCCTTTGTTCTTTCTGTGGTTTTTCTTGTTCCCAAAATATGAGGGCATCCTTGTCTTCTCATTATCCTATCATGATCAAATTGTATTTATTAAAGATAGTTATGAACATAACTCTGTAGTTGAATACAATGTAGTTTTAGTAATTGCAGTCCCTGCTTCCAGAAATATTGATGATAAAGACAACAGCAGCTATATGAAAAATTATGGTAAGATATTTGAACATCTTAAGAACTAAAACTAGATTAAGAACCTACACTAGTGGGGCGCCTGAGTGGCTCAGTTGGTTAAGCGACTGCCTTCGGCCCAGGTCATGATCCCAGAGACCTGGGATCAAGTCCCACATCGGGCTCCCTGCTCGGTGGGAAGCCTGCTTCTCCCTCTCTCATTCCCCCTGCTTGTGTTCCCTCTCTGGCCGTGTTTCTCTCCGTCAAATAAATAAAATCTTAAAAAAAAAAAAAAAATAAGAGCCTACACTAGTAAATAAATATTTGCATTATAGTTTTCCAAAAGCAGACAAGGCCTTGCAAGGAGAAATAAATTCTGGAATACTGGAAGTGTTCCAGCAGATGACATTATTACTACCTAATGGATTTTGGTAGAAGAACTCACGTATCAGTTAAGGGTTGTTCTAGATGACTATAAGATAGCTTGAAAGAGTGGTGCCTTGGTGGTTCAGTCAGTTAAGCGTCTGCCTTCAGCTCAGGTCATGATCTTGGGGGTCCTAGGATTGATAGGGAGTCTGCTTGTCCGTCTGCCGCTTCCCCTGCTCATGTGCTCTGTCATTCTCTCTTTCAAATAAACATAAAACCTAAAAAAAAAAAAAAAAAAAAATTGAAAAATCTGAAATTTAATGATTCTATATAAAAACTTATTTTATAATTTTCTTCTTTTCAAATTGTAAAATGTATCCTCTTCATAACAGAAAAACATTAATTCTCATCTTTATATTGGAGAAATAGCCTTTGGCAGATAAGCTGTTTTTAGCAAACTATAATGGCATTTAATGACGGGGAAGTTGAGTAAGTATAGAAATTAATAAGATAACACTGAGTTGGGAGTTGGGAAAATTAAGTAAAAATAAAGGTATAAGAGAAGTAATAATATCTAAATATGGGTTCCTGGGTGGCTCAGTCGTTAAGTGTCTGCCTTTGACTCAGGTCGTGTTCCCAGGGTCCTGGGATCGAGCCCCTCGTCAGGCTCCCTGCTCTTCCGGAAGCCTGATTCTCCCTCTCTCACTCCCCGTGCTTATGCTCCCTCTCTAGCTGTGTTTCTCTCTCTCAAATAAATAAATAAAATATTTAAACAAAAATAAAATCTGAATACTTGGTGTCTCCTTAAAAATATACTTGAGTTTTTAAGTGTAGATAAATCCTCATAAGAATCTATAATGAAGTATGATTATCCCTATTTTATAATGGGAGCATGAAACTAAACCCAGAAAGAGATTAATAGTTTATATAGCTAGTACATAGTAACACCAAAATTTAACCCAATGTCTTTAAGACATCATACGATGTATTTTTTAATTAATTGAGCTATAATTTGCATATCATGAATTTCACCCTTTTCAAATGTAAAATGCAGTGGTTTATAGAATATTCACAAAGTTGTGCAACTACCACCACTATCTACTTCCAGGATATTTTCATCTCCCCAAAATGAAACTCTGTAACCATTATGAATCACTCTTCACCTCTCTCAGTGTTGCAAATCCTAGCCTACTTTATATCTCTATTGATTTACCTATTCTAAACATCTCATAAAAATGGAATCATACAATAACATGCCCTTTTGTTCCTCACAATGTTTTCAAGTTCTATCCGTGTGTCAGTACTTCATTTCTTTTTATAGCTGGATAATATTACATTGTGCAGATATACTACATTTTATTTATCAGTTCATTAGTTAATGGACATTTGATTTATTTCTGCTTGTTAGATGTAATGAATAATAGTGCTGTAAACATCATCTGTAAGTATTTGATTAGGTACTTGTTTTCAGTTCTTTTAAATATATACTTAGGAGTAGATTTTCTGGTTCATATGATAATTCTGTGTTTAACTTTCTGAAGAACTGCAAAACTGTTCAGTGAAGTGCCTGAACTATATTACCTTCCCCTTAGTGATGTATGAGGGCTCCAATTTCTCCTTATGCTGCCAATATGTGTCACTCTTTTTGATCATGGCCATCGTAGTAAGTGTGACATGGCATGTCATTATGCTTTTGGTTGTGTTTCCCTAATCATGTTACATAAATAAATACATTAAAAGTAATGTATTTATTAATCATTTGTGTATCTTCTTTGCAAAAATCCTTTGCCATTTTTTAATTGAGTTATCTTTAGTTGTTGAACTGTGTAGTTTTTTACATATTCTCTATTTAGGTCCCCTTATCAGATAAATAATATGTACTTATTATCTTCCATTCTATGCATTATCTTTCTACTTTCTTGATAATGTCCTTTGAAGCATATAGTTTTTAATTTTGATGATGTCCAATTTATGAGTTGTTGTTCTCTTGCAACTTTCAAAGTTCTCTGTCTTTGGTTTTTGACAGTTTGATTATGGTGTGTCTCAATGTGGAATTTTTTTTTTTTTTACTTTATCCTAGTTGGAGTTAATGGAGCTTCTTGGATGTGTAGATTGTTTTACAGTGGGTTTTAAAAGTTTTCATCCATTATTTATTCAGATATTTTTTCTGTCCCTTTCTCTTCTCTTCTTCTGGGATTCTCATTATCTGCTTATTGCTATAGTTGATGGTGTCCCAAAGTTGCTTAGGCTCTATTCATTTTTATGCATTCTTTTTTCTTTCTGCTTCTTAAACTGGATAATTTCATTTGACGTATCTTTATGTTCACTGATCATTCTTCCACTAGCTTGTATCTGCTTTTAAGCTCCTCTAGTGAATTTTTCACTTTATCATATTTATCATACTTTGCAACTCCATAATTTCTATTTGATTCCTTTTCATTAATTCTCTTTAACAATAAACTATATTTGATGAGACATTGTTCCTTAATTTCTTTAGACATGGTTTCTTTTAGTTCTTTGAACATATTTAAAGGAGCTTATTTAGAGTCTTTATCTAGTAATTCCAACATTTCATACTAGTTTTTGTTGAAAACTTTACATTTTAAATAATATAATATGGCAACTCTGAAAATCAGATTCTGCCCCACCACAGGGGTTTTTGTCGCTGTTTGTTATGATGGTGGTGGTGGTTGTTGATATTTGTTTAGTGACTTTTCTGAACTAAACCTCTATAGTTTGTATTATTTGTCAGCTATGATCACTGCTTAGTCATCTCAATGGTCACCTAATCTTTAGATAGAGATATCCTTAAGTTTCTATTCTCAGTAAGTCTTCCAGCCTTGGTGATGAGCTCTGTGTGCATGTTGGGGCACATATTTATCATTCAGGCAGCAGTCTACATTGCCTTAACCTTTGCTTCCTACTTGCTCAGAGCCTTAAGATCATCCAAAGGTGAGAGATTAAAGCTCTCTCAGGTCTTTCTAGAGGATGCAAACAGTCTTACATATGCGATAGCCTTCTAAATTCCCAGGAAACATGTCAGAGCTTCCTAAAGCCCCATGTTGGACATTGCCTTCTTCAGCTTTTAACCCTTATTTTTAACTTTTATTATTAGCTTCTTATTTACCTCAGTTTTTATGGTTATAGGCACCTCAGACAGCTGCAATTTTAAAACAGTCACTGCTGACTGTTTTTGCCAAAAAGACTGCTTGAGACAGCTCTAAATTAGGTCCAGTAAAGACAAGAATTGTGAGAAACGTTTTTAGAGAACTGGCAGAGAGGCCAAATACTTACAGTTCCCAAAATGGTGGTTCTGGGGAGCTCTAAAACATTCTGCCCCTTCCAGAGGTTGCTAGCCTGCTGGTTTATGGAACTGTTGGTTTTCGAGGTGACTGTGGAGCTGAGAAGAGGGAAATGATAGTAGGGCAAATTAAAACAAGGCTCACGCTCTTACTGAGATTCAGATATTTCTCTTAAATATGCACTCCTCAGATTTCTATAGATTTTTTTTTAATTTCCATAGTTCTGAAATCATTTATTTAGATAATCGTTACCAGTGGCCTCATTGTTTTTCTGGAGGAGCAGTTTTTAAGAGATTTTTATTCTTCCATTCTTACTGATGTCAATCATATTCTATGCTACTTGTCTACAGCATTCTAATTCTTGAGTGAAACAAAATTGGGAGATTGTTGAATTTTAAAGATCAGAAAGGAATACTAACAGTTCAAAAAACTTTGCTTTTAAAGCTTTATGATGTAAAATATAGTTTTGAATGTACTCTTAAATCAGATATGTTCTCCCCATCAAGAGCAATACTGAGAAATGGAAGAGAAAAATATACTACATTATTTACATGAAAGGTTCTACCTGAAGAATATCCAAGTTTTAGTTCCCTTTTCTTTAGGATTTATTTTATTCCTTTTTATATGTTTCAACCATAAAGGAAAATATAATGAATGACATGAAAACCAATATATTATTTTTTCAATATGATTTTTGAATACACCACAAAATAGATACTGTTGTAGTTGCTGGGATATAACAGTGGGGTAAAAAAAAAGTACCTGCCCTCATAGAATTTCCACTTAATGGAAGATATACAGACAATAAGAAAAATAAATAAATGAACACTTGGTGTGTTACTTGGGAATAGTTGCCACTGAGGAATGTAAAGAATAAGGGAGATAGAGAATGCGAAGGAGGAGGAGTTGGGAGAACATTAAAGAAGAATTACTATTTTATATGTGGCACTCAAAGAAGGTCTAGCTGATAATGAGACATTTAAGAAGAGAACCTAAAGGAAGTGAGAGAGTGAATTGTATAGATTTCTTGAGGAAAAATGTTCCGTCTTGCAAGTGCAACAATGGTAGCTTACTTTGTAGGGGACCAGTAAGGGACTATGTATAGAAGGGGATGAGTGAGGGGCACCTGGGTGGCTCAGTTGGTTAAGCGACTGCCTTCGGCTCAGGTCATGATCCCGGAGACCCGGGATCAAGTGCCACATCGGGCTCCCTGCTCGGTGGGAAGCCTGCTTCTCCCTCTCTCACTCCCCCTGCTTGTGTTCCCTCTCTCTCTCGCCGTGTTTCTCTGTCAAATAAATAAATAAAATCTTAAAAAAAAAAATAATGGGATGAGTGAAAAGGGGAGGAAAAAGTGAGAGATATCAGTGGGTAAGATCTTGTATAAGCCTTAAGACTTTGATTTTATGCCAAATGAGATGAGAAGCTATTGTAAGATTTTGAACAGAATGGTGACATGACCTAACTTACATGTGAAAGGATTATTTTGACTACTACATGGAAAGGATACTATAAAAGGACAAAGGCAAAACAGAGACTAAGCAAACAGTATGGTGGTTTGGATCCAAGGGTCTAACAGTGGAAGTGATGGGAAGTAGATATATTTTGAAAACAAATCTAACAGATCCGTTGACACTTTGAATGTGAGGTATAAAAGAGGGGAATCAAGGATAAAGTTTTGGGGCTAGGCTAGAAGGATGGTGTTTCAGTGTTTTAATTTACTGATTAAAGAACACCATAGGAGGAGCAGGTTGGAAGATAGAAATTAATTTGAACTGTTGATTTAGCAATTATTAGTTGTCCATAATGAATAATAAATATAGTATTAGTTTTATACATAATATCTTTTATGGTATTGTGTTTTCTAGTTGATTATTACTGGTATAATAGAAAGATTATTATATATTTAAGATTCATTTTAGAGTTAGCAAACTTGTTTGATCTTCTGTTTTTAAGAGACTTTATTTTTTAGGTTTACAGCAAAATTGAGCACTAAGTTCAGAGATTTCCCACATACTCCACACTCCCACACATGCATAGTATCCCTCATTATCAACATCCACCACAGAGTGACACATTTGTTAAAACTAATAAACCTATATTGATAATAATCAGTATTACTCGAAGTCCATAGTTTACCTTAGGTTCACTCTTGGTAGTGTACATTATCTGGGTTTGAACAAATACATAATGACATGTATGCATCATTTTTGCTATACAGAGTATTTCCAGTACCCTAAAAATCCACTGTGTTCTACCTATTCATCCTGTCCTCTCTCCCAAACACTAGGAACACAAATCTTTTTACTGTTTCCATAGTTTTTCCTTTTCTAGGATGTCATAAAGTTAGAATGATATAGTGTATAGCGTTCTCAGATTGGCTTTTCACCTGATAATACGTATCTAAGTTTCCTCCATGTCTTTTCATGTCTTGATAGCTCATTTTTTAGTGCCGAATAATGGTTCATTGTACCAGTTTTTTAACCATTCACCTACGGAAGGACATCTTATTTCTTCTAAATTTTAGCATTTATAAATAAAGCTTCATTAACACCTATGTGCAATTTTGTGTAGACAAAAGTTTTCAACTCCTTTGAGTAATACCAAGTATTTTTAACTTGATTCTCTTTTTAACTATAATAGATTGTAGATTCACTTGGATGTTTATAAAGCTAATGCAATCATATAAATATGTACAAAATATCTTTCTAGTTACTACTTTTATGATTACATCTTTGATTTTTTTTTTTGTCTTACTGCATTGGAAAACACCTCTAGTATAAAATAAACTAGAAGTTATGAGAATGGACAGATTTGTTTGTACTTAAATGTAATGAAAATGCCTCTAGTTTCACCACTAGGTTTGATGTTTTTGATAAATATTCTATTTGGGTGATGAGTAATTTTTTATATAGAAATTTTTCCCTTTCTTTTTCTGTTAGTGGAGTGATTATCATGAATGAGTGCTGCATTTTTTCAAATGCTTATTCAACTGGTAAGGACTGATTAAGACCATCCAATTTCCCCCTTTAATATGATAATGTGTAACATTATTAATATTTCTATATTAAGTGGCCCTTGCATTCCTGAGATTGACTCGAGTAGGTCACTATAAAAAAACAATACTGACTTGCTTTGATTTGCTAATTTTTTATTTGATTTGCTAATATTTCCTAATAGTGAATTTCTGTGTTCAAAAGTGAAATAAATTTATAATTTTCTTATCTGTCCTTGTCAGTCTTTCTTATAGTTCTCTGGGCTGCCTGGGTGGCTCAGTGGGTTAAGCCTTTGGCTCAGGTCATGATCCCCAGGGTCCTGGGATCTAGCCCGAGGGAGGATTTCCTGCTCAGTGGGGAGTCTGCTTCTTCTTCTCCCTCTTTCCCTACCCCTTCCCCCAACTTGTGTGCTCTCTCTCAAATAAGTAAAATCTTTTAAAAAAGAAAAAAGTTTGCATTTCTCTTTACATTTTTCTGCTGTCCAATCAGTTTGTATAAGAGGAGTTATCTGTTTTGTCTATAAAACCATCTGAGCCTATTGTTTTTTAATTAGGAAGATATTTGATCATTCTTCTTAAGTCAATTTTTGTAATTTTATGAGTTTCTTAAAATTATCCATTTAAATACCATGCTTATTTATCAGAACTCTTAAAAGTATCTGTTTTGTCAGAATTTTATATTTATAAAATTCTTCTTTCAAAATAATTTAATCTTTTTTTTTACATTTTATCTGAAAATTTTTCCCTTTTTCTGTCCTTCTATTTATTTTGAGTCTTCTTGGTTCAGATTTAAATGTTTAATAAAAAGCAGATACAAATAAAGAATGTATGTATGTACTATAAAAGCATATTTATTACATTCATTACATTGAATAATCATAATTCAGATTTATATACTATATATCCATGTCAAGTTCTAAATAGATAAAAAATGGCTTTTAACATAAACTGCACTCTCACTAGTAGAATGGAAGCTTGAAAATAGCTATGAGAGGAGAATTCTAATTAACATTTATATATGCATTTATCATATTTATCTCCTGAAGTAGACCCATTGTAGAAAAAGCATGAGATGTGCTGTTACATGGACTTGGTTTTAAATTTCACCCTGCTCTTTTGGTTTTATAATCTTACAATCTTTATAACTGAACTAGTTTCCCTGTTTGTAAAAGCAGACGTAATTATAATAATTCCTACCTTGCAGAATTCCTACCTTGTTTCAAGAACGATACATGCAAAGTATCTAGTTCAATGTCTAATATGTAATAAGAACTCAAAAAATGGTAACAATTATTATTACATGTTTAATAATTAAAGATTAAAGGTTTCAATTTTGAAAACTACCCAAGAATTATATGATAGTCTTCTATATCTAAATAATATGTACAGAAGAAGAGGTGTCCTGGTATTCCATTTCTGCTCAGCTATGCTAGCGTTATTACTATCACTTTATATTTAGAAGTCATTACAAATAGTAAGGGGAGTAAGGGAGAGGGAGACTGGCTCTCCAAAGAGCAATTTTACCTCAGTAATTTAAGTTTACAATTTTACTTTGACCTTTACTTTTTAGTTTTAATACTATTCTGATCTGGAAACTACTAAGGATTTGCCAAAAGAATTATTTCATCTAGTGCCAAGTTTTTCCCATCAGCTTTTTTTTTTAATAGCTAGGATTCTGTTTCACATTTCCAACCACAGCTTAATTTAAAAAATATATAGGTAGATTTATGTGTAAAAATATATATGTATATACACACATACGTATATGTACATAATTACACACATATATATGCATACATATGTATTTGTGTAAAGGTATGTAATTGATGAATCGAAAGAATTGGATTTATTAAAACTGAATATTTTGAAATTCCTACTTAGATAAATGAACTAGTAGGTTGAAAATAGATGGATTAATGACATGTTATGTTGAAAATTAGCTTAAGTTATAAGGGAATAGGATGGGGAGAAGAATGGAAAAGGAATGGAAAATTACATACTCAAGGGAACATTTAAGGTTGGAAAATATATACTGTGCATTAAATTAATAGTTTTCTTTACTGGGGGAAAATTTTTGTGATACAAGTTATGAAACTTAATCTCAACAATTATTTTCTCTGCCAGTAGAGGTACACTATATGTATATATAGTGATTCTCAATTTGTTACAAAACTTCTGTCTCTCACCATCAAAGTCTCTGTAGGGTATATGGATAATTTATGTGATTATTGGTATCCTTTACCAACATTTTCTTCTTATCCTTTCCCTAGAATATATTTTAAAAGAGCAAATTTCATTCTTTAGTCATTCTTTGATCTTTATTTTCATTATGTCCATGCTTGAAGGTGTACATCCAAGTGAAAGTGAAGCATGATTGAGCCAAGCTGAATGTTTTCTTTTTTCTATACTTATTCTGAGATGAATTATTTACCAAGGCTCTGCTATGCTCATTTAATATTTATTTATTCATTCATTCATTTACTTATGCCCCCATCTATTCAGATAAATGTTTAAACATTAAGTGGAATGACTGGGAGTCACCATTATAACTTAGTGCTTTGAGTATAATATTTGGGGAAGGTGGGAAATTCTTAGAATTCTTCCTTGAGATATTTGGCCATGCCTCCTTACCACCATTGAATTGTTGATGAATTTATTAAAAAGAAAAAAAGAAACTGCTACCAATTCAATCTCATGACTAACTTTAAAAGTCAATACAATTACATGTGCAATTTTCAACTCCTCAAGAAATTTATAGACATACTAAAGAAAAAGTATATCAGAGACATTAGGTCTCTTGTACCCAATAGAACTATTGTGAATGTGAGTGACTGTGTTTTCAGAGGCCACTTTTATCATTTAATTCATTGTTTTCTGTTTAGTTACATATACTTTTTGTTGTAAGATTCAGATTATTTTTGAGAGTACATAGCATCACCACAGTGAGAGTTACTACATTGTATTTTTAACTGCTATCTTCCATTGTCATTTTGAGATTCAAAATGTCATTGAATCAGCAGCTTTTACAAAGTAAATCTGAGTCCAGTTCTTCTTAAGTCTTCGTATAACTACCACCTACATGTGATGAAAAGACATTCCTATGCTATATCTGTATAATACTTATAGGACAGATTTTTTAAAAGATATTGTTATACATCTGTACTCAGAAATAAGTCTGTTCAAAAAGAAAAAAAAACAGAAATAAGTCTTCAAATGATCATTATGCTTTGACCAAGTAATAATAATAATAATAATACAGACAACATTCCTTAGATCATTATTTAGTGAAACTGGGAAGCAATAAAAAAATAACTTCTTATGATTTAAAAATTAAAAATAAACTGAAAAAATTAAAGTTCTTAATTCTTCAGATAAGTAAAAAATTCCAATTGAAAGTTCTAGGGTACCTAGAAAATAATGTGAGAACTCTATATATCAGAATCTATTGGAGTAAAGCTAAAGTGGGCATTTTTCTTAACACATAATGTTTTACACATACTAGATATTTATCAGTTGTTCTTATCAATTTATTTTATTTCAATGAGCCTTTGAAAGATAGGGTTTATGTAAGTAAAGGACGTCAGGTGTTCCTTTTTCATCACCATGAGCAATCTCAAACCATTCTAATAAAACTTGTATGGAAAATAAAAATAATATTGCATATGTATCTAATTTTATTTTATTTATTCTTTCTAATGTATACTGAACTTTGGTAAAGAGCCTAATCACTGCAATCGGTCCAATTTCCTGCTAACAAGAGAATTTGCAACACAGGGAGTTCTGTTACTGTTCTCGTGATTTTTGGTGTATAGGGGCCAAGATTTTACAAAGATATAAGATTTGTAACTTTATGAATATTACATTTTTGAGAGTTTAAAGAAGGAGTTCTTAAGTATACAGATCTAAAATTATATTTTTTTAAATATTTTATTTATTTGACAGAGAGAAACGCAGCCAGAGAGATAATACAAGCAGGGGGAGTGAGAGAGGGAGAAACAGGCTTCCCGCTGAGCAGGGAGCCTGATGTGGGACTCCCGGATCATGACGTGAGCCGAAGACAGTCGCTTAACCAACTGAGCCACCCAGGCGCCCCTGAAATTATATTATATTTTATAATGAATTACATTTTAATATAAATACTTGATGTAGCTATTATAATCATGTATCCAACCATCTTTTGCTTTTGCTTTATATGTACCTTTATTGATTCTATAGTCTAAGCCTACCAGAAATCCTTTCTCTTTCCTAGGAGCATTATCATCTTATGTGTGCAAGTTGTATATAATTTTTTTTACATTTTATTTAAATGATGAGTTTTGCCATTTCAAAAATATGTTCTACTCTGTCATAAATATCATAGGGAAAAATATATAACCTCATATTTATAAAATAAAGCTATATAAGTTGCTAAAGGAAGAGTGAAGATCAAAAGAAAGGGCAAAGCCAGGGAGACATATTCTTGCATTCTATGAACTTCATTTGATTTTATTAGTTCTCTATTTTAACTAATTTTGACCCCTTATACTGAGAAGAATGGTGCTAGTGGTGCTAGCTTTTAGTCTTTGGCAAGAAATGCCTTAGGTAGTTGAGAGGACAGTACTTCCACCAGCAAGATTTCTGAAGTCTGTTTAGTGTTTAAGAGAGAATCTTGATGTTAACAGTCATCTCTAAGCAGAACTAATCATTAGAAAAAGAATTTCTTTGATTTTTCTAAACTAAGTCAAGTTTTATTTCTGTTAGTCAAAGAGAGAACTCCTCCAAGTTGGATAGAACTAATGAGGATGTTTCTGAAGTTAAGGAAGTGAACAACTGACATTGAGTAGTCTGTCAGAATCTGACATTTCATCAAGGACTATATTTATTACCATCATATTAAAGAAAGTGAAGTTTAATGGATAAAGGCTTGCAATTTTTGAAATCTATGCTATTTGTTATTCCTCAGTATTTAATAGATAGCTGATTATTTTCTTTACATATAATTATTCTTCTGCTTATCATTTATAAAAATCTGTCATTATATTTTAATCCATTTACTATAATCAGGAGGTTACCAGATTTATTGTTATTATTCAATAAGCTATTTATACCTGACCACTGAATTAAAACACCTAGGCAAATTCTTAAATTCCTGGTGATAAATTCCTCACATCCTTAAAAAAGGAATAATGATTGCAAGATTAATTACATTATTGTCTCAATTACATGCATGTAGCTCTAAGGATAGAGAATAGCACCATTCTTCAATAGTTTTTTATTTATATACTTAATTATTCCATTATGTGGAGACACACCAAATGTATGTGTCTTACCCTCTGTGACACCTGTCTCATTCTTTTTTTTTTTTTTAAGATTTTATTTGAGAGAGATAAAGCATAAGTAGGAGGGGAGGAAGCAGCAGAGAGAGAAGGAGAAGCAAGTCTCCCTGCTGAACAGGGAGCACTATATGGGGCTCAGGCCCAGGATGCTGAGATCACGACCTGACCTAAAAGCAGGCACTTAACCGACGGAGCCACCCAGGCATCCCTACGCCTGTCTTACTCTTACACTCACTTCACTTTGTGTTCTACCTTCTCCATCCCCCTGACAAAAATCACAAATTATCTTTTTTCAGCCCTGATCTTACTTGATCAGGCCCCAGCCTTGCCCCCATTACAACCATGCTGTTTGTTTTCCAGTCTCAAGTATTACTTAAGACAAGCTTAAGTTCAGAGTTAGCAAGATTGTTATCACTTTATATAAACTTCCTCTCCCACAGTATATGGTTCCAAATTTTGGGTGTAATTTAATTCAGCACACCAGAAAACTACTTTGGCAGGTGGAAATAATATATCAGGAGAGGTGGGACGCCTGGGTGGCTCAGTTGGTTGGGCAACTGCCTTGGGCTCAGGTCATGATCCCGGAGACCCGGGATCGAGTCCCACATTGGGCTCCCTGCTAGGCAGGAAGCCTGCTTCTCCCTCTCTCACTCCCCCTGCTTGTGTTCCCTCTCTGGCTGTGTTTCTCTCTGTCAAATAAATAAAATCTTAAAAAAAAAAAAAATCAGGAGAGGATAAAAAGCATGTATTAGATTGTTTAGAAGGGTAAACTGAACCAAACTCTCAAATCCTTTGTGGAATGAAACAGAATAAATAAATAGATGTAACAAAATAACTCAAGGATAATTCTTTATTTATAGATCAAGAAACTAAGTTACTGATGCATGTTTATCATTATTTTTTGGCAGTGACCCTGCCTATTTTCCTCATTTAAAACTAATTGTTTCACTGCAGCTCTCTGAAGCTTGAAATATTTACATGTTACATATCTTGTCACTATATTTTTAAATATTTACTATTATCCCTTTTTGTAAAGTTATCCCAAGAAATGAAGATTCTTAGTTACATATTAAAGATATTTGTTTCTTCTGAGTTATAGAAATCCATGGGTCTCCTCATCCTAAATCATCAAATTAGTAAATGCTACTTCTCAGAATGTAGTGATTTCAGTATGCACATATTGTGAGTGGAGCAGTGCCCTGTAAGCACAGCATGTGAAACAGGAACAGAAGAAATTTCCAGAGCCAGATAAAAAAATCATATAATGACTGAATGGGCACTAACAGATTTCTAGATTTTTTATATTAAGGTAGATTGGGGAGCCAGGGTGGAGGGGAAGATTCTTGAGAAGGAAAAGATGTTTAGAAGTTGTGAGTAAGAGGGTGTTTGAGGTGGATTTCTTGATGAGAAATACAAAAGAAGAAAATAAATGGGAATTATTCTCCCCTTTGGTGAAAATAACAATTCTCATGATATAGAGTAGAGTATCCTACTTAGAACTGGCCCAAGCTGGCAGCTGATCTGATCTGAGACAATGGCACACTCCCCTACAGACCTCAGGACAAGACAGTATTTTGACACAGCATTAACATGTCCACATTACAGTTGCTTGGAAAGTATGCTGGTGACAGTATTCATTCCTTTGCAGCCTGATTTAATTTCGTATTGATTTGAGGCAGCTCCTGTAGCAATGTTTTTCCACCAGTAAGTGTATAGAATATATTTTCTTAATGAAGAGTGATGGGCACAGGTAGCACAATTCCAACTTGCTAATGACTATCTAGGGTCTTGCACTGAGGTGTTCCTTATGCAACCTCAAAGTTCAGAGATGTCATTTCATGTACCAATGACGTTCCATGGCATTTAAAGAGAAACGGATTCTGGCACAATTCTGTCAAAAGGCTAGCAACAACAGACCCAATTGTTATATACAGGATTCAATGAGTCTAATAATTTTCACAATTCCAAAGTATAATTGTCCTTATTTTTCCCAAGTTTTTTTCCTGGATACCCCATAAAATATGCAAAATAAATAAACATGACATTAGAAATAAATCTGCTTAAAAAATCAGCTTGTTAACCTGGTTTATATAGATGCTAACACAGAATTTAAGAAAGTATGGTGTATAATGAAAAAAGAAAATGCAGCTTTTATCTGCAGCATTCTCTCATCTGCTAGAGAATCATTGCTAAAAGTCATTTCTTTCTCCATTCCCCCCAAAGCCAAAATGAGGAACTAGAAACCTTGTTAAGCTGATACTGTTCCAGAATGCATGTAACTAAATTATATATTATTGTTCAGAAATCCTACAGAAATTAAGTAAAATAAATACTAAGCAAAGAATAGAGTCTGGACAGACTTGACTCAATAGATTTTAAACTTCTAGACTTATGAAATAGATATTTGAATTAGTCTAAGGTTACTAACATGATTGTTTACTTGAATAAATGGTTCCCCTTAATTCTAAATGCCCATATGGTAATTCTCACATGAATTTATGTCTATTTCTGAATCTTTTTTCAGTTATATTCATCTCATTCAGGTTATTTATTTTCCAGTACCAAGAGGTTATTAAAATTATAATTACATCACACATTTGTTGGGAAAAAGTCATTTTGATATTTATATTATCATTGAATTAAATTTATAAGTAAGTAGGAGAAATTGGCTGAGTTTTATTTTCTATGAAGATACTGAGTTTTATTTTTTGCAAAAACAAGGTACATCTAAGTTCCTCTGGGGCATTTTAAAATTTTCTTGCATATTTTTGATAGGATTGTCTCTATGTTAACCTTTCTGTTGCTACTATAATTGGCATATTTTATTATTATATTTTCTAGCTGTTTTAAAAACACCCAATAGAAAGATTTTATAAACAGTTTGATTTTATAAATAGTTTGGTGTAGTGATTAAGAATACAGCCTCAAATTTTTTAATTCCACCTTTGCCATATCAGCTATGTGACCTGTTTACTTATTGTCCATAAAATAGAGATGATGGCATTATATAGAATTGTTGAGAGGATTAAATGAATTAATATATGTAGAACACTGATGTACATAGTAAGCACTTGTAAGTTTTCACTACCATCATCTTTTATTTAATACATTAATGTTCTCTCATTGTAACAGTTTTCAATTGATTCAGATTTTCCAGTTATACATCATCTGCAAATTATGGTAATTTTGCTTTTCTTTCAATTTTATGCATCTTATATCTTTCTTTTATTTAATTACTTCACCTAATTCTCCAGAACAGTGTTAAAAAATAGTGGTAATAGTATTTTTGTCTTACATCTAGATATAATGGCAGTGTTTTTAATATTGCATTATCTTTTGGCTTGAGAGAGAAATTTCATCAGTTGTACAAGTATGCATTCTGATTTCTTAAAAATATTATCAAATTCTTTCAACATGTTGTTCTGATATTCAGTAGGAAGCAAAGATAACCCATGACTATTGAATCCTGAGCTTTGTCTTTTTATAATGTTTCAGCTTTTGGAATCCATTCTAAATCTAGGGTCTGTCCTAATTTCTGTTTATGTAGAGGGTATCAGTCCTATCAGAAACCACCAAACCTTTAGTTTAAGCCAGAGATATATTTCAAAGTCCTTGCTCACCATTGGATGGAAGTACTATAAGAGGTCATGGAGTGGGAAATCCTGTGATTTTGAGAGGGATTTAGAAAAAAAGAAATTGCCTAGATTTGAAGAGCAATGAAACCTTATTAAAAATTCACCAGTCAAAACTAAAACATAAATTTCAGTTAAATTTAAGATACCAAGCAATTATTTGTATCTTGGTTGACTGGCAAGGAGATAATTATTTCTAGTAGTATGTAATAATAAGTAATTTTAAATTACCTTTCCTGAGAGTCTAGTACCAACTTGTCTATTTGTATGTCCATTTGTCATTTGTTAGTTAATTTTTGATTCTGTATGGTATTCTTACCATTTGTAACATTATTATTATTTCAATTAAAGTAACCTCATGTGTTTTAATGATAAATTTGTCATTTGGTTTTACAATAGAATATCTATTTTTTTCTATTAAAAAATACTGCTGAACACATTCAGGTATCTTTCACTGTGGCCAGAAGTACCAAAGAATTTAAAAAAAAATTAACAGGGTATATAATTGTTGACATATATCTGTATACTGATAGTCATTATATTTTTTTCAAGATTTACTTCACCACAAGAAATATTGCCTGTAATTCCTTTATGAAATATTTTTTGTTTTCTCAGATAACTTTATTTTTTATCTTATTTAATTATTTGAGATATAGAGAGAGCACGAGCCAGCGGGAGGGACAGAGGGAGAAGCAAGCTCTCTGCTGAGCAGCAAGCCTGATATGGGGCTCCATCCCAAGACCCTGAGATCATGACCTGGGCCAAAGGCAAGCACTTAACTGACTGAGCTAACCAGGTGCCCCAAGTAACCTGGTTTTTTTAGATTGAGAGAGAAAGCAGAGGGGAGGTGTAAAAGAGGAGGGAGAGTAAATCTTAAGCAGGCTCAAGGTCAGTGGGGCTCAGTCTCATGACTTGAGATCATGATCTGAGCCAAAATCAAGAGTCAAGTGCTTAACCCACTGAGCCAGCCAGGCACCCCTTCTTAGATAACTTTTTAACTGCATATCATGTTGTATTAAGCCAAGTGGAGGCTATGAAGACTTTTATTAAGTTAATATTTTAAAATAGACTATATCTATAATAAATATTGCAGTAATTTATCTATCATTACTTCTAGTAATTTTGGTTAGTTGTCACTGTTATATTTAACAGACTTTTGCTATTACATTTAACAGACTCTTATTATATTCATACAGACTTTTTTTACATCAAATAATTTATTAGACTTTTTCTAAAATTCTGTTTATGCCCAATTTATGTTTCAGGAACTAGAACTCTAGTCATATCTTAAATGAATTGAAAAATTAGTTTACCTCTGAAATGCTTTTATTTTCTATCAGAAATTATGAAAAAAAATGGGCTCTAACCAATTTAACGTGGAAAGGAACCATTTGGATTTATCGGTTCATATTCCAAAAATAAGTATTATATATTATAAACCTAAAGTACCTCTCTATGACCCCTGGCATTAGGTTGGTTGTGACATGTATGTAAACTTTCTGATTTCATTAAATCAGATGTTTGAAATATAGTAAGCATATTATGTGCATTGATATTTCTGTATCTATATTCTCATTGTCTGGGATGGTTTGTAGTATGTTAAAATAAGTGGTTTGAGATTAGAGACAACTGAGTATCCTTTCTTCATCATAAGATTTTTAAGTCTTCTGTCTTCACAGGGGAAACTGATTTCCCTTCATTTGAGACATCTCAATTATATTAAGTTAAAAATGGTTGGCTGATGCATGATATTAGCTGAACATGCCACTAGATATTAATCATGGTAATAAATGTCAATACCACCAGCACTTTAGAGAGCTCATTTACCTTGTCCTTGGCACAGCAATAAGGACAAGAAAGGCAGTCTGGAAGACTTTCTTCCACAGGGATTTACTGAAATTTCCAGCCAGAGGGTGTTACTGGGTCATTTATTTGACATGTGTTCATTGTATAGTGAGGGGAATGATAGGGGAATTTTCCAAGACACAAAGAACATTGAGCAAGTATAGCAGTGCTAATCACTTCAGTGTATAAGGAAAAGGGTAAGAATGGGAGAGAAGGGTAATCAAGTCAGCAACCTAGTTCAGATGATAGCTGTCTTGACATTAGAGTTTGAGGTGAAAATACCTATTGGACTAACTAAAATACTGTGACCTCTTAGTCACCAGCTGGCTCTGCTCCCTAAATTTCTGCTGCCATTGAAAACTGACCTTAACATCCTATGTGGAATAGTAGCTCAATCACATTTCAGAAAGAAGGTGTTATAATTTCCACTTTTAGGAGTTCAGCTGAATGGAGCCAATCTCATGTTTAACTTTCATCTTGTTGACCTCAGCCTGGGAAATTTATCAGGTTCTGGTTTTATTTCAAAAATTATCTCCAGAAGATTTTGGAACCTTATATACAACAGCAGCAGCACCACCATCCCTCCTACACATTGCCTCGTTGACCTTATTTTTCCCCATAAATCACTGATGATAGAGTTCTGTTACTTTAACTGCCATCTCTCTGCCTTCACTTCAACTAATGTGAAGTATAAAATATTTCCCAGCTACCTATCTATGAAATGCATTAGTTCTCACTTATCTCATTTGCATAAACAAGTCAGACTGTATAAACAACACTTTACTAAGCCTCCCAGTTAGAATCATTCCTGAATCTCTTTAAGTAGAAACTCCTCTGATGTCATTATTACCTACAGATGTTTAACTTTTGTCCCAAAAAGTAAGCAAAAGTTTTGGTACCCATTTCCAGTTGAAAATCTATCAGAAATAATGTCATAGAGTTTTAGAGCTAAAAGAAGCATAAGGTATCTACTCCTACCCCTTTATTTTATACATGAGAAAACTGTGGCCCAGAGAGATGAAATAAAATGATATTGTATATAAAAGGGACAATTATTCTCATTACAGAAATTTAGCTTACATGCAATTTTTCAGGAGCACATCTGGGAAAATTTTAGCATAAAATCCCTAATCACTGAAAAAAATTCTACCTCCACTCTTCTTTGTGTTTCATATTCATATACATTGTCTCTCTTTTATTTGAGGGAGAAAAAATATTCTGTCCAGTGTGAGAGCTATGTTATGCAGCTTCCAGACCGTGACAGTTTTCTTTCAAACTCCATTTCAGATACTATATTTCTATATCTTAGAAATAATAACCTCTCCCTTTTCTCTCTAAAAACATGAGAAATGAAAACACCAAAATGCCACAGAAAAAATTTGTTGCTTAAATGTATAGATAAAAATATCTTTGTAGATTGATAATCTTTTCAAAGGTAATTTTTTTCTTTGTTAAAATTCCTTTGAGAATGATAGTTAATGTCCACCTGTGCCACTTGTAAAAATCTGTCCCTCTTCATACAAAAGTTAAAAATATTTAGGACTGAAAAAGAAAGCAGTCTATTTATTGTAGACTTATGGAATAATAAGAATTGATGGATATTACCCTAAAAAAAAATCTCAACTTTATGTTTTTCTAAGCCTTACTAATATTTAATATAATTTAATTTTTTCAGCAATGTGTAGATGTGCCTACCAAAACTAGGATTTTTTTTCCTGCCATTTTTTCTTTTTTCTTCACATTGTTTATCTTTTCTCATAATTTAACTGAGTTTTTATGTTGATAATTCCAAAAATATAGCTCTAGCCATGACTTCTCTCAAACACCAGCTTCTATCTTTAACTGCATTCTCAATACTTCATCTCTAGTAGACCCTATGCAACCTCAATTTCACATACCCAAGTCAGAACTTTTCTTCCCATTATTTACTGTTTGCCACTGTTAACCGCCTTTTTTCCCTAATCATCCATATTTAGAATTTAAATCATCATTTGGTCATCCCTTTCCTCTATCTTCTCTATATTTTCTTATAGTGTTTTTCATATGTCTTCTTTTTTTTCATTTAGCCTTTCACAATTACATCCAAGCTTACTGAGTAGAGACTGGGTTCTAAGCTCATTTCCAGGCAGCAGAAGTGTAAAAACAAACAAGTTCTAGTCCCTGCTTTCATAGAGCTCATGGCATATTGGAAGAGACCATTAGCAAATGAGGCAGAGACTATAAACCTGAAAAATTCTCGTTAGATACTTGTGAATTCAACTGTTAGAAATTCTTTCAAAATGAAAACAGCATCCTGACTGAAATTTCTGGCCCATTTATTCCAGGCTGAATTGAAGAAAAAAAATGGATTTTAAATGAAACTAGCTTTATTCAGCATATCTTATAGAGGTAGAACCAAAGTCCTAGAAATAGAATCAAAACACCTTTCCAATATGTGTGATAGAATGGCTTTACACAGAATATGTGTGGAAAACCCCAGTTCTTTACTTAGCCAACTCCTATCCATCCTTTTTTATTCTCAATCCCAATGTTACCTTTTCAAAGAAGTGTTCCCCAATTGTCCACTTTCTCCTAAACAAATGAATCATTTCTTCTGTAGCATGCCAGAAACCAAGTTTCAGTGATTTCAGAAGTGAATGGCAAGGAGAGAGTAGAGATGAAAACATAAAGGGATAGTAGTTAGACAAGGACTTACCCCTTGGAGAGTAATTTTATTATTTATTATATGTTATTTTAATATATTTTTCACTGTGGATGGGACAGAATTGGCCAAGAAAAAATAGTAGAAAGGGAAAGACTAAAGGAAAAAAGAGGAGAGTGAATAAAGCAAAGGTCTTAATTTCCAATATCATCATTCTAAATAAGCATAAAATTCACTTTCTAACAAGTCTTTCTGGCTGTCATTTTTCCCATCTTTATTTCATCCTTCAAAATACAGCCAAATTAGTCTAACTGAGATATTGCTGATAACATGCCACATTCATCCAAAAACCCTACAGTAATTACCCATTTGTTATATCCTCAAGCTTGTTCATCTTTCAGAGTCCTCATGATGTGTTCCCTACCCACCTATCTAATGCTGTTTCCCCTAATTCCCAATTTCCAGAGTGGGTGCTCCACTCAGTAAGACTAGTCTGTACATTGTCTTATTCACACCTATTGATTATAAGTTCTATAAGAACAAGTTTATTTGTTTTGTTCATTAATGTATCCCACTCACAATGTGTGGTACTAAGTGCTCAATAATTATTTATGGAACATTTCCTTGTTCATTCACACTTCAGAACTCTTAGAGTTATCCACTTACACACCACTCCTCTCTTTTCTACTTATCTAAACCCTACTGATTTCTCCTAGCCAAATTCTACTTACTCCGCCTATATTCTGCTAACTATTTCTGCCCATATTGTATTTCTTCCTTTTTCTGAATTTTCATACTATGTACCTGTGATTCTATACATGGAATCCTATGGTTAGGAGCCCAGACTCCAGAGCCAGACTGACCCAATTTGAATCCTGTCTGTTATTTACTGGGTATACATTACTTACTGATTATTTTACCTCTCTGTGCCCCAATTTCCTCATATCTAAAATGAGCAAAATCACAAAACCTATCTCATAGGGTTGTTGCAAGACTTAAATGAGTTCATGTATGTCAAACATTGATCACAATGATTAGCACAGAGTAAGCATCATATAAATATTTTCTGTTATTGTATAGTTTTACTGCTTCATTTATGTTAGGTTGCCTTTACAACCAGATTGTGGGTTCTCTGAGGTGGAAATGATATTTTATCTCTCTCAAGATAGCCAGAACAGGCTAGTTAAATATTTGTTAATTGATGATTCATTCAAAATTAGGCTATAACAGGACTACCATGAAATTCAAGCTGCTTCATTGGAATTCAATTTTTAATAACAACAAGTTAATTTATATAAAGATCTATAGTCTACCAAACATTTTTGTATCTGTTATGCCAGTTGCTCCTTACAGTAAATTTGTGAGGTAAATAAGGCAAGTGTCATTCTCACTATACAGCTTAGGAACTTAAGGTCAGAGAAGTTGTCTACCACCCCTTCTGTCAGCACCACCATGTCTCCCTACTTCTTGCCTGCTCAGAGAGACCAGATTAATGTCTTCTCTGTAAGCAGATATTGTTCTTCAAAACAGAATGACAGCCACCCCTTCTTACAGGTATGCCCAAATCTCCACAAATGATTGTCATCAGACCTCACCCTTATTTGCCTTGTGGTAGTTTGAGTGTCCAGAAATACCCACTCCTCTACCCTGTGGGATGGGAAAGGAGGTACATCTGATCCTGAACACTGTGCTCTCCACAAAGTTGACACACACACCCTCAACTATATCTCCTTACACAGACTGGGAGGAAAGATGTTGCCCGGGTGATAATTTGAAATAGTAAACTCACTTCTGCTCCTTTTCAGTTAGCCCTAGGGGAGGTGGTGTTGGCTTTTGTTGACAGCTTCTGTTATTTGATAACATTATCAACATAACTCTTTGTTTCAACAGAGGGACTATATCACTCTTCGTTCTGTTACACATTCATGCAATTATTTATAAAGCCTTTGCTGGGCAGGGCCCTATTATATTTGCTATGGGAAATAAGAAAGAAGTACAAGAAATTCAAGCTTTTGAGGTAACGGGCTCACTTGTCATCAGCGTGTTATATTGATCCTGTCTCTCTCCTAGAACTATTATATGTCGCTTGAAAAAACCCTTGAGTAGATTTTTGCTTTTACAAGTTGTCCTCAAGAAAAAGTATATTTTTATTGTGTTGAAATATACATTATTAAATACATGGTTAGCCTATGATGTTCCTTGCCTCATAAATATGCTCACTTTTGCTCTTTGTACTTTTTGATTCATATCTCCACTTCTTTTAGGAGAGTATTTTAGTACTCCAGTTACTGTTCCAATTCTAAGTATTCAGTGAGATTTAATAGTCTTTTTAAAAAATTGTTTTTGCAGGGTGCCTGGGTGGCTCAGTCAAACATTTGCCTTTGGCTCAGGTCATGATCCCAGGGTTCAGCAGGGAGTCTGCTTCTCCCTTTGCCTCTGTCTCTCTCCCCTGCTCTCTCTCTCTTTCTCTCTCTCTCTCAATCTCTCTCTCTCAAATGATTTAATAAAATCTTTAAAAAAAATTGTTTTTGCTCAACATTCCAATTGATCTCTCTCTGTAGATGTATGCAATGTATGTCACTTCTTGTGCTGTCTTATTTTAAGTCCTTGAATTATGAAGTAGATATTTAATAAACAGTACTCTTCTCTCAAAACTTTCAAGAAATCTATCAGGTATCTTCTGAAAGCAGCACTACTAGCCTCATTTATATCCCAGGGCTATAAATATCTTTTAGAATCCTTAATTTCCAAGTGGCTTTAGAGAGTAAGTTTTGCCAACACTGTGTCCTAAATAATACATCCTTGCCTTAGTGATTGACATGGCATCCTATTCTTTAAGCAAATACTTATGTGTATTTGAGTCCGTTTCTGTTACCCCATTATGTCCTTTTAATCTTTTGGTCTATCCTGATGCAGTACTGTCCTTTTACTTTTATATAGTTTTAATATATACCAGTCTATTATTTTTTAATATTTTCACCAATATTCTCACCTATTCGGTCTGTCAAATGAATTTTAGAATTTACATTTCAAAACTGGAAAAAAAAGATTGTTTTTAGGAGTCTGATAATTTTTTTTTAAGATTTTGTTTATTTGACAGAAAGGGAGAGCGCAAGTAGGCAGAGAGGCAGGCAGAGAGAGAGGAGGAAGTAGGCTCCCCACTGAGCAGAGAGCCTCCCGATGTGGGCCTCGATCCCAGGACCCTGAGATCATGACCGGAGCTGAAGGCAGAGGCTTTAACCCACTGAGCCACCTAGGCGCCCCAATAAAATTATTTTTTATTGATACATTGCTCCAAAGAAAAATGAAGTTCTTATAATAGTTAATGATTCTTTCCAGATAACATCTTATATTTCTCAGTTTTTTTAAATGCCCATCATAAAACTTTTCCATTTTCTATAAATGTGATCTTACTTCTAAATATTTTATTTTGGAGAAATATTCTGATATTGTGACTGGAAGCTTTTGCTTATTGTATTTTTCTGACTTGTTTCTGCTGCCATATAGAAAAACTAATGATTTTGTAATATAGATGTTGTAACTAAAACCTTACCAAATTCTTACCAGTTTTACTGGATTTTCCCTTATTTAATCCAGATTTCTAAGAAAACTATTTTATTGCCTAAAAATAAAAATAATTTATTTCTTCTTTTTTAATATTTATATATATTTTCTTATTGTCTCAGTAGCAATTTCCATAACAATAACAAATAATAATGCTGATAGCTATAGTTTTCATTTTAATAAGTCTACCTCTGTGGTTCATCATTAAGTAGAATGTCAAATATATGAAATAAAGAACATCTTTCATCATCTAATTAACTTTCTGATACATGTTTACTACCATTTTTTTTCTAAAATTGAAAACAGATTCTGAGTTTTTTCACATATGGTTTTATGTCAATTATAATGATGTTACTTTGTGTCCTTTGCCTAATTAAAGGTGATGAGTTAGTTTAAAAATTGGCCTAATATTGAACCACCCTTCCTGGAACATGCCCCTGCTTGGTTATAGTATGTCATTCTTTCAAATTGGTACTGAATTCAGTTTTCTACTTTTGAGATTTAAAAAAAATCTTTATTCATAAAAAGATGGTGGGTGGGTGTGTTTAGTACTGTCAGATTTAAATATTAGTTTAACGTTAGCTTAATAAAAATGCCCTTGGACACTTTTTATTTATTTGTTTGTTTGTTTGTTTGTTTATTTATTTATTTATTTGCTTTGGAATGGTTATTATATCATATAGATTCCATTTTATTTTATTTTTTAAAGATTTATTTATTTATTTATTTATTTGACAGAGAGAAACACAGCTAGAGAGGGAACACAAGCAGGGGGAGTGAGAGAAGGAGAAGCAGGCTTCCTACTGAGCAGAGAGCCCAATGTGGGGCTCCATCCCGGGACTCCTGGATCATGGCCTAAGGCAAAGGCAGACGCTTAACAACTGAGCCACCCAGGCACCCTGTAGATTCCCTTTTAAAATGAGATAGAATTATTTGGGGGAAAATGTGTTTGGCACTTTCCCCCCACTTTTGAGATAAAGGAACTGGATAGAGAAGTTAAATATCACACCCAAAATCTCATACCTAAAAGTGGGGTAGCCAAGATTTAAATCCAGGTAATCTAACTTCAAGGTCTATGGTGTCTCCCACCTATGGACAGGGTTTAATTCATAAAGGGCTTTACATGCTATACTAAGGAATTCTGAGTTCCTTCTGTCAATGTCTAGAATCCACTGAATTGCTTTTAATTATAAAAGTTACATGATCAGGGGAGCCTGGGTGGCTCAGTTGGTTGGGCGACTGCCTTCGGTTCAGGTCATGATCCCAGAGACCCGGGATCGAGTCCCACATTGGGCTCCCTGCTCTACAGGAAGCCTGCTTCTCCCTCTCTCACTCCCCCTGCTTGTGTCCCCTCTCTGGCTGTGTTTCTCTCTGTCAAATAAATAAAACCTAAAAAAAAAAAAAAGTTACATGATCAGGTTTTTGTTTTTATCTCAAATGAGATTTGGAAGATGGAATAGAAGGAATGACTTTAGGTGACAAGGAAACAGAGAAAAGGGGGCTAGAGAGAGAGAGGCAAAGAGCTTCTAGAGTCCATGTAAGAAATGTGAATCCTTGAGACAGGGCAATGAATCGGGACATATTCAAGAGGTATTTTGGTGGAACTTGGGGATACGTTAGATTGGAATGAGGAATAAGGAAGAACAAAGTGTACTCATTTCTAGATTTCTGTCTTTGAAAACCAGGTTAAAGTTAGTGCCAGAATCCATGACAGGAAATATGGTAAGAGTGTTCTAGATACCAGCCCTGTATTCTCACACTTAAAATGCCTTTATAGTTATTTAAGAGCCCTTACATATAAAACCTAAGTGTATACAGTAGGTTTCTGGTTACATACTCAACATAAGGCTATACAGACATACTGTCATTAAAGTCTACCATTTCAGATTCTCAGGTATCATGACCAAATCATTAATGTACTTTATGTAAATTATACTTTACTGTCTTTGTATACTTTATAATACCTTAATGTGCACAGCAAAATGCCTGTTTTGTTGCCAGGTTTAGTTTTTCCCTTGCTAGTTAGGATTATAACTAATATATCCAGAAATCATGTATCATTTCAAAGAGCCTTCTCTACTGAAGGATGATTTATTTTCAGTAACACTGATAAGTAAATTCTGACTCTACCTGCATTTGAAAGTAATTATGGTCTGTCTGTGTCCTGGTCATTAACAGTGTAGAAAGGAGTTGCTGGAAGTTCTTCCCCATGTTTGGAGGGTCCACTCTTGTGCCTTCCAAACTCTGGAGCTTTCCTGTACTACTTCCTCCTCCCTACCACCTTTTAGGGGTTGTCTTAGTGCATGCTCTCTGTGCCTGACAGTGGTTTCTGTGAGGCTTTAAAAAGGGAGAACAAGAGCGAGTCCTGCCTCAGTGCATGTCTGAGTTGGTTATGGAACCATAGCTGTGGTCCTCTAACATCTCTAATTTCAGCAGCCCTGTGTCCTTTTCTGTCCCTGCATTTGAAGTGTTTAAAGGCTGCCTATGTTCTGCTCATTGATAATGCAGGCAAAAGTAAAGTTGGTAAGGTTTTCTTTACATTCAGAGGTTCCAAAATGGGACAACCTTGTGACTAAGCACAAGGTGGATGGAGAGAGAGAGGCAGGCAGGCTTTCGGTGCATTCACTTCCTAAGACCCAGATTTTCCCAATGTTTTCCTGTTTGAAATACATCTGGAAATAATATAGAATATAACAGGTAAGCTAATATAGCATGAATATAGAATGTAAGATAACATGGGCCTATAAGCAGTGCCAAGTGCTTCTTGTCCCCTGCAGGAGTGTTTCATGTTTGATGTTCCATGGATGTGAGAGGTAACCTCAGGGAGAACCCGATCAGGAGGTCCTAGGTGGGTCTGCATGTGCAGAGGTTCCATGAGAGGTATCATCTTACCAGCCAGGCATTAGACCATGGGGTCCAAAGGTCAGTCTTTGATCTGGAGACTATTGAAGTAAGTCCCAAGGCCATGAGACAGTGACCCTTGGGT
The DNA here is from genome assembly GCA_004023965.1 of Spilogale gracilis. Lineage (NCBI taxonomy): Eukaryota > Metazoa > Chordata > Mammalia > Carnivora > Mephitidae > Spilogale > Spilogale gracilis. Next base: position 218,807 of record PITA01000752.1, read on the forward strand.
TTGTGGATTTTTCTCCCCAAGATTCTCTTGGTGGTACTTGTGAATACCAGAGAGGCAGAGAATGAAGAAGGAATCCCCAAAGGAAGCATCCCCAGAGTGCATCCTGTTCTCTACTCAGAGCATCATGAATTAACTCTTCATTAGAGGGAAGGAAGGCACTGAGACTGGGATCAGGGTCCACATCAGCTGGCTGACAACAGTATCCTCAGAGGCCATGGACAGGAAAGGCCAGCCCTGTGTCCCTCTGCTATGCCTAGAATGACTTTAATGACCAGACTTTTTCTCTTGAATTGCAGGTTCTCATCACTTTCTTTCTGCCCACCCATTCAGTAAACCTTACAGACTTGCAACAAAACAACTCTGACTCTAGGTTGACAATAAAATATGAACTTTTTTAAAGGAGTAGATCTCAGACAAATTGGCTTGTGATATTTGGACATCTAAACTTAATATACATTATACATATAAGTTCTTGGGCAGAAATGATAAACTAATAGATATTTCCAGAGTTGATCTATAGTTATTTTAAATTCTTGTCCACTCGTGGGGCACCTACCTGGCTCACTCAGTTAAACATCTTCTTTGGGATCAGGTCATGATCCCAGTGTCCTGGGATCAAGCCCTTGTTGGGCTCTCTGCTCAGCAGGGATTCTGCTTCTCCCTCTCCTCCCCACTCATGCTCTCTCTCACTATCTCTGTCTCTCTCTCAGTAAATAAAATATTTAAATAAATAAATAGATAAATTTTTGTCCACTGTCCATAAAGAAGGTCCCATGAATTTGAAACCCAGTCACACAGGAAAATGCCAATGTCAATAGTACTAAATGAGACAAAAATTGTACAAAGAAGATTTTATTTTTATACCTCTAAGTGGAAATTGTATAATGAATAGTAAAATTATATATAAAATTGTCTTAATAATAGAGAAACTAGATTCTGTAATTTTTAGTATTATAATTATTTTCTTCATAGAGTAAAGTAGTATAATTTGTCCTAAATCTAATTTGCTAATTTCTTAAAATTAATTTGCAGAGGAATTAGCATGTGTTGTATTAAAGTTCTTACTGATATACACTCACAAAAGTTCAGAAAGTTATGAATTTGTCAGTGATTCCTCTCTTCTGCTCTTACCATTGCATGTAACAATTGCTTTTTCCTTTGAGAAACTTATGTGTGACACATTTGATTGGAACCAATGCCAAGATCAGATCTTTCTTAAATCAGTTCTTCATAGAGAATACATTGGTCAAATTCTCCTCTTCATCAACCAGGGCATATCTTTCATTCAGACAAAAGCTCTGTTTGAAATGCTGCATTCATCACTAAATGACTAAAAGCAGAACTAGGGTAATCAAAAGTTCTTTATTTTATCTTCATAAATATACTTCATGTGAAGACTGGGAAAAATACTGAGATTGCAATCTAACAAAAAAGGAAATGGAAGCATTGATTGTATGGCTAGCTGATTTTAAAGTCCTTTATCTTTCTGAAGCATTTTTAGTTTCAGAATATTTAAGTAGATTTAAATCTTAATATTAAAAAATTAAAATTTTTAATGTCTATCTTTTACTAAAAGCCATAAACCCACAAAGCTTAGCAATTTCTGTTTCTATTTAAAAGCTAATGAAGTGGGAGAAAATGTGCTTTACCACTAAAGAATTTATGGCAAAGATAGGGAAACCCAAGCTATGAGAGCTGAAATTGAAATTACAACCAAAAATTTTTTTTTCAAAATAAGTCTGTCTGAATTGCTGGTTATAGGGCCAGGGGGTAGGGGGAGCACAGGATGGGTTAAATAAGTGACGGGGATTAAGGAGTGCACTTGTAGTGGTAAACACTGGCTATTGTATAGAGGTGTTGAATCACTATATTCTATACCTGAAACTAATATCATACTATATGTTAACTAACTAGAATTTAAATAAAAGCTTTAAAAAAAAAGTCTGTCTGATAAATGATCCATATGCTTTATTCTCTCTTGCCTAGAAATTCTAAATTGGAAATTCTAAATGTGGTGTTCCACAACGGAATTGTGAAAACAGAGAAAAATGAGTAAATGAGATACTAGGCTCAGTTTTGAAAACTTAAGCATATAAAGACATTTTTTTCTTTTCAATCCCTATGTTTTTAATCAAGTGAATTTTGAAAGTTCTTAAATTCTCAAGTTATGGAAAATAAGTTTTCAGGAGTGACTGCTAGTGCTCCATAAATTTAGGTTGAATTGAGTTGAGTTGTATTGCATTGCCTTTTATGAAGGTAGGAAATTCCCTTTTCCTACTAAATAACGTGGAGAACAGTTGTAAATAGCCCTAGTCTGAATCAATCTTATACCATATAATAGTCACAAAGACCAAAGTACTGGTTTGGTTGTCTGGAGTCTGATCTTAAATCTTTCATGATTAAGATACATTGTCATTTTTGTTTATTATTTAAGAAAGTGTTATGTTGCTCACATTTGTCTCTGAAAATCTAATTTCTGCTCAACTATCCATATGTGACATAAATTATGTTATAAAAGTCTAATATGTATACTAGAACAAGGTTCTTTAATTAGTATGTATACTATGTTACAAGGCAATTTCTTATATTACCAGAGTTTTAATTAATTCATTCACAACAATAGTAATTATACTTGAAGAAAAGTGAAATGTGCTTAAAGGAGCTGTCTTTAAAGATACAGTGCTCTCATAAGGAAAAATCTGCCTCATCTCTTTCCATCAAGTTTAAGCAAGAGCTTGTAGTGAACCGAAAGAATAATGCTTTCATCTGTAAGTAAACCTCAATAGTAAGGAATACAGTTACACAGTAGACCACTCAAGATAGATTCAGTTTTCTTATTTTCCAATATGCTATAATGTTTGATATAAAGAGCCTACAAATATTCTGCATTGGCTTTAGTTTGTCTCTCTGTATTATTCTCAATACTTGTGTTGTTTGTATATCTTTTTCAGTCCAGAGAGTCTATCCCATTAAATGACCTAAAGTCAGAGGTATCACCCCGGATTTCAGCAGAGGACCTGATTGACTTGTGTGAACTCACAGTGACAGGCCATTTCAAAACACCCCCCAAGAAGACAAAGTCCAGCAAACCAAAGCTCCTGGTAGTTGACATCCGGAATAGTGAAGAGTATCCTTTACATGTGTGATTTTAAAGGGTGGTAGTGCCTTACTCATACTGTTTCCTTTCCATTTTAAGGGTGTGTGGTAGAAAACAATGAACATATCTGGGATTCCTCTGAATTCAAATAGCTAAATAACTCTCAAACTCAATGTCAGAATAGATTGTATAATACAAGATAACATTGCATGACCTTAAAATGCTTTCCAGGTAACACCAGAATATTGGGACATTTTCTTGGTTTTTGTGTTTCTCTAGTATATATTGCTATCCTTGCGGGTATTTGAATCCTTCTTGCTATAGATAAAATTTTGGCAAAAATTAAGAGTATTTAACAGGTCTATTTAATAACCTAGAAAAAGAGATTGATAGATCTCAACTTTGAACTTATATTAACTATAATTTCCAAAATATTGTCTTTAGAGGATATATTAAAGTATTTTTTACTGACATTTTACTATTAAATGTACCATAACTTCTTGGGATTTTGCTTGGCATTAAAGTAGGAATGGTTACAAAATAGTAGTAGTTTAATCTTTCTGCTTATCTCTTCATCTGTCAGATTCTCATGAAGCATGCCTTGATTCACTATACTCTAGAATCTAGGTAAATGATTTTCAAAAATTTAACAGGGTAACTCCTTTTAAAATAAATTCTCAGAAATTCATTGTATAAAATATAAATGAATAAGTTTTAAGTGATTTTTCTCCATAAGTTAATATTTATATCATTTACTAACTATGAGAGTTACATGAAAATGAGGTTTAATAGATTAGTGGTTTCTTATGTGGCTAAAATTGGCATAGGAGTTTTCATGTGCATATTTGCAGTCACAGTTTTTTTAAGATTTTCTTTATTTGAGAGAGAGAGAGAGAGAGGGGGAGAGTGACAGAGAGCATGAGAAGGGAGAAGCAGACTCCCCAAGGAGCTGGGAGCCCGATGCGGGACTCAATCCTGGAACTCCAGGATCATGATCTGAGCTGGAGG
>PITA01000752.1:223011-240259 GCA_004023965.1 Spilogale gracilis
CCCCCCCGCATCAGGCTCTCTGCTCAGCAGGGAGCCTGCTTCCTCCTCACTCTCTGCCTGACTCTCTGCCTCCTTGTAATCTCTCTGTCAAATAAATAAATAAAATCTTCAAAAAAAAAAAAAGAAAAGAAAATTTACTACTTTTTATTTTCCCTCGCTTGTGAAAGACTACTGAGTTTTGAGAGAGCCTAAATGTTTATGTACCTTGTTGTTAGGTCTTCAGGGATACTGGAAGTTCCTTAGCAGAATAGATGAGTGGAATCCCAAAAGAAGCATTAAATTCCAGCTAACAGGTCCAGGAACTCCTACTCTAAAAGTTTTTATCTGTTATTTCAAGAGTTTAAAATACATTTAATTCGGGGCTCCTGGGTGGCTCAGTTAAGTTAAGTGTCTGCCTTCAGCTCAGGTCATGATCCCGGAGTCCCGGGATCAAGCCCCACATCAGGCTCCTTGCTCTGTGGGAAGCCTGGCCTTCCCCTCTCTCACACCCCCCTGTTTGTGTTCCCTCTCTAGCTGTGTTTCTCTCTGTCAAATAAATAAAATCTTAAATATATATATATTTCATTTTTAAATTTTTTAGCTTGTTTTCTTTTGGCTGAACCTTTAGTCATAGTCTCTTGTAAAACCGTCAAAAAGTATAACATTACAGTGTCCTATTTTAATTTTATTTTTTAAAGTTTTATTTTTTTGAGAGAGAGAGAGAGAGAGGAAGGAGGGGCAGAGAGGGAAAGAGTCTCCAAACAAACTTCGCACTGAGCATGGAGCCTGAAGTAGGGCTCCATACAAGACCCATGAGATCACAACCTGAGCCAAAACCAAGAGTCACATGCTCAACTAACTGAGCCACCCAAGCTCCCCACCCTATTTTAATTTTAAAGACTACTTCTAAAATAATTAAATAGCTTATATGCACACCACTCACTTCCTTTCAAATAATTTAAATAACTAGTTGAAATTTTAAAATAGACACAATATGAGAGTGACATTCAGTCCAAAGTTTTTCAAGGCTCATAGCCTGATTTTTAAATTGCTACTATCCTTTATTTTCTTCAGGATAAATATAAATAGAACAGCAGAAAACAGAGCAGCTAGCCTGATCATTGTTCTCTGATAAGTATGGATGAGTTGCTTAACATAGGAATGCCTTTATGTCATCTGACAATACATGCCTCATAGTTGCAACCGGATAGAGACCTGGGTTAGTTGTTTTAGTCTTTACAATCAAATGAAGAGAATCAGTACTGCTTCATGCCATTTTGGGGGAGTGGTTCCAAGGAAATGAAGAAAGAAAAATAGTGTCACCCATCTTTTATGATCCTCCCAAAGGACCGAATTTGTGAAATTCTCCAGCCCCCTTTTGAAAGCCTACTTTAAAACCAAAGTGTTCTTAAGTTGTGTTATTTATCCTCACAACATTCCTAAGTTGTGGGTTTGCTTTTTTTTTTTTCAGTATCCTCTTATTTTATCACATAGCTGCTTTGTCTCCCTCTAAATACCAAATGTTCACACCTGTGTATCAATCATGGCACTTTGAGAAAAACCACAAGCTAAACTCTTCCAAGAGTCATTGGGTTTCATTAGGTTTCTTCTAGTATCAACAACACAGTAAAGAATGGAGAGCTGTGGGTTCTAAAAACCCCTTTTCGGGGCGCCTGGGTGGCTCAGTTGGTTAAGCAACTGCCTTCGGCTCAGGTCATGATCCCGGAGACCGCGGATCGAGTCCCACATCGGGCTCCCTGCTCGGCAAGAAGCCTGCTTGTCCCTCTCTCACTCCCCCTGCTTGTGTTCCCCTCTCTAGCTGTGTTTCTCTCTGGCAAATAAATAAAATCTAAAAAAAAAAAAAAAAAGCAAATTTAAAAAAAGATAAAATTAAAAAAAAAATAAAAACCCCCTTTTCAGTGAAGAATCTTAACTACCTACCTATGGCCTTCCAAGGCTAAAAAACCTTTTATAACCTCTAATGATGCATTTGATTACATTATGAGGAAGTAAGTAACATTTTTTTCTATTAATCTTAAAATTTGTTCTCGAGGAGTTAAAGACAAGGGAAAAGTGTGTTGCATGGTAATGAAGAGATTCATTAATTTAGTGCTTCAAATTAATATATTAGAATGTGGTGGTTGATTTTTTTAGATATCATCACTAATAGCAACCAATAAATATTATGTCTTTTGGTGCTGTGGATAATTTTTTTTAAAAAGTATAAAATATAGTTCTTATTCACTAAGTTGCTTTTAGTATAAAGAATATAAAACTTGAAAATATTCTATGTGGGAAATAAATTAACAGTAAAGATAATGATATATCAAGTGCCAAATGAGTGGTACAAACAATATATCAGCAAAGAAGTAATCTCTGGATAACAGAAGCAAGGTAGGGATAGGACTCATGTCCTTTTAATATTTATAACCCCAGTACCAGTTTTGGCTCCTAGAAAGTACTGAGAAAATATTTATATAAGGAAAACAGCAGGGTGGAGGACACAGTGCCCCAGTCTCCTACCATTACTTTTCAAAGTTATAACATTAAAAAACAGTTGGAAATATACAAGCCCTTTTACATTCTATAAGTGTCCAGTGACTTCTGAGGCCTTTCTTCCTTTAAACCCAGAAGTAAGACAGTACTTACAAGTCAATAGAATCACAATTTAGAGCTAGAAGCATTCATCAAATCTAACATTCGTTCATTCAACAAATATTTACTGGCTGTCTTAGTATACTCTAGTCAATAGTTAGTGTACTAGAGCTTGAGGATTTGTTAGTGAACAAAATGACAAGTTTCCAGCATTCATGGAAATTGCATTATAATTGGAGAGATAGATAATTATATTTATCATATAATCTTAAAGAGCAATAAATGCTATAAAAAATAAGGCGTGGAAAAAGAGAATGATATAGTTCTATAAAGTACTCAAGGAAAGCCTCTCAAAAAAGATAATATTTCAGCAGAGCTAAATGATGCAAAGAGGCAGGCTACAAATGGTATAAAGAGGAATATTCTAGGCAGAAGAAAAAACAAGATCAGTGACCCTAGTGTATGAACATGCTTGCCCATTTTGGACCAGCAAAGACACCAGAAATGTAAGAGATTAAGTCAAAGCAGATAAAATCATTGAAGCCAAAAGAAATGTAGGATAGTCAGAAACCTCTGCAATGTGATTTTAGAGTTAGTAACATGCCTTAATCCCTTGGATACCTACAATCACTAATTCCTAAAAATCTACAATCTACAGTAATCTACAGCTATAATTAAGCTCTCCCGGTGTACCGATTATGATACTAGTCATATGATGTAGATTCTGCTAATATCTCTATTTTACTGATGAAGAAACTGAGGCTTAAAAAGGCGAGGCAGCTTGCACAAAGCCATACAACTGGCAATTGGTAGAGCCAAACTAATGCTCTTAAGCTTTATGCTCCTGAATTTTATGCAGGTGTCTATTTGGTCTTTGTATAGGGTTGCTAAGCATTAACAAGACAAAGACAAATGAATGAATATAAATTAATAACTGAATGAGACATGTATTGATTCCAAACTATGTCATTCCTTCAAATCTTACACACAAACTGAGCTATTACTTTCAGTGCCTTATATGGATGTGGGGAAGTTATCCCTAATAACCAAATCTGCCAATTGTTGTCTTTATATAGACAGAGCTACATACTCAAGGAAAGCAACTTTTTTTTTAATTGCTGATTGAACTCTTTTTTTTTTAATGAATCAGTCAACTATTCATAAAGCATCATATGACAGTTAATTTTATGTGCCAACTTGGCTAGGTATGGTGTCCAGATATTTGGTCAAACATTATTCCAGATGTTTCTTCTTCCTTTTTTAATATTGTACCTTTTACTCCCACAATGTAGTCATTCTGTAACTGGAAGCCTGCATTTCTCTTGTTTATTCTTGCCTCCTTTGTCATAGATAAACTGACCATATAAGTAGGGATTTATTTCTGGTTTCTCTATTTTGCTACATTGATCTATGTGTCTATTTATGTGTTTTGATTACTACAACTTTGTAGTATATCTTAAAATTTGGGATTGTGATGCCGCCAGCTTTGGTATTCTCAGGATTGCTTTAACTATTCAGATTCTTTTGTAGTTCCATACAAATTTTAGTATTTTTTTTTCTAGTTTTGTGAAATATGCTGTTGGTATTTTGATAGGGATTACATTGAATCTGTAGATTGTGTTGGGTAATATGGACATTTTAATAATATTAATCCTTCCTATGCATGAGCATGGAATATATTTCCATTTGTTTGCATCATCTTAATTTCTTTCATCAATGTTTTATAGTCTTCAAAAAGTACAAGTCTTTCACCTCTTTAAATTTATTCCTAGGTTTTTTTGTCTTTTTTTTTTCCTTTGGTGCAATTATAAATTAAGTTGTTTTCTTAAGTTCTCTTCTATTTCATTTGTCTATAGAAATGCTTATTTCTCAGTATTAATTTTGTGTCCTGCAACTTTACTGAATTCATTTATTATTTCTAGTAAGTTTCTGGTGGAGTCTTTAGGATTTTCTATGTATAGTGTTAAATCATCTGCAAATAGTGACATTTCAACTTCTTTGTCAAAATGGATGCCTCTCATTTCTTTTTCTTATCTAATTGCTATGGCTAAGACTTCTAGTACTGTGTTTAATAAAAGTGGTGAGAGTGGACATTCTTGTCTTTTTCCTGATCTTAGAGGAAAACACTTAGTTTTTCATCATTGGGTATGATGTTAGCTGTGGGTTTTTCATAAATAGCTTTTGTTATATTGATGTATATTCCCTCCAAACCCACTTTGTTGAGAGTTTTAATCATGAATGGGTGTTGAATTTTGTCAAATGCTTTTTCTCCATCTCTTGAGCTGATCATATGATTTTTTTTTAAAAGATCTTATTTATTTGTCAGAGAGAAACACAGCCAGAGAGGGAACACAAGCAGAGGGAGTGAGAGAGGGAGAAGCAGGCTTCCCGCCGAGCAGGGAGCTCAATGTGGGACTCGATCCCAGGTCTCCGGGATCATGACCTGAGCCGAAGGCAGTTGCTCAACCAACTGAGCCACCCAGGCGCCCCAAGATGATCATATGATTTTTATCCTTTGTTTTGTTGAAGTAGTGTATCGTGTTAATCAATTTGCAATTATTGAATGAGCCTTGCATTCCCAGAATAGATCCCACTTGAGAAAATGGAACTATTTTAAATATTGGAATGTGAAGTTAGAATACTTTAAGGGCAGCATGTTAGAAAGGTTTTTTTCTACCAAATGGTTTAATTTATTCCCTTAAAAATATTCTTCTCTTGGGGCACCTGGATGGCTCAGTTGCTTAAGCATCTGACTCTTGATTTCAGCTCAGGTCATGATCTCATGGATTGTGAGATCAACCCCCCCCCCCATAGGGCTCCATGCTCAGCTCATCAGGAAGTCTACTTCAGCTTCTTTCCCTCTAGCCTTCCCCCCACTCATGTGTGCTTGCTCTCACACTCTCTTCCCCTCCCTCTCTCCCTCTCTAAAATAAATAAATCTTATTAAAAATACTCTTCTATTAACTTTTCCCAAAAACTATCATTAGATTCTGGTGTTCTAAAGCTTAACAAATGAAAGCCTATCATATTCCTTATAATATTAAAGAAATTATTTTTGTAGGGTTGTTCCTAATTCTGACCAAGGTAAATACTTCAATTAAAGTCTGGGATTTATGTGACTTTATCTCTCTGTTTATTTAATTAATAAATGTTTAATACTAGTATACTTTTAAAATATTTTAATTTTTCCTTGCCAACAAAATGTAGTCCTATACAGTAGAGAGAAAAACAAAAGCAACAAAAAAAAACTCTTACACCTTTTCCTTCATCCCAAAAAAGTTATTTTTGAAGTGTTGTTTATAATATTTTTCAGATTGTTTATAGTCTCTATGTAATTTCTATCCTTTATTTTTCTTTTATAATAAGATCATTTAGACAGGAAAATTTGGCTAACACAATTCTTATATCTTCATATAGGTGAAATTTTTTTCATAATTCATTCTTTTAGGAGGTTAATAATCTGAAACTAAGTTTTATCTCATCTTGTTTACCTTGGTAAAATAATTTAAATGATTGTTTATGAAAGAGAGGGAGGCAGTTATCTTTCAGCAAATTAAGTTACTGTCTACCAATGAATTTTAGAGCTAGCCTTTTCACCCCCTAGGACCCTCCTATGTGTATAAGGGAGGAAAAGTTATCTTTTTCCTCTACCTTTCTAAGTTCTTGTCTGGGCTTCTGTAAGGGAAGACAAATTAACAAGAAAAAAGCACACACATTTATTTAATATAGTTTTACATGACATGGGAGCCTTCATAAGGAAATGAAGATCTGAAGAAGTGGCTAAACCTGAGAGTTTTTATGCTAGACTTGATGAAGAGTAGACAGTGGCAAGAACATATGATAGGGCAAAGGGGACATGAGCTAAATTTAGTTGTGTTAAGGGAAACCCATTACTCTGAGTATCAGAGAGGATATCCCTCAGTTGATGGTTTTATGTCTATGAAAGGTCAGAAAGTCTTTTCTGCACATGCCACTTCTCAAATTCCTTCAGCTTTAAATATTCCGTATACCAAAATGCCATATTTTGAGTTACTGTACCCTGAATCCCATTCCTGAAATTCTGCTAAAGTTTTAGTGCTTTAGCTTGTAAGTGTTCGCAGTTAAAATAAAAATACACTGCAAGAGATAATATTTTAATCTATTGTCAATTTTTGTGATCGTGGCTAAGGTGAAGCATATCAACAATCTGAGGGAACCACCCCTAAATTCAGTAGGGCCCAGTAGCACAAGTAAGGAATATAGAAAGGGAAAGCTGGAGAACGTGAAGATAGACTTTACCCATTTGACAATAAAGACATAATCCCAACTTTCAAATAAGAAGGAAACCTATAGATAATCTAATCTAAATTCTTACCATTAGAGCTGAACAGTTTATGTCAGAGAAGCTAAACAGTTAAGTTTCTGTTGAAATCATATTTTATTTCTATAAGAAAGAAAAATGAAATGTTAATCTAGGCAAAGGTTTAAGTCAGTTATTTTGTTCTAATACATTATATGGATTTCAAGTAAAACAATAATTGCATAATTTTTTGGCAAAAGAGATTTTAATGAAATGAGCATTTATAGAGATAAAGGGTTACTCATAATACTTAAAAGTTAATTCACCAAAAATTTACAGCAATTCCAAAATGATATGCAGCTAATGTAACACAGCTTTCAAAAATAGAAAACAAAAATGTACCAGATAAAAAGATAATTCTAAAAGCTACCATTAGAATGGAACTTTTTTATACACCACTCTGTGGAACATACTAGAGGAACATTCAATAACCACAAAGTCTTGAGCAAAATAGTTAATGGACTGGACCCAGAGACACAGAACACTGCTGGCTGCAAACATTCTTTTCAGGCTTGCAAGGAACATTTCTGAAAAAATTGACCACATACAGGGCCAGAAAGCGTATCTAAACATTTCAAAAGATACATATAATTCTATAAAGACAACAAAGCTTGGTTATAATCAATAACAAAAACATTAAAAATATAACATATGGTGGAAATATATAAACCTGAAACTAAACACTGTGTCAAACTATACACTGTAGTGCAAAATGTTATAATTAAAAACTAGCAAAATTACTAATTATCCAAACTTTATTAGCAGTTCAGCTTTAATAATAGATAGCCAAAGCTTCAAATGCTTACATAATAGAAGAAAGTCTGAAAAATGAGATATGCATTTTTTAAAAAAGATTTATTTATGTATTTCAGAGAGAGCAAGAATGAGCAGGAGGGGCAGAGGGAGAGGGAGAGAGAAAGAGAATCTCAAGCTGGCTCCACACCAACCACAGAACCTGATTCAGGGCTCAATCTCACCACCCTAAGATCACAACCTGAGCAGAAACCAAGAGTCCCAAGCTGAACCAGCTGTGCCACCCAGGCACCCCTGGTCTATGGATTTGATTTGAGGTAGGAAAAGAATAATAAATACAGGGGCACCTGGGTGGCTGGTGTTGGTTAAGCTTCTGACTCTTGATCTCAGTCTAGGTATTGATATCAGGGTCGGGGAATTCAAGCCCTGCCTTGGGTTCCCTATGGGTATGGAGTCTTGAAGACTATCTCTCTCCACTGTCCTCACTCTTCTTGTGCCAACCATGATATCTGACTGGGTTTAAAGAGTTAATAACCCCTTGGGTCAGGTTCTTATAGTTCTCCAATATTGCATCTCTGTATAAGTTTCTTTAAGAGGGATCCAGAAAGTCCACTCCTCCAAGGTGAAGTCCATAGCCACACTACCAAAAGTCATAACCCAAATAATCCAAATAATCACACTTGTGCTGGCTTGAATCAAGGAACATCATCAGTGTTCACAGAATAGCCAGGAATGCTAGGGTCTTGAGAAACACAGGGCTCAGGGCCTGGCAACCTGCTCGCTCAGCAGAAATTCGCTTCTTCCTGTCCTTTAAGGCCCTCCTTGCCTCTGGACCTTCCTTGACACGGCCTCACCAAACACAGGTTTAGCCACACAATGACCAATGAGAGTTGCCCCGTGCAGTGCTGAGGAACCCCAATAAGTGCATATTTTAAAGAGATAATAGAAAGTGTTTCTCATATAGTGGCATAATTTTCATAAGTAATGTTAATAACTTCAAAAATAATACACAAGCCAAACTGGTGTTTTCTTAGTGGTTCTAAATAGAGTTTCAAATTTTCTAGAGTTCATATTAAGAGTGGTCTTAGTCATGTAAATGTGAGACCAACTGGTATTATCTGTAAACAGAAATACTTTGAAGGAATATTATGCTCATATCCTTGAATTCAAGGTTTTTTGCAGCCTTATTTGCAAAGCACTTACTTTTTTTTAATATCAGAAGCTATAGGAAAGATAGCCTCAGGCTTAATTTTTTAATTTGAAAAACACATACACTCAGTTGTTTTTATTATTATACCACATTATTCTTCCTTAGTGCATGCTAGTATTGCTCTTGTCTCTGTGTCCCAAAGAATTAGTTTCTAAAAATTTCTTCAAAATAATTTAGAGATACTTGTGTTCAGGGCAAAATAGATATTAAGGGGGTTTAGTAAGATTTTTTTCATCCCACTTGGGTCTAGGTTCATGCTACCTGAATTAAAATTTCTGGCTAGTTGTATTCCTATATCTGAATAGACCTTGTGTAATATGGGACTATATAGTAGCCACTGCTGGAATGTCTCTACTGTCTGGATTAATAGTGAGTTGTGGAAAATACATTAACTGTTGAAGATCTCCCATTTGTTCCCATCCATAGCCCCAGTTCTGAGTGTCATGTAGTCTCATTCGTGAGCCAGTCAGTCCTGATTGATGACTTATTTTGCCAGGCAATGAGGACACAGAGTTAAGCCAGAACCCTTGCTGACCAGGAATTCACAGTCTTATGGCCAAGAGAGATCATTAAATAGATAACTGCAGTACAATGTGAAATGGTCTATGTTTGAGGCACACCCAGAAGGCCATGGGAATATAAGGATAGTCACCCAAACTAGGTGATACCTGAGATGGGTCTTGAAAGAGAAACAAAAATTACCCCAGGAATGGAGAGGAAAAGGACATTTTGGACTGAAAAAAAGAACATTCTGTATGATTTCACAGAGAGGGTGAGAAGGACACATTGAGGAAATTTCAAGTACTCTGGATAGGCATGGCTAGAATATATGAGAGTAGAAAATGACACTATAATAGGCAAAGGCAGCTTCGTGGAGAATGTAACATGCTACAAAATTTGGGTTTTATTCCAAAGACTGTGAGAAAGTATTAAAGAATTTTAATCATATAAGTATCATGTTTACATTTGTATTTTGTAGGGATTAATGCAGTGTGAAAGAAGATAAGAGTGGAGGTAATGGTGCAGGCAGGCCCAGAAGGATGGACTTACCCAGAGATTTGACATGCGTAAACATTTCTCCATATTTGCATTCGCAAAGGGTGGGATCTTTAGCTTTGCCCTAAAATAAATAAGATTTAGTGAACCCTTTGGGTCAATACCCATGCTGGAGAAAAGTTCAGAGAAATACCTTTTATTGCTGTTTCTTTCCCTTTTCTCATACTGTGTATTAAAAAAGATAATTCTGGATCATGGCACTTGCAAGTATTGATAGGTGCTGGTGCCACTAGCTAGGAAGGCCAGGAGATATTTAACACATTTGATGCTGACACAAGTTATTCTAGGTTTGACATAATTCTGAAATTCATTTACTCAGCAAATATATAAGCACTATATTAAAGCATTAAAAGAGTTCCATAGATGAGATAGATACAGATCCTGTAAATTGTTTCAAGTCTTGATGGAAGTCAAGTACATTAGCATTAGTGTTTTCTACAAGCTCAAATTGCTATCATGAGAGGTGTACAGATACCATGGGAAGGGAAATTTTCATGGAGGAAACACTTAAAGGATGGATAATGTTTGAACACTCAAAAAAATGGAAAAAAGGTATATAGGCAGACAAAGGTGCAGGAGCTAGGCAGGGCATATAAGGGAACCAGGATTTGATTTGGTTTGGTTGGTAGTGAAGTAATTAGTGCTCATTCCTGAGGGCTCAACTGAGAAATGTGGGCTTTGTCCTCTGGGCAGCCATGAAAGGTTTCTCAAGAAGGATGTGATAATCAGAACTTTGGTTTTGTTTTTAAGATTTTATTTATTTAACAGAGAGAGAGATCACAAGTAGGCAGAGAAGCAGGCAGAGAGAGGAGGAAGCAGGCTCCCTGCTGAGCAGAGAGCCCGATGTGATGCGGCCTCAATCCCAGGACCCTGAGATCATGACCTGAGCCGCAGGCAGAGGCTTTAATCCACTGAGCCACCCAGGAGCCCCAGAACTTTGTTTTTAAATTTTAATCTAATAATATTGTGAATAGAATGGATTTCCAAGAGAAAAGATAAGAGTTGAAGTAAACAAAAAGCCACTACAGTAGTCTGTACTCAAAGGAATTAGTGTATGAAATAGATAAGTGGTCATGGGAATAGAGAGAGAAGGATGGGATTTATTAGTGCTCTAGAATGTTGGATGTTACCACTGATGAGGTTTAAACTGCTTTGGTGGATGGTCATGCCATTCAATGAAAGCAGCAACAGATTTAGCAAGGAGAAATGGTGATCTCTAAAGATATAATTTTATATTGATTAATACTGTTTAGTTACACTATATATGAGGAAACTATGGACTTAATTTCATATTCTCTTTTGGCTGTTGATAGCTAAAGGTGTAAATAAGCCTTTACTTTGGACGCTATAAAACTACTTATAATTAGTTAACATAGGCACCAAATGAGCCCACAGTGTGGTCTGATGAAATGCTGGTGTGCTTTGTATATAGAGGTATGAAGTCACTAAGCGTGGTACCTATCAAAAAATACCCTGCTTTTTTAAGGTTTAGAAAAATATGAGATTGTTTCTGTGTTAAGATTTGAGCTGTTAGATATTTTAAAGCAATTATTAAATCCTTTTGTGAAGTAAACTATCTTTCTAGACTATGAACCTATTTGCTTATTTTGATATCTATATTATTTTAGAAGGATATTTTTTCTATCTGCTTGATTAATGTATGGTGCATCTGCTTGCAACAGTTGTTATATAGACTGACTTGTAAGTAAAGAAGGTGTTCCTGTCTTAGAAACCTAGATGATGATGATACATGTCATCCTTATCTGTTAATACTGTTCTAATAATCCAGCTCTTTTGTCAGAGACTAAAGTACTTGTTCTGACCTATTGGTATATTGGACTACCAGATTTTGTGTAATGTGAAAATTTATTTTTGTTATAAACACACACTTGAATGCTTTTTGGTAGTGTCTACCAGATGAAATGTTGAGCTGAATGCTATTTCTGGGGAGAGAAACAGTGTACTGCAAGACAACATAAGATCACCAGTTGCCAAAGAAAAATCATGTTTACTGGAATGTATCACAAAGAGTTCAATCAGTGTGGCAAACTACCTGACTAGGTGACTGCTATAGTAACTGTTTTTATAGCTACTATTGTCCCATAGTAGAGGTTTCATTGTAATTACTGATGATTTCTTTAATTGTGTCCTTTATCTTTTAATTCTTCCAAGTATGTCATCAAAAATCCTAGTAGTAAATATAATTTATAAACACTTAAAGGCTAAGTGCCATTGCCACTTTTGCTAAAACCGATCTGAAAATTGTGATAGACATTGTTACACATAGAGATGTATTTATGATTGGAACTAATTAGCACACAAATACTTTGGCTTCTATTACCTAACCAGATTCTGGACTAAGTACTTTGAAACTTTTTAAGATCTTAGTTTCTAAAACAGTAGAGTGTTTGACTTTTGGGTAGTATCCTCACTACAGAACCTCTTTATATGTGGGTATTGTTTACCCCATATCTGTGTTTATGCTGACAAGCAGTGGTTTTTTTTAAATACAAAAGGCAATTGTAAAGAATGCAGATATTTTCTAGAATATGAGGAAAGCAGTGAAGTGACACTCATAATCCTAAAATATGTCCAAAAAAATATGTCATCTCTAGTATAGCCTTAGTATTAAGAACCTATACACACTTGTCTTCCACTGAAGTACAATGAAATAAAACTAAAGTTATTAAAACATGGAAAAAGTGCTTATTTCAGATGTGTATTCTCTATCCTTTTGCTCTCCATGCCATATTTTGGCCATGACTAATCAGAGTCAACTTTGAGAATTAGTCACTACATGTCAAAAACTGCCTTCTATCTCACTCTTATTTTATCCAGTTAACACAAAATATACAGAAATCTGTTCTTTGCTCTGTTGCTCACTTTGCTCAGTCAGATACCTAATATTTTATTATGATTATGGAGGACTCAGAAGGCAAAAACAGTATTCAACCATCTACCTTTACAGTATAATCTGGTAGCCTCTCACATGTTTAGAAATTTTATAAGGGAGTTCTGCTTCATCATATGATGTCTGTTTCACATGAGAATTTCTTTTTTTTTTTTTTAAGATTTTATTTATTTATTTTACAGAGAGAAACACAGCTAGAGAGGGAACACAAGCAGAGGGACTGAGAGAGGGAGAAGCAGGCCTCCCGCCGAGCGGGAAGCCGGATGTGGGGCTCGATCCTGGGTCTCCAGGATCATGACCTGAGCCGAAAGCAGTCGCTTAACCAACTGAGCCACCCAGGCGCCCCTCACGTGAGAATTTCTAATGTAGGTAGAGGAACTTAATTACCAAGGAAGTGAGATCCTTAAGTCAAAATTGTCTTCATTATTAACTTACTTAAACAAAAGGTAATGTTCATAATAAATGTATTAATATGCAACTAGGCCAATCTCATTCTTCTCTGCTATTTGCCAGTAATATAGTTAAGGATAGATATTTAGAGGTTTGACCACCCTAAGAGCATTCATGCTTACCTAATCTTACTTGCACTAGAAGTTTTACGACAAGCATGTTCTTGGATGAGTGCTTTTCAGTGTTTTCCAGGATTTTTTGATTGTACTAAAGTAAGGATAGGGGAAGTGTGGTTTAAAATTTTATTTCTGTTGTGCCTTATCTTTCAAAATGTTAAGATAACCTAAAAAGATATTGGAATAGCTTTTGCACTTCGGGTTATAATTTTCTTCTTCCCAAAAAGTCTCTGCTACCATCACATTTTGTCAAGCATTTTAACATTTAATACAACTTTTTTAAAAAAATCAAACTATAAAGCACAGCCAACAGAAAATTCTAGGACAGTAACAAGTTTGTGACTGATATCGAGTGACTAAAAAGCAGTTTGGACTGAAATCTTTAAAAGCACATAAGAAATTGGTGATACTGAGTCTACAAAATCATCTAGGTGCTCCTCTATGATTTAGATACAGATTTTAGATATTGGGTATTTGGGTGCAGATGAGTACTTTTTTTTTTTATTGTTACTTAAATTTTTTTTTCCAGTGTTCCAAGATTCATTCCCCATTCTCCACACCCAGTGTTCCATGCAATAGGTGCCCTCAGTACCCACCACTAGGCTCTCCCATCCCCCCAACCCCCTCCTTCCAAGTCCCTCAGTTTGTTTCTGTGTCCAAAGTCTCTCTTGTTTCGTTTCTCTCCCTGAATTACCCTACTTCCGATTTATTTTCCTTCTCCTACTGTCCTCTACATTACCCCTTATGCACCACAAGTTAACCAAATATTTATAGACTTTATCTTGTAAAATAAATGTTATTTTTAGAGTCACCAATTTTCTAATAATGTGGCCAAACAAATTTTGTATAACAGGCATTCAAATGTAACTTACATTGTAAAGCTTTAAACAGTCTAAGCATTGCCCCTTATCTTTTATTTCTGATTTTCAAGGGAGAGGATCTGATTGGCTTCATCAGAAACCTGCACCCTTCCTTTCCCTATTATCCTGTTAGGCATGATTGTGGAAGGATTATCTGATACAAACATGACAATCTAGGTTTCCCCTTTCTTGGAAGCAGTAATTGAGAAACAAGTGGAAAGTGGGCAAACCACCTAAATATTTCTAGTATAGATTTGTATTGTTTTGCTACTGTAAAAGCACTGGAAAGAAAAAAAAATGTTCATAGTTGATAAGGGCTGTTTGATAAACACAGAAACTCTCTCTGGCAACTAATTCAGCCTATCAGACACAGAATCGTTTGCTGAGAATATTTGAGTTGTTAGGTTTTAGTTTGTGGTATCCAAATTTTTCAAATTAAGGTATGTCCTAACTGAACATAAAAGTACTATCAGAGTAATTATATGCTGAGAACAAAGCCCTGACTGTTCATGAAAATTGCAGTTGAGAATATTAAATAATTATAAATGTTTGAGAAACTAATGCTGATGAAATCCAGGGGTGATCTATCCATGATCATAAATTCTTTGTCCATTCTAGAAGACTAATTAAACAATGTACACTGGGATGCTAATGTTTACTTTACCTCTTTTCTTAGTTTTTGAAACTTTTATAGTTTTTTCCTTTGTTATTAATGCCAAATGCTTTCCTTTAAAGAAAAAGTGATGAAGCAGCAACTGAATAGAAATTTCAAATGTTATATATGTGGTCAGTCTTCACCATCATTTTTGAGAGCAGGAGCCTCAGTTTCTCCTCTCACCATTAATGAGAGGGTGGAGAAACAGAAAAAGAGAAGTATAATTCTAAAGCTGAAACTACAAACTGGGGCAATTGAGAAACTGTCATGTCAATAAATGATTATAATTTTTCCCCTTCTACAGTGATGACTAATGAATTTGGAAGGGAATATTAGTTGCGTGTGGCATAACAGTTTAAAACTGTATGACTCTTCATTTTTCAAAAGATATCTAGGGGAAATACCTCTATTGAACACATAAATATCCCTTCTGTGGTCATCGATTCACTCTCCCTCTATCCTTTCTTCACATTGTTGCCAAAGTACAAATGTGACTCCTTACTTCTCTGCTTAAAATACTTTCTGATTTTTATTGTTCTAGGATAAAGACTAATATCAGTGTGACCTACAAGACACTGCTTGATCTGACCTCTGGATTCATTTCCAAGCTCATCTTATCTTTGCTCTCTAAATTCTGCTAACAATGGCCTTCCTTATGGGCCATGTGCCTCCTTTCTATAAGCCTGACGTTCTGCCTGAAATGTTTATCCCTTCCACTACCCTGTCCCATCTCCATTCCATTCCCTTACCTAATTAAGTTTTATTCTTCCAATTTTAAATCAGCTATCACTTCCTTTCTCAGTGAAAACCTTCCCTGTCCTCCCCAAGTTGATATATCCTATCAGAGTATCCTATACATCTCTTTCAGAACAGTTTTCACAGTTATTTTATGTTTATTTGAGGAGCTATTTGATTAATAATAACATTTAAGAATGTCTTCCTCAGACACCTGGGTGACTCAGTTGGTTAAGTGTCTGCCTTCAGTGTGGTCACAGGTCATGATCTCAGGGTTCTAGGATGGAGCCTGACTCAGGCTTCCTACTCAGTGGAAAACCTACTTCTCCCTTTCCTTCTGCCTCTCTTCCCTACTGTATGCATGCTTGCTCTCTCTCTCTCCCTCTCCCTCTCTCTCAATCTCTCTAAAAAAAATAAAAATCTTTAAAAAAAAAGAGTGTCTTCCTCTACAGACTCTATATGAAAAATCATCTTTTTAATTGTACTGTTAAATTTTTGGTGGGAGGGGATATTTTTTTTAAGATATATGGATCTTTATATTTTAGATTTATTTCTGTGGCAAATCTGGAGAGTCCAAGAAGCACAATGTGTTAAACATCATGGCATTTATTGGCAGGAACAGATATTATTGACAGATAATAATAATAACATTAAATGGTACCTCACATTTCAAACAAATTTAAATACTTTGAGAATAGTTAGAAGACTAAGTTCCTAATTTTTTTTTTTTTTTTTTTTGGCTGTTGGTGGATGAAAGTTCCAACCCTTTATTTTTAATATTTTTTTAGATAACTGGGTTTTTTTCCATTTTTTTAAATTTAAATTCAATAGATTAACATATAATGTATTATTAGTTTCAGAGGTAGAGGTCAGTGATTCATCAGTCTTATATAATGCCCAGTGCTCATTACATCACGTGCCCTCCTTAATGTCCATCACCTAGTTAGCCCCTCCCTACACCTCCCTCCTCTCCAGCAACCCTTAGTTTGTTTCATATGATTAATCTACCTCTCTGGTTTTATCATCTACCACTTCTTGAAATATACTATGCCCTAGTTGGGAGCATATACTTTTTCTTTAAGGTCCTATGATACTACTAAATTTTTTAAACTAAAGTATGCCTTTAATTCCAAATTAAAATACTCATTGAAACCATTAGAACCCTTCTAAAGTGCAAATATAATAACACAATGCTCCTTTAGAGAACATGACATTGGAAAGACTGGAGATGCCAGCTAAGTTCCCTTGAGAAATAGCCAACAACAAAAGGTTTCCAATCAATGCTGGTGACCTAACAACTCTAAAGAGAGTCCCCTTTAGTAGTCACTTGCCCAAAGTAGATAGTTCTTGCAGTATCAACTTAGATCTAAGAACTTCTGATTGACTATATTACTTTCAGAGCTGTAGAATAATCATGGTTTTAGTAATGAACTGAAAACCATAATTATTGTGCAACCCACGGGATTGCCATTGATTTGCTGCATCCTGATTACTTTTGCAATACTTTTATTTAATCTGGAAAGTCGCCGTCGTCGTCGTTGTCGTCGTCTTCTCCTTCTCCTTCTCCTTCTCCTTCTCCTTCTCCTTCT
>PITA01000753.1:0-240056 GCA_004023965.1 Spilogale gracilis
TATGCATTTTGGGGGGGGGGGGACAAAAAGTATTGATTCTACAGCATAGCCTGAGCATGAGATTCAAAGTGACCTGGCACACACACGGCTGCTTGAGCCACACACTCATCATGGTGTCAGAAGGGCACTGAGAACTTCTAAGAGAAAGGTTGTTTTGGAGGCATAACAGAGCCCTCTCTCTGCAAAAGATTTTTCCCATTACAGCAAAGACTGTATAATTTTTAGTTTGCCCCAGGCTGCCACCTCGTTTGGATGACATTTCCTGTACTTCTCCAGAGCCACCAACTCATTTCCTTCTATTTATGTATTTTTGTCACTTAGCATGTAGTTAATTGTGTCTTCCAACTAAAGTTTAAGCTCCTTTAAAGAGCATAACCTTATGCATGATAGGTACTTGGTTATGTGTTGATCATGAAAAGAAGAAATACGGCCGAATCTGAATGGCTTTGAAATCCGCCCCATGGATTTGGATCCAATTCTAAGTTCTGTGCCTAATTAGCAGGTTGACATTGAATTACTTCCCTCTTCAGTTTTCTGTTTTCTCACTTGCTTAACGTTAACATGATCATACCAATTTCAGTGGATATCATGTGTGCACTCCCAGTGCCCATTCCCTCTTCTTTGGATGTGAGCAGACTTATTTCCATCATGGAACAACTCTTTCTGATGCTCAGTCATGTCTTTTGAGTGAGGCATGATACCCAGGCCTTGATTTTTGTTTTTTTGTTTTTTAAGATTTTATTTATTTATTTGACAGAGAGACACAGCCAGAGAGGGAACATAAGCACGGGGAGTGGGAAAGGGAGATGCAAGCTTCCTGGTGAGCAGGGAGCCCAATGTGGGGCTTGATCCCAGGACTCTGGGATCATGGCTTGAGCCAAAAGCAGATGAGTAATGACTGAGCCACCCAGGCGCCCCAGTACCCAGGTGCCCCAGTACCTAGGCACCCCAGTACCCAGGCCCTGTTGATCAGCATATATAATCGCATGGCCAGTCATCTGTTCCCAGATTAATAAGGACCAAGCCACTCCAAAGAAAGTCAATTGTGGAATGCTTACTAAAACTACTGAAATGAGAAATTAGTGCCCTTGTTGCTACACTTGAAATGAGGAAGATGAAACCTGTAATATGTGTTTTCCTAAGTGGATGGTGCCGGCCTGAGTGAAGCCATAGCAGAAAGAATCCCACCTGCGCAAAAAAAAGATCCAGAGCCCCGATGCCCCTGTTTGAGTGAAGAGGTTTCTCAAAACTCAAAGCCAACACTGTCTGATCATTATTCAGTCATTTGAGCCTCTATCAATGTCCCCCTTCAACTCAGGTCATGATCCCAGGGTCCAGGGATTGAGCCCTGTATCAGGCTTCTTGCTCAGCAGGGAGCCTGCTTCTCCCTCCTTCAATCCCTCTGCTCATGCGCTCTCTCTCTCTTTCTCTCTTCAAATAAATAAATTAATTAAATATTAAAAATATAAAAAGAATCATCCTAAATACAGAAGGGGTTTTATGACAAGAAGACAACAAAGTCCTTGATGCAGTTCTTATTTCTTATTAATCATTGTATATATATAGCACCCAGCACAATGCTTAGTATAAGTGACTTATTATATCAATCAATCAGTTAAATAGCATTAACCAAAATTGTTTAACCTAAATGCACAGATCTTTAGGGAAATGGTTAATTTTCATTTCTATACTTTGTGCTAGATTATATAGTCACTAAGCTATTATAAAGAATTTGTAATACCATGGAAATCTAAGTATAATATTAAGAGAAATAAACTCAGAAGTTTACATATAAATCACAAATGTATCTATTTAATCAAAGACATATTCTAGAGGATGCTCAAAAATGATAGCATGATATTTTTTCCTTTCCCCCATTTCTTTATAATTATCAAAATGTAGTAACACATTGATCTATGACTACCTTAATATTGTGAAAGAATAGGGACTTAAAAATACCCAGTTTCAAATTTTGTTCACGATCTTTTCAGTTCTATCATTCTATAATTCCAAGAACCACTAAATTATTGGTGGTTTTCAGAAATCTCACTGTTTTTGCAGGTAGTGAAAATTTGGTACCAAAATTCAAGGACAAAGTTCACAGAGTTACTAGACATGAGGTACTTGTATTTTCTTTGTTGCTGCTTTTTGCTAGTTGTTTTGGATTCTTTCCTATGCTTGTGAAATCAAACAGAAATAGAGAATGTTAGAGACACAGAAGAGTGTTATGTGTTTCCTTGGATGTGATCCTTTTACCTATCCAAATTATCAAGAATAATATCAAGAATGTCCATCATCTTCATGTTCTCTCCTAACTGTTCCTTAGCACTGACCAAGTCCTTTTGTGTTCCGTACTGTTTCCTCTGCCTTCTATAAGTCTTCTTGCCTGTTTCCTCATCCTTATCTTCCCTATCCAACCCCTACCACATTTTCCCTTGTTCTTCTGACCTCATGCTAAACACCTGATCTATGAAACATTCATATTAAACCTACTCAATCCCCAACCTGAGTCTTCTGCCCTCTTGCTTTTGGAATACTCTTTCTCTACCTAAGTTGACCTACTAAAAGTACTCATTATTCAGTTTCCAAGTAAGAGTCTCTTCCTTAAAAAAAAAGGCTTCCTTAACCCTTAATATGGGTCAAGTGCCTTTCCCATAGCTTCCCACAGGTCCTTGGTCTCCCTATACACAGCACTGACCACATTCACTGGTATGTTTTTAAAGGTTCACCTACAAGAATGTAACCCATATGACCACAGACATCTTCTGTCTGTCTAGTCCACCTTGCATGTAGTCACAGCTTTTAGTGAAGAGCATGGCACATATTAATTACAGCATTTAGTAAAATGGATGGACAGCACACACTTGTTTAATACCACAGCCATTACTGAAAGATCAATAATCTAGTCCTCTGGACTCCCAGCTCACCTCCACTCACTGTGTCACTCTGCCCTCCTTGATTCATTTCTCAAGTGAGCTGTTTTCAACTTTTTCAAAGTGCACGATATAATAGTATGCCATTTAATTTTATCACAGACTTCTGGGAGAGATTTTCTTTTTTTTCTACAAGTGGAAAAAAAGAGAGTAGAGAGAAAAGGACAAAGGTAAAAGGAGAGAAAACAAACAAAATGGTCAAAGAGATCATGTCTTTAGAAAAATCGATATTTAATTGTCAATCATACCTCTATAGGAGAAGATGACTATAGAAAAAAACCCTTAAATTAAAAGACAAAAAACCAAAAACCTCTAATTCATGGTTTAGGATCCTGGGATCAGAAGTTCCAGAGAGGAATTTGCAAACATATTTTGTTTTAAAGTCCTTTTTGTTATGATGCCAGCAAACGGTGGCCATTTATGAACTTTTTTAGAAAGTCTCTAATATTCATATATTATAATAAACAGACAAAAAGAAACAGACAAAAAAGAAACAAAAAACCTAAAAGCTGGAGCTCATTCAGGCTACCCTTTTGGTGCCCTTCAGACTCAGAGATGACAAAATAAGAGTTTATAGACTGAGGAGTTAGTTGTCTTGAAAACAGACAAGGGATTTATGAAAAACAACAGAAAACAACTGATATGAATAACCTCTATAATTATAACAGATGCTAACTCCCCATGAAATTGAAGACTAAAAATAGGAAAGACAAAGTAACCTTGAAAGAATTTAAGGAAAACTGGCAATCTTCAGACTCCATAATTTAAAAAAAGTCCCTTGTACTTTAATTCAATGTGAGTTAAATTACAAAAGGTTTGGTTACCTCACTGAACACATTATTTTAAAACTTATTATATAGATATTTGGCTGGATCTATGCTATAGTATTTGCATTTTAGGACAAAAAACATACAAACTTCAAGATATGATGAAACTATTTCATTTACCATTTACTTTTCAAACAACTTTAAACAAATAATGATAAATTTTACTTTAGGGATATCTGGTGAGCAGTTAGGAGATTGAGCTGAGAAAATCAAATGGTCTGTAATTGGGTCATGACCCTATAAGCTCTTGCTTCACTGGAGAAAGCAAAACAAGTTTCAGATCAATATTTACACATAGAAAAAATTTCCTAAATATTTGGGGTTTTTACAATGGTTAATTGACCACAAAATGCACTTTTTGTATTCTGCAATTCTGGAAGGAAAAATGTATGAATCCTCAGATACTTTTAAAGAAACATATTAATTAAAAACAATCTTTTAAAGGACTGATTTTTATTGCATAGATTTCATAGTGCACTCATTGTCAATAAATTAATCCATGAGTTCTCTTCATCATAGACAGTCAGCAAGGTGGTGAGTCAGGAACATGAGGAAGCTCTCTAAAGACAGTTTCTAGAAAGAAATAAATCATTTTAAAGAACTGGCTAGGAAATCAGGTAGTTTGAAAACCATCAGTCTTAGCATCAAGCAAAAACTACTTTATGACTGAAATAAAAGACCATTTTCAAATTTACCATTTTTAAGAGAATTCAGAAACACCTAAAACATTTTTATAATAGACTATATTGGTAGTCAAACTTATCTAGTTATGTCTGACCCTTTGATGATCCAGTTAACAAATATCCATAAGCTATTATTATGTGTTAGGTATTTTTTTAATGTTAGAAATAGAAACATAAGACATAGCTTCTGCTTTCAAGCAATGAATACTTTAGTTGGGTAAAAAAGAAGCTAAATAATGTTATAAGTTTTATAACAATATAAGCGATTACAACAATTGTAAATTTTCCTGTTACAAATAACACAAAAACTAATTCAATTTAGTTTAAACAATAGAACTGATTGTATTATATAATTGAAAGACTGCAGGGCTTCAGTGTTACAATTATCTATAATAATAGAATGAAAGACATGTTCTCTTTCCTTCTCTGTGTTTCATCTTTTATGGTGTCAATTTCATCCCAAGCTGGTCTTCCCTCATGGTGGCAAAAGGGCTACAGTAGTTCGAGGTCTCATTTGTATAATATATTGATGAAAAGGAGAAAAAGCAATGGCTTTTACTGGTTCTCCCAGAAGAATGAGGAACATTCTTCTGAACCCATCACTTTTCCCAGAGTAATATGCACTGATTGACTTCATCATGAATTTCCTGAATTTTCTCTGTGGCAAGGGGGCTGAAATCAGCCTAGAGCAAGCAGCACACCATATCCTATGTCTCACTCTATCCCTAAACTGCATAAGGACATATAATGGAAAGGATGTGCAAGCAATAACCTTCACAATGTCTGCCTCTGTTTCTTCAATTCTACCTCCTCCACACACAAATTTGTATGCATTTGTCAAAATCTTTACAATGACAGAAAAACACTCAGCCCCTCCCAAAAGGTAACATGAGAAATTTTATCAGTTGCATTCAGATCTATATACAAGATCTCTATGCTACCCTCTTAATTGAACCGGTTGAAACTCTATGTGGTCCAGTAATCTATTGCAAATATATATTTTATCCATCCCCAACTTTCCAAATATATAATTATGTGCAAATAATAGGGTAATGTCAATGAAAATTCTCATGTGAAAAAGGAGAGAATGAGAAATAACATATACTTGTCAATATTTCACAGCACAAAATACATGTTGCTGTCCAGAAACAATGAAGATTCTCCTTTCTTCGAAATGGAGTCAGTCCTTTGACCAGCAACAAAAGCTGCTCTGGAGGCTGCTATGTGGTAAAATCTTCCTTGTCCATTGTCCTACATAACCACATCAGGGGATAATTCCCTTTCCAAGCAATGCACCACCTTAACAGTGCTGAGCAATGATTCCTAGTTTTAGATTGGTTAAGTGGGGATGAAGCAATCACCCGCTGGTTTCAGTCAAGTTTGAGGTTCCTCTGGTAATCAACTCACTTTAAAATGTAGTAAGCTTTGGTTTAATTGCTTTTGATAAATTCCACAGCCTAATTTTCAGAGGCACAGATTGAGTTTGGGTCCACTCCTTGATCCTGTGCATTTCTGTCTTCCATACAGATGCTCTGTGGTAAGAGGTACCTGGGTATAGCCAATTCTCCCTGGCAGTATGTTCAATAGATTTTAACTTGATCTTGACATTTGGCTTGGAACAAATGGAAACATAGCCTCTTGCGGAGAAGGGCAGGTAATGTGCCACTTGCCTCCATGCTGTATTCCAGGCACATCTTCAAGGTAAGACTGAGTTCCAATTTTATCAGTCAAACAATGCTTAATAAAGGTATCTGAGAGACTTCTGGGATAGTAGGCTTGTCTTTCACCCCCTGTATTTTTTTTTTTTTTTTGTAAGAATCCACCTCTCTGCCCCTTGCTCTCACTTGGGGAAAAGTATTTGGCTTTTACAACTCTGCCAGATTTCAAATTACAAATATTTTTGACACTAACATAATTTTTGCAAGCAGAGAATGCTTGTTTTAGCAGAACTATGTACTTTTTCCCTCTGTGCCTTTGAATTGGCCTGTTTTAGATTAATCCTTTTTCTTCAGTCTTTTTAGTGGGAGTCAAAGGAAGTAGCCAACACTTCAAAATTCTGAGGTTTTTTCTATCGCTTCTCTTAATGCTATAGCTAAAGCACATGGTCCTGGCTCTGGGTCCAATGGACCAGTTCACCAATGCTTATTATTCTCCTACACAAGAAGTTCTAGAATCCCACTCCCTTCCATGTACTTAAAAAGAGAAAATCCTCACATCAGGGCTTGTTACATGGAAGAGCTCACAACATTAATGCCCCATTTCTAACCTCACCCATAGCCATTTTGCAGGATATTCTTGGGGAAGGGATAAGGCAAAAAAAAAGAAGAGGGGGTTTTAAGCCATACCCCTAAAAGGACCATGTAGAGTTCGTATCTAAGGCAATGGATGTGTGAGAAAATAGATAAGAGTAATTTAACACAGCCTGACTGTCCACCTTTAGTACTGATTAAGCTTTTCTAAACTGAGACAAGTGAAGGATGTAGGAGAGAATAAAAAAGTGAGTAACATTTTGGGGGGTGAGGGGCATGTCCTTCTCACTAATCTTTTTTTTTTTAAGATTGTATTTATTTATTTGAGAGAGAGAGAGAGAGAGAGAGAGAGAGAGGAGAAGGTCAGAGAGAGAAGCAGACTCCCCATGGATCTGGGAGACCGATGTGGAACTTGATCCTGGGACTCCTGGATTATGACCTGAGCTGAAGGTAGTGGCTTAACCAACTGAGCCATGCAGGTGCCCCTCTTTCTCACTAATCTTTTTAAGTTTAGGGTACCTGAAAATGGAGATCTTATGCTTACATTCATAGCAATTCCTGGTAAAACAACAAAATCCCTGGGGTAAAAACAGTTTGAAATGTTTAGGCTGATGAGCCTTGAGAACGCTGCCTCGAATTCCCAGTGCTCCAGTGGGACTGAAGCTCTAATGCTTTCCAAGTGGCATGAAATGGTAGAGATCATGCAGGTCTTAAGCCAGATGACAACTGAGAGGTCAGAAAATTCTATCTTGCATGGATGATTATCTAAACTGGATGAATTCTCTTGGAAAGCAGATGAAATGCTAGGTTAAAAAAATTTGCTTTTTGGGGGGGACTGGGAGGAGGAACAATTTTGCCTGTTTAGGGAGGGGAGGGAAGGATAATTTGACTGAGATTAAGTTTCTGATTATTTGCCTGAACACAGTCTCTTAATAAACTTAAATCTGGGTGTAATCAAGTTAAAATTCCTGAAAGTTGAGTATGTAGACAAAGATCTGTCCCTGCTACAAAATAATCATGTGAGAACAAGGATTAGAGATCAAAGTTAAAGTGTGCTTATTTGAGAGCAAATACCCAATTTAGCTGGAACAGAATACTTATATTGACAAATAATAGGAATTTATGCTAGAAAGATAGATGCTAACAAGTCCAGAGCTTCCTAAAAGTACTTTAGTTTGGATGGAATGATTGGGGTAGGAGTATATTCAAACTAGAGATCCATCTGGTCACTATGTATGGGATGATAAAAACATCATTATATAGCATAGTCTTCAGTTTGTCAGATTTTACCAACTCGATATTTGCAATGTAAAATTTTTCCTTTTCTTTTTTAAGATTTATTTTTTATTTGAAAGAGAGAGAGAGAGAGAGAGAGAGAGAGAGAGCAGATGCATGAGTGGAGGGAGAGGCAGAGAGAGAGGAAGAGAGAGAATCTCAAGCAGACTCCCCTCTGAGCATGGAGCTCCACACAGGGCTTGATCTCACAACCCTGAGACCATGACTTGAACAGAAAGCAAGAGTCAGATGCTAACTGACTGAGCCATCCGGGCATCCTGAGAAAATTTTATTTTCATGTAGGCAATAGATATTACCCTTATCTTTAGTTAACGAAAGTGAAGCTCAGAGAAACTTGAAAGAGATAAGGTCACTCAACCAGAAGTACTTAGCTAGTGGCAAGAAGAGCTGGAAGCTGAAACACTAACTTTAGAAACCAGGTAGAAAATCTTTCCATCATAACTAAAGGCATGTCTTTTTCCCTGCTCCAACATCTCTCTAATCTCAAGGTCATAGTCTAAGTCAAATTAATGATGTTTACTTTATATTCTTTGGGATGCACTATTTCTTCCAAAGGACATCTTGTGAATCAAGTTTTTCTCCTTATGTGCCTTAGTTTCCCATAATTAAGTTACTGACCTCTATTGCCAGACCAGACCTTTCAATGATTGCTATTATTTGGACATCTCCAGTTTCCTATCAAGGTTATTATTTTTTTCTCCTAAACTAAGATAGAGTGATTGTAGATACATTTCCCATCTTTTAAAATTAGAAAAGGACAAGGCAGAGAAACAAAGGAAATAACCCGGCTTTCAACTGAGATGGGCTTGAATCTCTTTTCTACCACTCAACAGCTGTCTTAGAAGCATAATTTATTTAGATTCCCACTGTCTTTCTCCGGAGAGGTCTTTGCTTTCCTTTCTCACCACCTTTCATCCACTAGGGGCTGCTGTTATATCTTATCCATGGTAACTCCTGGAAACCAACACACGCCATTCAAACCATGTATCCTGAGTATAAGAGACCCCAAAAGCAGTTAATTACACTATGATGCTTAAGATATCAAGATATTCAATATATCTTTTTTCATACCAAAATGTAAGTCCCTATTATTCCCTTTATTTCCATCTCTGTACTTCAATGTGCTTTCCCTTGACACAAATCTCTGCTACTACCTTTTATCTCCTTTGCCCATTATAACCCCAAGGAATCCAATGTTTTTTTTTTTTTTTTTTTTTTAAAAAAAGACAAAACAAAAGAAAACAAAACCTCCATGACATCCTTACAATCATAACTAAGCATTCTGTCCACCCTTGGCACTAAGTCAATCCTGGCTGACTCGAAGGATTTGGTTTCCCTTGTAGACACTGAGTGGAAATAATAAGATGAGGGAACAATATTATAGAAAGATAGGATAATAGCAGAAGAGCAGATTTGGTGAGGGAGGGCTGGGAAGTTGTTAATATGCCTGTTCTTACTCTGAAAAAAAATCCATAATGGTCAAAAAGCTGCATGGGACAGAGAGGGGAATGTTGAGTACACTTGTTTCTTGGCTCACTTCCTGGTTCTGAGATATGTGGCATATGGCGGAATGAGAACCAAACACTTCAGTGAAATGGACATATAAACAAACAACAGAGGAAAAATGAAAAACAATGAAAAAATATATATTTTTTAAACTGCAACATTCCACAATGTGTTGCACTGCTACGTCCTTCTCAACTTGAACTCTGTAGCAAATTTCAACACAAGCAGTGAGCCCAGTGCCAGGAAGCAAGTAAATGAAAAAGAAATAAACAATTTAAAGCAACTGTTGTACCGTATTTGGAAAAGTCTCTGAAAACTGTTCTTATGTGGTAATAATGATCTTCTTTTGGTGAGTTCTCAGCATATGGAAACACCCCAAACCAATCTTCTGGTGAGCCCTACAGAACCCTACAGAATTTACACATGTTTAGTGCTCGAACTCTTAACACCCTGGCACTTGGCATTGGGTCCCACTCTTAGGCAGCATCATTAGACCCGAAAATATTAAAACTACATAAACCCTACCTATCAAAGAAGCAAATAATGAAGGCAAAATGTCAGATAAAGGGCTGTGAGTTATTATAAATATAGATGATAGGGTTATGAGTCCCTAATCCTGGAGAATAATGGAAGATAGATAAATATCTGTCAAGAAAGGCATAACTCCAGTTTTTCATTTTTTACGTAGGGTTTTATCCC
This sequence comes from Spilogale gracilis, assembly GCA_004023965.1. NCBI lineage: Eukaryota > Metazoa > Chordata > Mammalia > Carnivora > Mephitidae > Spilogale > Spilogale gracilis. The sequence goes on from PITA01000753.1 coordinate 10,194, forward strand.
CAATCTGATTAAATATCCTTTATAAAAATTTCCATTACAAATCCAGATAATTTGTTTAAAATACCTACATAAGACCTGGCATATAAAAAGGACCCAATGCTCATTATCTCTCATAATGGTGTTGGTGCCAGTAATAGAATATTTAGTTTCAGTTAATTAGAAAAATGGTTATCAAAGGCAATATGATTTGATGATTGGAGTACCTATGGGGAAAAACATAAAAATCTAAGAGCTGTTCTGAGAAGGTACTGCAGGTTAGACTGAATAGAAATGAGGTTTGGGCTTTAATCCTTCCGTGAGCTCTACACTGGAGAATGATTCATGGGGAACACAGCATTCTTTAAAGGACATTGTAAGAGTGAACAGTTTGTGTAATATACCATAATTGTATAACATATGATTGTATAACATGAAAGTTAATCATTGCTCCGAAGATCTGTACATTTAATTTAAATAAAACTCCATGCCTGTGTGTTATACCCTCATTAATCTTCAGCCCACTCAGGAGCTGAACTTCTCCCCACCTGAACAATCAGACAGCACTTAGAGACCAAAGAGTCAGCCTGGAGAGAGCAGAAAATATCATGGAATCTGAGGACCACATCCAAAAACATCTTTGATTTCAGTTGCAAGGGTAAACAATGGCATCAGAGTAGTTGATAATGGCTACAGCTTCTTCTTCACTACTTCTTTCATTAAGACAGAGAGTCTAATTCTCTTCCTCTGGGATCATACTTACTTGGCTTTAGTCACTTATTTGACCAATAGAACAGAGTGGATGTCAAGCCAGATTCTGAGATGACTTGTGGCTTCTTTGCAAGACACTTGAAACACTCATTTCTGAAATCTACCTGCCATGCTGTGAGAGAGATGTTACAGGAAAGCTGTGATGCCTTTGCACGCAGTCCCAGCTGAGGACACAACCAGAGCCAACACCAACTTGCTCACCATGTGGCGGAGCTACTTTGGAAGGGGATCCTTCATGGCCAGCAGCCTCTTCAGGTAATGCTGTGTGGAGCAAAGAGATATAGTCACCCAGGAGCCCTGCTCCAAATGCAGATTCCTGGGCAAAATAAATTATATTTCTTGATTTAGGTTACTGCATTTGGTGAGGGTTTGTTATACAGCAGAATATAATCAAAACATTTGATCAAAATATTTTCAGTTGTACAATGATCCCTCTAAATGATTAGAAGATAAAGTTAAAACGCACCCAGAGTGGGGTACCTGGGTGGCTCAGTTAGTTAAGTGACTGCCTTCGGCTCAGGTCATGATCCCGGAGACCCGGGATCGAGCCCCACATCGGGCTCCCTGCTCAGCAGATGCCTGCTTCTCCCTCTCTCACTCCCCCTGCTTGTGTTCCCTCTCTGGCTGTGTTTCTCTCTGTCAAATAAATAAAATCTTAAAACAAAACAAAACAAACAAACAAAAAAAACAACTCACCCAGAGGATTTTGCTAATTCATGAGAAATTCCTCCAAAGCTTAAGAAATAAAGACTACAACAGCAGCAACAAAACTTTCCCCAAGACAAATGTGCTGTATGTGTGTAACAGTACTGTGACAACCCAACAGCAAAGACGTGAGGGATGAAATACATTCTAACACTCCTTCCACATAAGTTTCTGGTTGTTTTCTCAGAGTATATGTGTTGAGGAACGACAAACTGGGGAAGTGCTAGGGATCACGGTTGTCTGTTTCTCTTGTAAGAAAGGGCAGTAGGGGAGAGTGATGCCCGGGAAGAAAAACTGTTAAGTGGTCAAAGTAAAACATGTCTACAACAAATCTCTGCAGGCCAAGTGAAATCTCACTGCTGAATAATTTCCTCATCTTGTCTGCAAGGAATATTTACAGGGAAATGTTTTATCCTAACTACTACCTCAAATGTCACGGGCATTCCTAATGAAGTAAGATGAAAGAAAGCATTTTGTTTTCTACATAACTAAAATGAAGCTATTTCCAGAATATAAATGAGACAAAGACACACCAAGAATGGAATTTGCAGATATTTGAAAGAATGATTTAATTGTCCTGGCAAAGTTACTCGTTACGTTTTGGGGCTTGACATCATTTTACAGTTCTCTGTTTACTATATTATGCTTGAAAGTACATGGTAACAAAAATTATTTTACAAACAGAAATACTCAATAAAAAATAAACGGATGTAATTTGGAGGACATTAAAAGATACCAGAAAAGAGCCCAGAGCAAACTCAAGAGTTTATCATATGAAAACATTATTCTCAATTTAAGGCATGCTGTTCTGAGTCAAGTCCTAAGGAGCAAGGGAGCCCAAAAGTGCCTTAATGGTTTTTCTTCTACTAATGAACAAAGAAACCTTTCTAAGATGACCAATCTAGCACATAGAGCCTGAAGCCTGTTAAAGACACACCATATACTGCAGAGCAGAGGTATTTGCAATGCATTTTCATACAAAGGCAGGCATCCTGTGAGAATTGGTAAATATGAATTAGATTGAAATATATGCTTCTAATACTGACACGGAGAGTTTCTCATCAGTGGAATGCTTTGAGAAACTCCACAGTGTAGAGTCTTCATAGGAAATTCCTATAGCACAGGGCAGATAAGAATGCGTATATTGATAGTATAGGGTTGTGGAAAAGAGTAACATGTCCGGTTGGCACTATTTTGAGCACTAGCTAGGATTAGCATAGAAAGTTGGGAACTGTGTGATTTAGAACACACAAACACATACAATATCCGATTCAAATATATATATATATATATATCCTGAGAAAATTTAAAAGCCCCAAATGGAGTAAAATTTAAGGTGCCACATGATATAATGTAGTCCCTAACAATTAACAAAAATATTTTCACCTCCCATAAGTACTTTCACCAACTCCATCTTTGTGTTGGTTCTAACCAAATTTCCTATGCCAATCCTAATCTGTTCAAGATGATCTCACCTTGGGCATTTCTCTGAACACATGCATCTATCTGCCTGGATTAAATTCTTTAAAATGTAGGAAAGTCAGTGTGTCTTGTCAAACCTGCCAAATTTACAATATAAATAAGATATGGAAGTTATCAAATTGTTCTGAGACTTTCCATCTGATTTCCTTTATCTTTACTTTGCCTGGAGGTCTCTGGCTCCTGTCTGATCTTTCTGAAGCACTGACCATATGGTCATTTGCTAATGTGGTTGATGTAATTTACATCCTGTTCAAAAATGACAAAGTTCTGAGGCTTAATGCATGTTTACTGAAAACAAAAAACAACAAAAGTTTATCATGCTATTTGCAGTCATACAAGCAACATTTTCTAGCCCTTACAAAACATAATAAGACAAATTCCTAGATGGTCTTTGATTTTTATGCTTCTTCTGAAAAGCTAATTTCACAAATACCCTTGGTCCCACTAATATACTAGGGACAGTTCACATCAGACAATAGGTACAGTAAACTTGGAGCTGAGAGCCAGAATAAAAAGGGACCATTTATCACAAAGAACAAAATGTATGCTTACACATCAGTGTGAGAGAGTGGGGGAAAAACTTTCATCAGAAAAAAAAACAGAGTGAGAGAGACTTGAAGGGAAGTTCCTAAAGTCAGAAAAACAGATATGGATAAATGTAGAAATGAGAAACATTGTCAGGAAAAATATCTCTTTCATCACTTTTGGGAAAAGTGAGGAAAGGAACTAATGGCTTCTATGTCTTTGGGCGCTTTGAGGGTTAGGCTAGATGCCTTATGTAGATGACTCCATCTAATCCAGAGTCTCAAAACACCTGTAGATGCATTACATACATTTTCCAAGTAGGAAAACCAAGACTTAAGTATATGCAATAACTTAGTAGTAAGTGCCAGGGTCAATGTTGGGGCTGGGCTTCCCTCCTCTCCTACATTACCACATTCCCTATTAAAAAAAAAGTGCTATGATGGAGGGCCCCTGGGTTGCTCAGTGGGTTAAAGCCTCTGCCTTCAGCTCAGGTCATGATCTCAGGGTCCTGGGATGGAGGCCCCTGTCAGGCTCTCTGCTCAGCAGGGGGCCTGTTTCCTTTGCTTTCTCTGCCTGCCTCTCTGCCTACCTGTGATCTCTCTCTCTCTGTCAAATAAACAAATAAAATCTTTAAAAAAAGTGCCATGATGGAAATGCGGCTACTATATTCTCTCCAATATGATTGCTACAAATTGAAAACACTTTGGATGTTTTTGACTTGTCAAGATACACATAGCTTATTAATTTCTAATACATTTAATTTCTAATATAGATATCAATATAAATACAGATCACACAGATATTTCTCAGTATCCTTTTTCTTACTTATGACTTAAGGTTTTATTATGTTATTTTTATTTTTAATTTTTTTATCACTATGGTTTAAATGTTCACTGTGGCTAGAAATAGTAAACATTTCGAATCTGTGTCTGATTCAAAGAGCTTATTTTATTTTATTTTTTAGGATTTTATTTATTTATTTGACAGAGAGAGACACAGCTAGAGAGGGATCACAAGCAGGGGGAGGAGAGAGGGAGAAGCAGGGTTCCCGCTGAGCAGGGGTCCTGATGTAATGCGGAGCTCGATTCTAGGACTCCAGACCATGACCGGAGCTGAAAGCAGATGCTTAACAACTGAGCCACCCAGGTGCCCCAAACAACTTATTTTAAACTGAAAAATATATCATGAAGGAAAGACATATTTCAAACATATCATTTCTACTAATGTTTTTTTAAATTTTATTTATTTATTTTTATCTATTCATTTGAGAGAGACACAGAGAGAGTGCAAGCAGTTGGAGTGTCAGAGGGAGAAGCAGACTCCCTGCTGAGCTGGAAGCCAGATGCCAGGTTCCATCCTGGGACCAGAGATGACGACCTAAACCAAAGGCAGACACTTAACCTTCTGAGCCCCCCAGGCAACCTGTCTACTAATATTTGTTATAAAATAAACTCAGATCAGAATTAAATCTCTTGGTAAAGTAAAATCTATATTCTATGACCAATGAGAATAATTTAAATGAAGAAGGAAATAATAGTCACCAGAGATTTCTGACATTGGTTGTTACATTATCAGTGTTACTTTCCCCCTTTATTGGGAAGGTGAGTGAATGTGTGTATAGGCCTGTGTGTGTGCTTATGTATTTCTTAGAAAAATAAATCATATTAATGAGAATCCTAAACCTATTTACATCAACCAATATATATTGAGAGTATTTTAAATACAGTGTTTAAAGTTGAGATAAAATGACAACTGTTTCCCATAGAAAATTAACTGATAGAGTTTTAGTCTGAGTACATGAAAAGATTGAATTAATTATGATCCATAGCTTCTACTGTGGTCGATTTAGTCTCATTTTGTTAATGGCCATAGCAACACTATCCAGTAGAAATGTAATGCAAGCCATATATGAGACTTTTAATTTTAGTAGTCATTTTAAAAAATTTAAAATGAGGTAAAATTAAATTAATAATATATCTTATTTTGCCCAATATTTTCAAACTATGGTATCTTCCACATAAAATAAACATAAAAATGTTAATGAGATATTTTACATACTTTGTGTGTGTGCATTCAAAATCTGATGGGTATTTCACAGTTACAACATATATAATTCAAACTAGGCACATTTCAAGTGCTCAAGTGTTCGTTTCAAACATGCCTCATGACTACCATGTTGGACAATGTAAATCTAAAAGTGGATCCTTTGAGTAAACCTGGAAATTGGGAGGCCAATGCATCTCGATGCATCAGAAAATACAGCATATAGTCTTCAGCCATTCTTACTGATTTTATTATTCTTAGATCACATGGCCAACAAATAGCTGAGACCTGTCACTTAACTCCAAGAGGAATTCAGATATTTTACTATGTCTAACTCATATGAAAAGAATTTGGGTAGGAAAGAGAGAAAGAAAGAGAAAGAAAGGAAAAAAAGAAAAAGAAAGAAGAAAGAAAGAAAGAAAGAAAGAAAGAAAGAAAGAAAGAAAGAAAGGAAAGAGAGAAAGGAAGTCAAGTTATTGACTGGGATTATGGCTATATGGGTCTAGCACATTACCTAGTATAGAGAAGACCACTGATAAATGTTGGCAGCTGTTATAATGATCACCATGGCCCTATCTAGAATCTCTATGACCACTGTGCTCTCTGGCTTCAAGTATATATAGTTACTTAGGAATAAACTGTCATTTCCCATCAGCAGAGTCATTTCTTTTGGTACAAAGTACCCAATTGCCAATGCTTTTGGTCTTCTGTCCTGACAGATTACTAACTTGTTATTCATTATGGTGTTCAGAAATACCACATTTCACTTGTTAAGTAACTGTATTTACACTGGTAAACTGACAGACTACCATGGGGGGGGGCATCACAGCATGTTTTAAGTCCTATCAGATTAAAAGTATACTTGGTTTCTGCAGGTTGGCAGGCTGAACCTTCCTTCACACAGTCCTCTTTGCCGTAACTGGAGACATAGTCTCAGAGTTTTAATTTTTGGAGGGAGCGAACTGTCGGTGTGGGAAGAGCTCTGTGGTCTTGCATCTGTTTTTCTCTCTAAAGTTCTGAGCACCTACTCCCTGAGAAGTGGACTTACTTTGTCACAGGCTAGGGAAGGGTAGAACAGAGATACAGGGAAAGGACTGATTTATTGTGGGTGCCACTTGGGAAGGAAAGAGATGCATTTCATCTGCAAGTGTGAGAGCCTGAATGTGAATAATTGAGGAGCTGCACTGCTGATGTTAGAAATATACCACCTTCTGTTAATTGTACACTGACATGCTTTCTGATTTGGGAGGGTATTTATTCTGGACTGTTGGGCAAGCACCACATTTCTTTTACTAGGATTTGACTCAGGTAATTTCCCATACTTCCTTCATATAATTATATTGTATGGGTGGATTAGAAGCTTCAGTGAGGATAAAAATGTACCAAACCTCCAAAGTCACAGCATGAAGTAGAATTATACAGTGGAGATTTTTTTTTTACTCTTGTACCAATTAAGCTAAGAGGCCAGGAAATCACTTTCTATAATAAACAGAAACATGGATTTGGACTTCATCTTCCATTAAATTCTTGGCCATGGTGAAACATTGTAAATAGAGATACACATTTGTAATGACTAACAAAGGAAATTTAATATTTTTTTCACATAATATCTTTCTTAACAAACTAAAACATATTACATAGTTACCAGAATGATAGGGTCTCTATGCATATATTATAAATGGAACTCAGTAGTAGATAAAATGAGGCTAAAAGTAAAATAGTTAGAGGACATGTCATGGAAAATAACTTAAAGTCATTGAATGATTCCCTCTTCAATTAGGAATGTACCAGAAAAAAAAATGTGGATTATAGCATATTTTTAAATTTCCTAGAACATAGGAATGGAAGGAAGAACTTGTTTTACTCTGAAAGTTGCTAATATCTTTGTAAGTCTCCAGTAAAATTTAATCAGTTTTCATAAATATCTAGTGAGGAAACTATAAATCACTTTCAGGCCCTCTTATAGTGATGTACAAACAAGACAACAAGATTCATTTTTCAGCTTGCAACCTACGCAAGAGATAAGAACTCTGTGTTGATTATCCTGCTGTTTGCAATTTTAAAAATGAATCTCCTTAGTTACTTCCCCTTAAGTAAAAAGAAACAGAAGTATTTAGTAACTCCTATCAATCACATTTTTCAAGCATGAAGAGGCACAGAAAATACTTTCTTTTTGATCAAAAAATGTTACATTTCTAAAGTACTATTCCACAGTGAAGCAAGATAATATATTTATCTAAGTTTATGAAAAATGAATGTGATAACTATTCATCACTCTTATACTGTATATGACTCTTATACTGTATGCATTGTTTTGCCTGTGGAATAAATCATGACCCAAATCTAGTGTATGGTTATAATTTTAACTCAATGTTACGCTGTTAGACCAAAAGCCATTTTACATTACCCTCCTTTGGAAGCAACTTCCTCTAGGAGTTAGAACCTCCTCATCACTACAGACTCTCCTGTTTCACTATTTGAACTGCATCACCCTAATTTCCTCAGCCTTGTCTACTTTTCTAAAATTTTGGCAGCTGGTTGAGTGCCAGATATTTGCTAGTGGAGAGGCTCTTAAAGATGAATTGCTTCCCTTCTCTTCTTGTAAGCTGTCTGTGGATTGTGACCAGATCATGTTGGAAATGGTCATCTGATGAGAACATTTACAAGCATGTACACTGTGGCTTCTTATCCACTTGGGATGGTGCTCATTTCGCTGAGTGGTCAGTATCTTTATGCTTGCTCCAGGAGCTTTGTCATTTTAAAAATTACGTTACCCATCTGTAGTTAGGTTCTCATGTCCTAGAGAGATCATTTTCTGTGTTTCTGGTTGTATCTTTCACCAATACCCCACAACAACTATCTTAAACCTATACCACAATTCTAAAGATTTCAACCCATCACTAGCACACAACTCCATCACTTAGGCCTCCTGTTTTGCAATAAAAGAAACAGAAACAGAGCCCCACAAGTATGAATTCCTTTAACTTTCCATATCTACAGTTTTATTTACATCTGCATTATAGTCTTAGTTCCTTATTTCCAGTTTTAGAAGCAAAAATGTTGCTCTTTCTACCCCCAAAGGGAGGGTTTATCTCCCTTTGCTCTCATTTCATCTCGTCCCATTCTAGCCATGGGCCCTGTCCTTCAGTCTAGCAATTTTTACTTACACAAACATTTTTAGTGCATACCACGTGCAAGACATTGAACTTGAGGTTATGGCTACAAAAATGAAGGCCACTGGACTGCACAACAGATGAGCTAACTGTTGACTCTAAGACACTTTGGTAGCTTCTGTCCTGAGGTATGTAAGATACAGGAGTAACTAGTTGGAAAAAGGCTTATGAGGAATCAATAATTTGCTGAGATTTAAACAGGCAATGAGAATTTGCTGACAGGAAGAGTAAGCAACTTTGTCTTTCCCTAGAAGTCTTGCCATAAATCAAACCACTAGCTTTTCTAAACCAAACATTTTCCGACGTTCTTTGAGCGCACAATCCTCTCTACACAGTACAGATTAGTGCACAGAGAAGATGCATGGAGATATGATCACTCTGCTAAGTAAACACAGAAACTCCTTCTAAGATTCCTTGTGAGAGCCATACCAAGTCTCATATGAAGCTTCTCCTTCTAAAATATCCTTTATACTCAAACTATTGTTATTTTTTTTAACTTGGAAGGAAAAAGGGGGAAAAAAGAAAAAAAATATTGTTACTTTTTAAAGTTCAGCTTTAAAAATATATTAAAAATGTCCCACTTCTGCATCCTTTTGTCTCTGATGCGATTCCTATAGGGCTCTGGAATGATATAGATGCTCAGAGGTCAAGTCCTAGTCCAGACTGTTATTTCTTCTTCCTGGACCATGGTTTAGTTCATTTTTAGTTTTATCAAAACTAAAAAAAAAAGATCAATCTCAATCCCCCTTTGGCAAAATAAAAGTATTTTTGACAAGATAATTTGATATATTTTTATTTTATTAGTTGTATTTTCTTTCTTTGTCTATTCTACTAAAATATTTTGAATCTTTTCATTCCCTTGCTCAGAAGAATTTGCAGAAGTCACTCAGAGGCCACTGTTCTTCCACTGTGTATAAATAAGGTCTCCCACAGACAAGCACAGAGAGAAGAAAGCCTTGAAAACAGGTGAAGAGAAGAACAAATGATCTCTCCCAAATATGAAGAGGTCTGAAGTAAGCGTGTCTCACCTATAGGTCTGTTGTTGGCAGAAAAAGAGAAGTGGAGAAATGGTTGAAGAGGATAGTGTGCTGTATCCAGGAGACCCTAGGCACGAGGCCTTTGGCCATTCCAGAGATTCAAGGGCCTTGCAAGAGGTTCAGAAGTAGCTATCATTAATCACCTGACTGCTAGTTATGACCAATACCAGTTATAAGATACCTGCAAGTTATTTTAAAATACTTCTCTCCAGACAGTATAAAAAGAATGAGCATGGTAAAGGTAGGCCCTAGATGTACTTATTACTCCATTCAGGAATGAATAGGTCAGTAATTTTGTTAGAATGCAAGGTTGGTAGAATTCCATTAGGAAGTCAAATTCCAGCCAAGATAACTATAAGATTTCCATCATTTTTTATCTTCGAAAAACACCAGAGACCTTAATAACTATCTTAATGAGTTTTTTTTTAAACGGATTTCCATTGGTAAAATTAGAGTTCTGTAATCAGCATAATTATACCTGGGTTCTCTTTTGGTGAAACGAGCATTTAAAATATGTGGATTCTAAAATATTTTAGAAAATATCTTACCCTGAATGAGGAGGGTCTGAGCCTCTAATTCAAGTTTTATAGTCTGTAACCATGGAAAGGGAATTGAAGGCATGATTAATAAATGGTTTTGCATTAAGCCACTGAGTTGGAGAATTCTGACTATTGGGGCAATGGATCCTTCCTCTAGAATACTGAAGTCTGTCTCAGTAGTATTTTATGCAAGATAAGATTGAATCACTTACATGGACAGAGAGCTGGCACTTCACCAAAGATTACAGAACAGGTTCTATGCACTATTTTTCTTGTCTAGAAAAGTTAATATGGGTGTGTATTGTGGCAAACTTCATTTGAGACTTGCTTATAATGCTTTATCAAGTCTGTGGGGAAGCTGTTGACCCTCACCTATACAAAATTTTGGTTGCTACCACTTGATCCATAATATGCAAACTACTGCCTTAAGTCAATTAACAACAACTGGTCATATGTTTGTTTGTTTGTTTGTTTGTCTGTTTGTTTGTTTTTACCCCATAAAAAAGCCTTTGTCTGTCCTTGTATTTTCAACTTATGAGACCCTACCACAATTGTCTCCAAGGAGTAGATGCTGGGAGAGTTTTGTGGGACTCAGTGTTTACAGTTTCTATTAGGTGCCCTCATCTAACCAGTGCTTCATTAAAGGAAATCACTTTTCCTTGCCTAGTGGTTTATCAGCAAAACTCTTAGAACTGAACAGTCCTTAGGACTGTTATTTCAAATACTAGTCATAAGGTTGAGATGGCAGTATCCTATATTTGTAGATATACATTGATATCAGTATTCCAAATTTGATAAGGTAAGTGGGATATAAGGCACAGGAGGCAGATCCCACAACAGCTATAAATTCCCTTATCTCTGGAGCTAGGAAAAATCATTCCCCTTCCTATGAGGAAAACAAATTTATGAGTAAAAAAGAAAACAAATACATAACTATGACTATGTGAATAAGTGGTGCATAATAGGATAGGTAGACACTTTCAGAAAATAGCAGATGGCTGGTATGGTAGGCAAAATTCCAAGGTGGCCCCTCTAAATGCCAAGTCCCCCAAATACCTTCTTCTAATTATATACACACAAATCCAGGTATTGCTATGAAGAGATTTTACAGATGCAATTAAGTTTCCCAATCCGTTGACTTTGTTTTTCTAAAGATTTATTTATTATTTGAGAGAGAGAGAGAGAGGAAGAGAGAGCACACACATTAGTGGGGAGAGAGGAGAGGGCTGAAGGGAAGAATCTTTAAGCAAACTCCCTGCTGAGCACTAAGCTGGACAAGAGGCTTGATTCCAGGACCATGAGATCATGACCTGAGCCAAAACCGAGTTGGACACTTAACCAACCGAGGCACCCATGCACCTCCCAAGCATTTGACTATTTGGTAAAATAGGGATTATACAGGAGGGCTTATTAAAAAATTATTCTAGGAGGCTGTAAATTAGCTGTCTTTTAGCTCAACACACTGGCATCAAAGGTCTTCAAATAAGAGGACCATTACGAGATTCTAGACTGTCCCAGTAAACCCCAGATTAATCACAGCAACTACTTATTTACTCACTGACCCAATAAATGTATTTAATGTCTAGAACGAAATAAAAAATATAACATACAATGAATTCACAAGAAAATGTACAATTCTATTTTTACTACTGGCCCAGTTATAGAATGAGGTTGCTTCTTTATCATTCACTGAAGATAAGATTTAAAAGAGGGTAAGATGTCTCGGTAAAATCTAAGAAACTGCTTTCAAAACAATTTATGAGTTGCCCAAATAGCTGTTTCTAGGATTAGCCCCTTCCTGATTGTTCAGAGAAAAATTTTCAATTAGCCTCTTGTGTCTCTGCACATTTTACAAGCAAGGCACTAACAGCCCTTTTGTCTCCAACTATCTTTTAAAAGATATGTGTATGGTAATCAGCTTTGAAAAACAGAGCGTCGCCATTTAGAGCTAAGGGCAGACTTTCTTTCTGCTCAGTGTAATAGAGAAAATCCTTTCTTCCAGAGCAAAGGACACATTTCCTTCTGTCCACTGTAATGTGTTGGCGCATATGTTCTCAGCTGTTATGCAAACCCACTACATGTAGCATTGACACAGACTGATCTGCATCACCCCCGTGTCATTTGTAGAACTAGGAGTACCAACACAAGCACACTATACTCATGCTGCTTTCTGTGCAATAACTTGTCTCAAGTCCAAGAGTCTCATGACTTCTGCCAGCATCAGTGAAACTGTGGCAGAATAACTGGTTAATTATAGCTTAAAATCTCACATCCTTCAAAGTCCTTGACATTTATTAACTTATAAACACAATTGATTCACGCATGCTGTAGGTGTTTCCCAGCTTATGAAATAGAGGTTTTGGTAAAAACTAAGTAATGTGGGGTGCCTGGGTGGCTCAGTAGTTAGGCCTCTGCCTTCAGCTCAGGTCATGATCCTGGAGTCCCAGGATGGAGCCCCGCATCAGGCTCCCTGCTCAGCGGGAAGCCAGCTTCTCCCTCTCTCACTCCCCCTGCTTGTGTTTCCTCTCTAGCTGTGTTTCTCTCTGCCAAGTAAATAAAAATCTTAGAAAACAAAAACAAACAAAAAAACTGAGTAATGCATTTTTCTCATTGGTTTATATAAAATAGGTAATGAGATGACTTTTCTACATCAATTTCTAGATGTGTGACTTATTTTTAAAAATTAAAATGCATACTTTCATAGCCTTCAAAACCTTAACAAAATATTATCTTCTTAAGTCACTAGGTATTTGGCTTCAACACTTCTCCCACCTTTTATCAACAAGAAGAAGAATGAAAGAATGTTCTTTGCTCATTTATTTTTAGTTGTCAACATTTGGGGGTGGAAAAAGACATACCTTTTCAAAACTGACCTTTTTAGTTAATTACAGAAACAAACTATTCTTAATTTTCCTTACTGAATACTCTATCAGACTACTTACAAGAATATTATTAATTTTCTTCAGGACTTACTGTAGGGAAAGTTGTCTCAGAACATTAATGAAAGTGAGAACAAATATGATACAAACTGTGATTTTAAGCAGATATTCTACTCGATGGTTCAGTTCAATCATTTCAACCAGTTTAGTCATGAACTGATATTTGTAGATGTAAACACTTTTAATCTACATATAAACTCTACAAAACCCTATGTCAGGGGCATCTGAGTGGCTCAGTTGGTTAAGTGTCTGGCTCTTGACTTCAGTTCAGGTCATGTTCTCAGGTTCCTGAGATGGAATCCCTACAACTCCGTGCTTAACGAGAAGCCTGCTTCTCTCTCTCCCTCCCTCTCCTTTTGCCCCTCCCCATTCTTTTTAAGAAATAAATCTTTTTTAAAAAAATTAAACAATAAGAACCCTAATTCAATAATAGAGTCTCATGAAGTAATGACTCTGTAAACATAATCATCTTGGACCTATTCACTGCATTGAGTCTGGAACAATGTGGTCAGCTGACGGCATATATATGTAGTTAGTCCTTCTCTGGAACCAATTAATGATGCTAAAAAGCTGGGGAACTGCTTTCAGTGCCTGCTCTGCAATATCTATAGGTTTAAAAAACCAGTTTTCTTTTGGTTTGCTTTGTTTTGCCCTTCTGAATTGTTCATTACAGAATCTCCTGGCAACTCTAAAATATAAAATATGAGTTTTTAAGGAAAAGAGAAACATAAAAACATTTTCATTTTTTCAACTAAGTTGAGAAACATCCTAATAGCTCAATGTAGGTTAGGTGAAGTCACACATGTTGGTTTTTAGTTTACTGGTTTTGTTTTGTTTTATGTTTTAGAAGACAGTATTCTGAAAGAGAGAGAGAGAGGAGCGATACAGAGACAGAGAAAGATGGGTCGGCGGGGATTACATTTTCTGGAAAGCAAGCATTATTGCCTTCCACAATCATGACAGGCTTCTATCCCTTAGCAGACACTTGGTCACTGTTATAAGTGCTTTACTTGCTAGAGAAGATTGATTTTGTTCCCGGAAATCTGGGATCCTGGGACCTCACCACTCTAGATGTATATAATTAATACCATCAGTATTCCATTTGTTACTCATAGAATAAGCTGTTACCCTTTAGGAAACTTGTAATTAATTTTTTTTTCCTTTACATTCTTGATAATCCCTAGAAAGACTGCAGGTCATGGAGAAGTGTTCAAATATTGAATAAAATACTGCAAACTTCCTGCTAAGTGTGGAGCCCCTCACAACCCTGAGATAATGACCCAAGCCGAAATCAAGGGTCAGTCACTTACAGACTAAGCCACCCAGGCACCCCTAACTACATAGGATTTAAAATGAGAAAGAGAAAATCAAATGAGCATACAAACAAAATAATGGGAAGCTGAGCTAGAAATAATTTAGTAAACAAACAAAATGGTATGACAGAAGATAATAAAGAGGGATACCTGAACCTACATTAGACAAACTAATGTGAGAAGTCCTTTCTGGAGAGCCTAAGTTTAAGTTGAAATTTCAAGGATGTGAAGAACTCAGCTACAGGCAGAGCAGGATCTTCTAGAGAGGTGTGTTCCAGACAGGAAAAAGAGCTTGTTGTGTTACAGAAACTAAAAAGGGAACAAAGTGACTTCCATGGGTTGAGCATAAAAGGAAATGAATTGAAATGAGGCTGGAGAAGCAGGCATGAGCCAAATTACCTCCAGTCTAGCAGACCATGAAGATAGTTTTGGGTTTTTAGTTCAAACTGATGGGCCTTTAAGTAGACTCTATGTGCTAAAAGGACGAGAACTAAGAGTAGAAAGCAATAGTCATAGGAGACTGGTTGGTGTATACTTATTGGCCCCCAGAGATCCTATCTCCATAATTCTTCACACTCTGCCAGGCCCTAGGGTCTGACCACACAGATCTGCAACACACAAGAGCATCCCCTTCCTTATGACTTCCAGTGCTACTTGGCCAGTGGGTACTGTGGGCAGGAAATGAGAGAGGGGGAGAAGAGTTAAGATCAAGGCATTTATTCCCTTGTCTTATTCTCTACAAGGTCGCCACACCTGGCTGCAGCCCACTATTGGAGGCCAATGTATCTGCCCTATGACCCTCATCACTCAACTCCCTGTCCAGGTTCCAGTAAACCGTTCTCAACATTTGTCCCCTTGTTACTAGTCTTGGGGTACTGTACTGTCTTTTGTTGTCTATGTATAAATCTTGCCATAGCAATCCCTTTGCTTCAGTTATGAAGCTTGAATGTCCCGCCTGTCTATCCAGGAAACTACATTTTCCAGGCTATACAATATTTCAGGCAAGAGATAATGATAGCATGGTCTGAGGGACAGGTTCTGAAGATAGACAGAGTTAGATTGATTTGAGAGTGGATTTTGGACTTAGAATAATAGATTTGGTGGCGCCTGGATGTCTCAGTTGGTTGAGCATCTGCTTTCGCCTCAGGTCATGATCCTGGAGACTGGGGATCGAGCTCCACATTGGGCTTCCTGCTTGGCGGGAGGCCTGCTTCTCCCTCTCTCAGTCCCCCTGATTGTGTTCCCTCTCTGGCTGTGTTTCTCTCTGTCAAATAAATAAATAAAATATTTTTTAAAAAAAGAATCATAGATTTGTTGAAAGACATGAAGTGAGACATCAGAAAACACAGGACAAATCCAAAATGATTCCATTTGACTGGATGTTTCCAGCTGAAACAAGTGAGTCAACAGTAATAGCACTCACTTCTAAGGAAAAATTGGAAGTGGAACAAAGTTGGAGGATAGAAAAACAGCAAATAAAAGTCAGTTTCTTTTATATCCCGCAAATTTGAAATGCTATATGCATTAAACAAGAACTGCCCTTACCCATGTCTCCCTTCCCCCACTCCCAGGTAAGTGCCATACTACTGTTTGTATAAATTTGACTACTTTAGAAACCTCAAGCATTAAACAAGAACTGCCCTTACCCATGTCTCCCTTCCCCCACTCCCAGGTAAGTGCCATACTACTGTTTGTATAAATTTGACTACTTTAGAAACCTCATAGATTTGGAATCACACAGTACTTACTGTTTTTTTGACTCATGACTTTACTTAAGAATAATGTGTTGAAGATTTATTCATGTTGTACCATATTATAGGATTTTCTTCCTTAAGGCTGAATTATATTCTATTGTATATCTAGTCCACATTTCATTTATGTATTCATCTATCAGTGGATATTTGGGTTGTTCTCCCCTCTTGGCTATTTTAAATAGTGCTGTTATGAACACAGGTGTGAAGATACCTCATGAAAAGCCTGTTTTCAATTCTTTGGGATAGATAGAAGTGGGATGGTTGGATCATATGGTAGTTCTATTATCAATTCTTTTTTTTTTAAGATTTTATTTATTTATTTGACAGAGAGAAACACAGCCAGAGAGGGAACACAAGCAAGGGAAATGAGAGAGGGAGAAGCAGGCTTCCCGCTGAGCAGAGAACCCAATGTGGGGCTTGATCCCGGGTCTCTGGGATCATGACCTGAGCCGAAGGCAGTTGCTTAACCAACTGAGCCACCCAGGCACCCCAGTTCTATTATCAATTCTTTGAGGGGCCTCCATACTGTTCCCCATTGCTGTTGGAGCATTTTAAAATCCTACTATCAGGGCACAAGGATTCCAATTTCTCTACGTCTTCACCAACACTTCTTATTTTCTGTTTTTGTTTTATTTTACAATAAGCATCCTAATGGATGTGAGGTGAGATCTCATATTGTTTTCATTGTATCTGTGTGATGATCAGTGATGCTGGGTATCTTTCCATATCCTTATTGGCCATTCATATATCATCTTTGGAGAAACATCTTTGCCTATTTTTTTAATTGGTTTATTTTATATTTTTTTGTTGATGAGTTGTAGGTCTTCTTTATATAATCTAAATATTAACCTCTTATCAAATATATAATTTGCAAATATTTTCTCCCATTCTGTAGGTTCCCTTAAATTCTGTTGATTGTTTCCTTTTATGAGACTGATATGCTACCTACTGCGCTAACAAGGCACCTGATTTTGAACTTTTAATGTTCAAAAGTTCTTAAGTTTGACGTGGTCCCACTCCTCTTATTTTTGCTTTTGTCACCTCTGGTTTTACTGTCATATTCAAGACATCATTGCTAAGTTCAAAGTCATGAAGTTTTTTCTCCATTTTTTCTTTCAGACACTTGAGAGTTTTAAGTCTTACATTTTGGTTTTTAGTTCATTTTGAGATAATTTCTTTGTTTATGGCATAAATTAATGGTCCAGCTTCATTCTTTTGCATGCACATACTCATTTTTCCCAATCTGTTGAGGAGAATTTTCCTATTGAGGGATCTTAACACTAATATCAAAGATCACTAGATCATATACACAAAAATTAATTTCATTGTTCTCTATTCTATTTCATTTATCTATCTTTAGTACAACGATATTTTGTTTACTATACTTTGAAAAACATGCTGAAATCAAGAAGTGTCCATTTATTTCTCTTTATCAAGCTTAATTTCTCTTTATCAAACTTGTTTTGGCTATTTAGGATCCCTTGATATGTCATACAAATTTTAGGATGAATTTTTTTATTTCTGTAAAACATGCCATCAGGATTTTGATAGAGATTACATTAAATCTGTAGTTTGGAGCACGTGGGTGGCTCAGTCAGTTAAGCATGTGCCTTTAGCTCAGGTCATGATCCCAGAGTCCTGGAATCAAGCCCTGAGTCAGGATCCCCACTCAGTGGCGAGTCTGCTTCTCCCTCTATCTCTCTCCCACCTACCCCCAACCCCACTCATCCTCTCACTTTCACTCTCTCAAATACATAAATAAATTAAATCTTTTAAAAAAATCTACATATTGCTTTGGGTGAATGTATTAAAATAAAACATTTGGGCAAATGTATTAAAATGTATGAACATTTAAACAATATTAAGTCTTTCAATCCATAAATATGAGCTATTTTTCCATTTATTATGTCTTTTAAATTTCTTTCAGTAATGTTTGTAGTTTTCAGTGTACAAGTCTTTCACCTCCTTGGTTAATATTTATTCTTAATTATTTTATTGTTATTAATGCTATTGTAAATGGGATTTTTAAAAAAATATTTTATTTATTTGACAGAGAGAAACACAGCTAGAGAGGAAACACTAGCAGGGGGGAGCGAGAGAGGGAGAAGCAGGCTTCTCGCTGAGCAGGGAACCTGATGCGGGACTCGATCCCAGGACTCTGGGATTGTGACCTGAGCCGAAGGCAGCCGCTTTAACCAACTGAGCCACCCAGATGCCCCTTTAGATGGGATTATTTTAATTTCCATATAAGCCAGTTATTGTTAGTGTATAGAAGCATAACTGATTTTGTATATTGATTTTGTATCCTGCAACTTTGCTGAGTTTGTTAATTAGTTTTAACAATTGTGTCTCTGTAATCTTCAGGGTTTCCTATATATAAAATAATGCCATCTGAAAACAGAAATAATTTTACTTCTTCCTTTCCACTTTTATTTCTTTTATTATTATATTTTAAATTTACTTTTCTTGCCTAATGGTTCTGGCTAGGACTTCCAATATCATATTGAATAAAAGTGGTAAAAATGGATATCTTTGCCTTGATTTTTGAGGAAATGTTTTCAGTATTTCACCAGTCAATATCATGTTAGCTGTGGGCTTTTCATAAATGGTCTTTATTATGTTGAAGCACTTTCCTTTTGTTCCCAGTTTGTGTTTTTATCATAAAAGGCTGTTGAATTTTGTTAAATGCTTTTTTCTCTGTCAATTCAGAGGATCATATGATTTTTTGCCTTTATTCTGTTAATATGGTAGAATTTATTTTCCTATGTTGAGCTATGCTTTCATTCCTAGAATAAATTCCACTTTGTCATGTGTCTAATTCTTTTCATGTGCTATTGAATTTTCCTTGTTAGCATTTTGATAAGTACTTTACATCAATATTCATCAGAAATATTGGTCTGTAGATTTTTTTTTTTTGAGTATCTTTTCTGGCTCTGGTATCAGCCAAAGTTGGTAATGTTGGCCTCATAGAATGAATGAACTTGCTAAGTATTTCTTCTGCTGCTGCTTTTTGGAGTGGTGTTTCAGGTACTTCAGGATTGGCACTAATTTTTCTTTAACTATTTGGTTGGAGAGATACTTCCTTATCTCTTTATTTTATTTTTTTTTTATTTTTTAATTTTTTTTAAAGATTTTATTTATTTGACAGAGAGAAACACAGCCAGAGAGGAACACAAGCAGGGGGAGTGAGAGAGGGAGAAGCAGGCTTCCTGCGGAGCAGGGAGCCCCACGTGGGACTCGATCCCGGGTCACCGGGATCAGACCTGAGCCAAAGGCAGTCGCTTAACCAACTGAGCCACCCAGGCGCCCAGTTAGTTTATTTTAAATGGCATTAGTGTTTTTATTTTTTGGAGACCATAATTGCTTGGTTTATTAAGGGCCAGTTAACTCATGTGTAAAGGAAGTTTAAAAGGTATTTAAGCAAGGAAGAAATTCTCTGCAAGTTATTTAGGTCATTATATTTACAGGTTTACATTTAATCTATATGACCACCAAATGGAAGTGTAGGCAAGGAAGCTTTAACTTTTACAGATATTTAAATTCTTGAAATTTATACTGGGTTTATGCAGAATTTTGGCTATAGCACTCTTCTCAAGACCATCAATACCTTTCAATATCATTACTCTTTGTAGTAATCAACATAGGCAGAGTTTTAAGTGGTAACTTGATTAGAAATTGAGAGTCTATCAATTTTAATATATTGTCTAGATATATAAGTTTTTCTTTCAGCTTGTGGATTATAAATATGGTCTCAGGTTAACAGGCTTTTTGATATGCATCACTGTTTGAAATAATTAATAAAGTCATTTCTCTCCTCATTGATAATGTGCCAACAGTATGACCACATAGAGGGAATCTATTGTCCTACATTATTTTACCATAAACAAGATATTTGTTTATGATTATAAATGTTGTTGAATTTATAAATCCCTTAGCAACAGCCTTGTAAATCAATTGCTTTCATAAAGCTGTGGAAACATCTTAACCAACAATGAATTTATATCAATTAGAAATATATTGTGTCCCCACTCCACCCCCAACTTCTAAGATCACTTTGGTCTGCCCAAGATCTAGCTCCAGAAAATTTCATGTTTAATTTTTTGTCATATTTTGGCAAAATAAAAACACTCACATGGTTGCCAAGTTGGGCCAGATGGAAAAGTTGATTTGATGGCATTGCAATTGAATATCCTCATTTCCAAGTGTT
This sequence comes from Spilogale gracilis, assembly GCA_004023965.1. NCBI lineage: Eukaryota > Metazoa > Chordata > Mammalia > Carnivora > Mephitidae > Spilogale > Spilogale gracilis. Next base: position 30,658 of record PITA01000753.1, read on the forward strand.
TTGCTAATCTTCCCTATATCCCAACCCACTCACTCTCTGTATACAAAGTCACACCGTAATGTGTGTCCCTCTTCATGTAGGACCCTCAAATTGGTAAGAATGCAATCTCCAGTTGCCAGTAGAGCTTTGTTGCTAAATACCCTCATAAAAATATCAGAAATTAATCATGTGAAACAGACAAAGAAAAGCTTAAGAATGATTCATTCAATTCATATGACCTAGTAAAGATAAAGAGATACTAAAACACATTTTAGTAGAATCTCTACCTTTTCACTGACATTGTCCTTTGATAGATATGACTCAAATATCTATAAAACTTAAATACTCAATTCTGTTTCTAGTATGAAAACTTGTTTGGGATTTTAATGAATTTTAATAACAATAAACATTGAAATAAAAGAAAAATATTTCAGCTCTATATTATTATATCACATAAATATATCTGTAGAATTTTGCCAAAGTTCCTCAGAAAATGGATTGAGTAATACATATTACTGTTTTTAGTAAAACTTTCAGAAATATAATTTTCCAATAGTAAAAATTTCCTTGCCTCTAAAATGTTGGAAAGTTTTTAAAAAGTGGTTATTCACAGGCACACTTTACAGGCAGCTTAAAAAATCCATGTTCACTAGATAATTCTGCATAGACTGTATTGACTTTAGAGAGTTTTTGAGCGCTTGCCTTGGAAATGTGTGTCATTGCAGTAGGGATGAATTCAAAAGTTAACACAAGTTTGGAATTCTATGCTAAATTATTTTTATAAAATTTATTTTTAATTTTTCCTGTTAAAAGTCATGCCTTTCCTTTTCCTCTTCATTTCTGTTATTACTAAAAATACTAAACCAGTGATTGTCAAAATTCATTGCCTTCTTGTCATCAAAGATTTAAGCTTTTATCTAAACTTAGCACCACTTCAGATTCTTTTGTAGTAGATAACAGAAAACAAACCTTTCTTTAGGAACAGTTTTATTCAATCTTAGGATCTGTTTTATATATATCTATGGCAGAGTAAAGATATCTTGGAATTCTAATATTTAGGATCTGTCAAAATATTCATTTTCCATCATTTCTTCAATAGAACACTTAGCCTTGAATGGGTACCACAGCACACCTGACATATAAGTTTCATTTTAAAGATTTATTTATTTAAGAGAGAGAGAGAAATAGAGGTTGTACATGCATTAGTGGGAGGAGGGGCAAAGGGGGAGACTCTTCTAGCACAGTCCCTGCTGAGCCTGATGCAGGGCTCAATCCCATGACTCATGAGATCACGACCTGAGCTGAAATCAAGAGTTGGTCACTCAACTGACTGACCCAGGAGACATCCTCCCCCTTTATTTTTTAAGATTTATTTATTTGAGAGAGAGAGAGAAAAGTGACATTTTAATAACATTCATAGGCTATGGTAAATGTTCCCTCTTGAAGGTATCTTTGTTCTTGCCTTTATTTGTTCCTTCATCTCAAGTTAGTTTAAGATCAGTTAAAATAATATACACAGAAATATACTTGGGAATGAGGAGTATGAGATAATATGTAAGATGGAGAGCTGTGCTGAATCTGGCTTTAGCATGAGAGTTTGTCCAATGTCCACAGCAGTGTAATATGGGAAGTTGTGCAGTACTACACATTACTGTTTTCACCCATCAGGGAGAACTTATGGTAGACAGAATGTAAGTGAGAGACTTACCATAGAAAACAAGGTTTTGAAAGCTTTTCACCATAGAAAACTTTGTAAGTCCATGAATTGTTCCACTACCAGACAAAATAATTTTCTCTTCCTTATCTTTCTTCATGATGTTAACCTCCACCTACGATATCTTATACTTCCCTTCACCTGTTCAAATGCTGAATGCAAGTTCTCCTTTTTCAATGCCACTGACTATTCTTGGGTTACATATTTTCTCCTGTTACCTAGTTAACTTACTTAACTCTGTTATATCATTGTTAGATTTTAAGGGTATGATATCATGCATATATAGTTCAGTTAAATATAGTTCCATTTCCTTGTTTTAGAGTCTGTGTATTATGCTTTTGATTGCCATACAGTACTAGTAGTTACTGCAGCAAGGACAAAATTTACCCTCACTATATGAACACATTTAGAAATATATTGTAACTTCTTTTCCTTAATTTGAATTAGAATCCAAGATATCTTTACTCTACTACAGAGCTATAGAAGAAAGATCCCTAAATTGATGGAAAAAATTTTCTCTTTGGAAAACAACAACTCTGTTTTTGAGGAAAACACCCTAATAACCATTTTTGATTGTGAGACATTAGCATTCCCTGTGTTTCCTCCTCCCCAAAACACTCTAGATAGCACAAAATAAAAACTTAAAATGTTATGCATGATTAATTATAGATTATATTCAATAAGCTCAAGGAAGGGGGATTTGTAAATTCAAGGACAACAAGTAGAAAATAAGATGTAGAAAAGTCTTTAGAAATAACCTTGCAGGTATTCCTATCTCTGTGCTAGAAATGGGTTATTTCTTACTTTCAGTTCCTGAAAGCAGCACATTTATGACTAAATCCCATAAACACAATCACATAGCCATGTTTTCTTTATGGTGTTTATTGTAGAGGACAACCAGCCTCATCTATGAACCCATGAGTGCACTGAAATCAGAGAAAATTACTCACATAAGCTTTGCTTTATTAAGAAAACTAAAATCATTTGATCTGCATGGAAAGATAGACAGACTGCATGGGCAGAAGATTAAGAAGCATGAAAACATTCAATCAGTGGGATCATTTCCCCTAACTTTTAGCTAATACTTTGATGTTATAGAGACACATGTTCACTAACAGCATGTTTAATAATTTTATCTATTCAACAAGTACTTAATAAGTGTGTGTTTTGGACCAGACTTATGAAGTTGATTTTTGAGTGATTTATGTATGTCTTGCATATGCCGAAAAAAGTATTTTAAGTGACCTTCTCAAGATGGCTTTTAAAACAAATAAATAAATTTTTAAGGGGCGCCTGGGTGGCTCAGTTCGTTAGGCAACTGCCTTCGGCTCAGGTCATGATCCTGGAGACCTGGGATCAAGCCCCACATTGGGCTTCCTGCTTCAGCAAGAAGCCTGCTTCTCCCTCCCTCAGTCCCTCTGCTTGTGTTCCCCCTCTAGCTATGTTTCTCTCTGTCAAATAAATAAATAAAATTTTTAAAAAATAATAAATAAAATAAATTTTTAAGATTTTATTTATTTGTTTATTTATTTAGGAGAGAGAAAGAACGAGCAAGCAAGAGAGTGCAAGAGTGGGGAGAGGGGCAAAGGGAAAGGAGAGAGAGAATCCCAAGCAGACCCTAACCAAGCATGGAGCTCAAGGCACAGCTCAATCCCATGACCCACGATCATGACCTGAGCCAAAATCAAGAGTCAGATGCTCAACCGAATGAGCCACTCAGGAGACTCTCAAGATGGCTTTTTCAATCCATTACAATTCATCATGATCTTACAGAACCCATACAATCAAGTAAGTTTATAAGTGTCTCCATTTCTTTTGAAGAGCTTTGCTCTCCAGGGATGTAGTGTACGTCAAATGTTCTGGTTAGTAAATGAAAAAAATAATCTTGCTCATAAATGAACTAATAGTTGTTGAGGAATACATATATATATATATATATATATATATATATATATATATACACACACTTATACACACACACACACACATATATGTATATATATATATATATTTTTTTTTTTACTAAGTATTCTATTGTACACTAAAAATAGATGACAAAGGAATAAAAGATTTGTCCTGATCCTATTGTAACTTCTTGGCAGGACATACACAAATAAGCAGAGAACAAACCTGCCCTTGGGGACAATACATTCTCAGGCAAGACAGCTGTGTAAAACAACCAAAGAGCAACATGAGACACTATCAAGCGATGCTTCTCAGATTTTAATGTGCTTAGACTCACCTTGGAATCTTATTTTTTTTAAGATTTTATTTATTTATTTGACAGAGAGATCACAAGTAGGCAGAGAGGCAGGCAGAGAGAGAGGAGGAAGCAGGCTCTCTGCTCAGCTCACAAATAAATCAGTTCTAACTGGATTCTTTTAAATAGCAGAAGAGTTGTAAGAGATGATAATCCATCTTGCTTTCTAAATTAATGGCTCCTCTTCTTCCCCAGTGTATCTCACCATTTAAATAACTTTAGGTGATTTTTAAACTTCTTCCTCTTCAAATAATTTGTATTTTGTACAAATTGTCTCTTGATATTTCTATTTTTGTATTCTCATTTTGTCTAATCCATCCATTTTTTTACAATAAGAATATAAAAGAGTGAATGTTTTTATCCACCACATAGATTTCTAATTTCCTTTTCTAAACAGGAACTGACATTCACAAGTTGTGTAAAAAAGCACTATCATACAGTTTTGAACTCAAAGACAAAGGTTTTCAATCTAATATTTTATTAGAAATAGTTGTTTGAGTCATGAAATCTTGTGTTGAAAATTCTTGGCCACAGAGTTTAAAAAAAGTTACTTAAAAACAAAACAAAAAAATAAAATAAAAATAAATAATAGTAAAAAAAAGAAATGTGTCATTTAAAAAGGTCCTAAAGATTTCCCTTCAATGACCTCTCTCCTTTACAGTTGTTTCTCAGGTACTTCCTATTTGCCATCAATAAGCAACTATGGTATACAAAGCATTGAGAATATATTGAGCAAAGGAAAGCATTGCCATCCATGTTTTCCACACCAATTAAGAGTTGCAAATATCTTAACAAAGTTCAGCTATAATTGTGAAATTGCCTTTTCCATCTGTTTATATAAATAAAACAGCTAGAGTTGGAAATTTTTAGATTGCCTAATAAGAAGATAAGGGTTTAAAAAAAAAACTTGATCTTCCTAAAATAGTAAAAAGTCTTTCAGTTAAGACTCTTAGAATTCTTTTGTTTTTCTGTGAAAATCTATATAGATAAAAAAATATTTATGATCTTCAGAGCCGTCCTTCTCCTGGCCTCAAAAAAAAAATGAGTGTTCCTTGAGTTTTCTACCACAAAAATTACTGTACTTATCTTTCTCAAAATATCTGTAGAAAGTAGTACTCTTTAAATAAAATTATTATCTACATAAAGAAATCTAAATAAATGGTATTGATTGCTGGCTCACTGGAAGAGACCAAGTGGCTATCAGTTACAAGACCTAACTTATGGAATGAACATTGCTTTTGAGTCTAGATTTTAATTTTTAGATCAGATACCTAAATAGCAGTAATAATGGCAGATTTGCCTTTCCAGAGCAGAGGTCTGTTTTCAAAGCTTACAGGACCCCAAGAATATAACTATCCAAAACAATGAGGTATGTATTCAGGCATAACTAGTACGCTTTTCTCTCGTGGAAGCTATTTGGAACAAATCTCATTATGGTCAGAGAATCAGACCAAGGGGAATTAAGGAATTATTAAATATTTACTATCTTTTAAATCGTACCTTGATGGATCTATCGTCACAGTATTAAGGAAAGGGCAATAAAACTAACAGAAACTACTAAGAGTTGATAGGGTATAGTCTAATGGATGGTCCCCAGGTAGTGGAAAAAGAATGATTAACCAGGAGATCGTTTTACTACAGTAGGAGGTCATTACCTTCCCCAGGCTAAAGACAGGCAAAAGGAGAACACAGATGTATAGAATCTACTGGGACAGCTGGCCAAAAACTAATCCTACTGAGTCCTTCCAATGGGGAAGCTGGTGCCTTGAAAAAGCAACCTCTGCCTCAGAGAACATTCCAGGTAGAAAGGGAAGGGGAAAAATACCCTGAGTTCTCGCTTCACCTCACCTATCAATCTCCTCGCAGCACTTATGGGCTGAACCCACCCCTACATCAGCTTTTGAATGGATTCTCATTCCATCTTTTACTTTTTTGGAGGATATTCACTCTATCTTTGTTCTCTGGGTGACTTCTCTAGACACTTTAACATGCATACTCTACTTATCAAATGCTAAAATTAATATTTTTTACTCTTTTCCAAACACTACTCAGGCTTTCAGGTTATTGTTTTTTCATAATTGAAGATATTTTTAACCTCACGCAACATTGCCATTATTGTTTGATACAGTAGTAATAATAATCGTAATCATAGCATAATAATAACCTACTATGTTCCAGATACTTTCCACATACTTTGCTATACTCTGTCATATTACACTTCTAATAACACTTGGGGAAATAGTATTATCATCACCACTTTTTGAAGGAGAAAAGAAGGACATGCTAAGATTAATTACTTTTCCCACGATCACACCAATTAAATGCAGAGTCATGTGTTTAGTGCAGACTGTTCGCTTTAGAATCCAAGCTTATAATCACTCTTTAGAGCTTCTGCCTGTCAGTGTTTCCATAGGTGTCCCAACAAATTCACAAATTCTTCAGCTTTGTAATATCTAATGCCTCAGCCCATCTATCTGGAAACTTTATTTTTTCTGTCTAAAATTCCTTTAATGTGGATTTATTGGTGAAAAACTCAGTTTTTGATTATCTAAAATTCTTTGTTTCTTTCAATTTTGAAAAAGACAATATTGGCTACAGACTTTTAGGCTGACAGTTATAGTCCCTTAGCACATGGAAAACATTATTCTCAAGTGTTTAAATTTTTGTTTTTTTCTGTAAACTAGTCTTATGTGAATCTATTGCTCCTTTGTCAATAACTAGAAATTTTCTGTAGTGGCTTTATTTATTTATTTATTTATTTATTTATTTATTTATTTTTTTATTTATCTGTCTATTTAAGATTGTATTTATTTGACACAGAGAAACACAGTGATAGAGGGAACACAAGCAAGGGGAGTGAGAGAGGGAGAAGCAGGCTTCCTGCTGAGCAGGGAGCCCTATGTGGGACTTGATCCCAGGTCTCCAGGATCATGACCTGAGCCGAAGGCAGTCACTTAATCAACTGAGCCACCCAGGCGCCCCTCTGTAGTGGCTTTAAATGTTTGGCTTTTGCTATTGGTATTTGTATGTTTTACTATCATGTGCTCTTGTGCAGATTTCATTTACTTGTCATTTTAGTTATTTACATTTATACCATATTATTTTTTATTTAAAAATCATCAGGCTTCTTGTATCTGGATTTGGCATCTTGCAAATTCTGGGATATCCTCTGGCCTAAGAACTGTGCAAATTCTGGGATATCCTCTGGCCTTATAACTTTAGATAATACCTATACCCCACTTTACCCAATTTATCCATCTGGAAATCTTAAGTCTTAAACTTTGTGTGTCTTTAACCTCTCCATCATACTCTGTTCTTTTATTAGTCTGCACTGAATCTTCATTTTTTCTTTAGTTTTTAATATGACTTAATAAAATTCTATTCCTACTTCTAGGAATTCTTTTGATTCTTCCCCTAATCTTCTGGTTCTTTATGGTTATTTTAAAGTTGTCTCTACTTTTATAGAATGCTTGTAATTCCCATAGATGGTGTATTTGCAGGCCAGATTTTGCTCTTAGGGATTTCTTCTGGTGTTGTTAATGGTGCCTTGTTTCTTTATATGTTTTTGTGATTTTATTTCACTAAAAGGTGCTCTCACAATACAGTTTGTACATTTTATGTGGAAATACTTTGGAGCCTGGGATGTTTTTCTCCAGAACAAGTTGGCATTTGCTTCTGTAGGTACAGTCCAGGCTCACAAAACCAAATTTATAGCTTTAGTTTGTGTGTGTGCCACTTGGGTAGTATGAATTCAGGCTGTCATCCTCTAAGAAGACAGGTTTATCATTACATTTTCTCAAGGGAATATTTTTCTTCCTTCTGCTCAGGAGAAATACAACAATGTAGGCATTTTCCTTGACGTTCCTTGTGGCAGAATGGGGTTATTTCTAGTTTTCCCTCATCTTTGGGCTACGGCCCTTTTGGAGTGTGAGGATTATTGAGGGAGGAGAGTCTGATGAGTTCTATCATAAAACTCTACAAACTATATGAAAACTTGTGTTTAAGCTCACTCAGTTCAGAAAAATATAATTTCAAAACCTCTCTGTGTTCCCGCTTTCACTCAGGCCCTGGCCCTAGTACTCCTTGTTTTCTTGCTAACATACAGATATGTTCAGAAGATATTTTTCACATTATATATAAAAGATAGAGTTGTTTTCCAGAAATATTAGTCTATCAATATATTCCACCACGTTTATGAAAATAGAAGAGAACATACTTCTCCCAGACACTAATATCAATTGTATTAGAGTCAAAGGGACTATGAGCCAGTCCATGCCTGACAATTTTTTTCTATTTATTTATAATATACCACTTGCTGGAAGGTGCTCTGCGGTAGAAAAGAACATTATAAATTGACTTTTAGAGTTTCTAAAATAACTCCCATTTTTATGTATTTCCAACTTATTAAAAGAATGCTTTATTCCTCCATGCTCTTCATCTCCCAATTTACTCATCCTCAAAAAAATCAGATCACATTACCTATTTTCAATATACTTGGACAAATTCTAAATTCAAAAACATATGCTCTGGCAAATTTTAGAACACAGATGAATGTTATACTAGGGTAAAAAAAAATGCCATCTCTATATTTAAATTCTTTAGAAGACTCCTTAGAGGACATTTATAAACACTAAATAGTCTGCAAATCTACAAATTGATGAATACTAGCATTATGGAGTTTTTATAGCTATTAATTTCTTTTCAAGTTACCATTTCTGCTGAGAATGAGGTATTTCCTGTGCCTATCATTACATAACACAGTAGGTTCATCAACTTTTACTAAGTATTCACCCTCAGTGAATAAAACTGTTATTTACATGCATAATTCATAATAGGACTTCATTTTTCTGGCAATTACTACTCATAAAGGCCAACTTTCACGCTGAATAGACTATCAGAAAATGTATTTATATATACATCTGGCCTGGAAAAGAGGAGATCAAAAATGGTAAGAAAGTATAATTCACAAAAGCTTTCAGGCTCTGAAGCCAGTAATTATCCTGAGGACATCTGCCTATCTCTAGGAGCTTGGAAGTTTTGAGTTTAATGGGATAAGCACTAAAGACAGGAGACAAAACCTAGGGCCAGCACACGTTTGGAAGTCTGACTATACTCCAAAGAAAGCCAGGACTCTGAAAGGCAGCATTCAATAAAATGAGGACCTAGGAAAGAACCACCCCACCAGTGTCACTGTAAAATAAGGGAAGGATTACAAATGCCCTCACCTCCATTCGCTTTCATATGGGACCAAAGCTCAGAAATTGCCTGGGTTTGGAATTCTGCTGGACCACTTGGCTATACAAATTACTCAAACTTTGAGTAAGTTACTTAAGCTCTCTATGCTTCAGTTTTCTCATTTGTAAAATGAGTGTACTGACAGCAAGGCCCTCCGTGGAGGGTTGTGACATTAAGTCCATTATCATATATGTAAATTACATAGAGTTGTACCTGGCACATGGTGAAACAGTGAGTGACAGGTATCTATTATGCTCACCTGGGGCCACTGTACTATCTGGGGTAAGAGCACATGGCCACAGCGGCTTCATCTAAGGATGGGCACGTGACCTAAGCTGATGAGTCTGAGTCATTCTCTGGGTCAGCTGGGTGTGAATCAGTCCCTGTGTGGTGGTAGTGGCCTCATGGACCCAAGAAGGAAGAGGTGGTGGAAGCCATGTTCCCTGCACTTGCTGGAAGGTGCTCTGCGGTGGAAAAGAACATAAAAGATATCCAGGGAAAGAAAACACTCCTGAAGTTTCTGAGGTCCAGCTTGTTTGCCCTCCTTTCAACAACATAAGTGACCTTATCCTTCAAACAATTCCTTCTCTTCACCTAAACTATTTCAGATTACTCTACCATTACTTAGACTACATAATCCTCTATGTGATTGTCACATGCAGCTGCTTTATGCAGTATTGAAATATTTTTTCAAGGTGTGATACAGAAATGAGTAACAGGATTTATCCTGACTTTTATTTACCCATTACAGCATTCTTTTAAATACAGAGTTAACAGCAGACATTAGCGAACAATGTGCTAAGATAGCACTTCCTGATTACATCCCAGGTTTCCAGGTTATCTACATCTGAAGATATTTTAACCATTAATAAAAGTTCAGAGATAAAATCCTGAAATAAAATTACTAGGCCATGCATAGTTAGGATTCCTTTCTCCAAGAAGCTTAGCCCATTCTAATGTAGAGTTAGGGTGGAAGGTAAGAAGTGGTAATCAACAGCTGAGATATTATGTTATTGCAGTATGAAATAATAAGATATGGTAGTAAGTAATTATAAAACATATAATTAAAATACATAAATATCATTCATAGAGTCACACTATGATTATTTATAAGTTACGATAGATGGTAAAATTCCTTAGACAAAGAACAAGTAGCATATTTGCCTTTCAGAAAATGTGTGTTGAACCAAACATATTTCTTTCCCCTCAGATATCCACCCATCTGTCCCTAACTTATTAATCTGTAGCATCCTCAGTTATAAATAGCAGGCAATATCAGATCCCAGTAACTGTATCACCCCTGAATTTGACAGACGTTCAATACGCTGAGAACAAAATGACCCTCCCTCCCTCTCAGCTAGTATTTGCATTGGTTTCAGGGGTGGCATTTCTCTGGGATATGGAAGCCATTATGAAACAGAATTCACACTACCTCTGAAGCAATCTGTTTCCCCTTGAAGTCCCAATGCCAATCGCTGTTTTTAAACTTAAAACTTGAGGCAATTAATTCAAATCATGTTTACAACAAAAATAGTGGTAACATTTTATCATGTTTTGCAAGATAAGCATGCATAAATGAACTTTCCTCTTCGAGTTGTTTTCGACATAAAAGAAACTTAGGAGGTTCAAAGACTTACCATGGGAGCTCACAAATACACATATGAGCTCCGTGGCTCCAGCAACATTGCTTGCCTTCATTCAAAGGAAAGGCATTGTGGCGAAAGAGTACCATACAAGGGGCAAGTAATAGGGAAAGCAGCTGATGCGAGCTTGGGTCCTAGAGAAAGGCAGGCCTCCATTCTAACTGTTACTTACTGAACGTCTGTAATTCTTTTAAGTTTGAGAGCTTCATTTTTCACAACTATGTGGTATGTAGTAGCAGGCGTCACATGAGATTATTTGGAATTAAAGGATAAAAACATTTTTTAAGTGCTTAACACAATGCCTAGTGGATAGGAAGTTCTCAATTAATGTTAGAATCCAGAAGACTCCAAAATAAACTGGGAAACAATTAAAACAGAAAACAGGAAGAGAAAAGAGGAAGACCGAAACACTGGGGGTATGGTTGGCCACAGAAATTCACATGCAAGGTTATTTCTAATCCACTTTAATGCTACAAAATTATAAATAAGGAAAAACTGTAATGGAAAATTTGCTGCCCACAACACGCTGATTATTGTCCTATTATTTTGAGGCCATTGATCCTATTATCAGAGGCCTACTGCTTTTATTTACAGCTTGTATGTACTCTCTTTCTTTAAAGATATTCGTCCAAATCCCCAAAGCAAAATCTTTTCTTTGCTGCCTAAAAATAATTACGGAACACAGACAAAGCCCATGGAAACTAGACTCCCTGATGTTCTTTTCACAGCTACAATAGACTCCTGGGCTTGTCTCTTCCTGTGTTTCTTCCTTTGTGGTGTTTTCTGTCAGCTCTTCCTCTGGGTGAAACACACTGAGGGACAATGCTCCTTGCAGAGGACTGGAAGAACTAGGTTCAGCTTAAGCAATGCCTGCCTCATTGTCTGGTGCATTCATTTTCTCTCCTGATCAGATCTGTAAAAGCTTCCCACCCCTTCCTGAAGCCATGACTGAGAAGTCAGCATTGGAAATTATTTTCGTGAAGCCACCTCAGATTCCGCAATATATGAAAATCACAAGTTGATTTAAGGTGTTTGGAGCGAATGTGATATGGTTAGGCCTTTTGAGACACATTTTCAATGAGACTTCAAAAACTAGCCTCCAGCCCCTCCTTCCCTCTAATTGTCTGCTTTCTAGAATGGAAGCCATGGCAATAATGAGTTGGAAGGGTGACTGAAATGAGAACAGTAAGGGCAAGCCATGGCTCTCAGCGTGTTTTATTAAACCTCCATACACCAGAGTGAGATAGGATTTTTAATGTTTGTAGCTGTGGTTGCCAAAAGCTAATTAACAGGATTAAGCAGCAGAGTTACTCTTTTCCCACCGGGCAAACTAAAACAACATTAAGAAAGATACCCCATATCTAATCTTAAATTAGTCTTATGCTACGGTGTTTATGTCTCCATTTCGAGCGGGTTTAGAACATCAACAGAGCTAACGCTGTGACACTCCCCGAAATGACTGTAGCAGATTGATAGCAAAATCGTGAAAAGGCAAGTAACTTCTACTCTGAAAGTCAGAGAGCCAAATACAGGACACTTCTGAAGGTTCGAACTATCTTAAGAATACAAATTAAAAAAAAAAATGTACGGTGAGAAATATGTTAGAATTTAACCACTGTAACTGGATTTATTATCTTCATAAAAATATTTACTAAGTTGAACCTGTGAAATGCTGGTTCTGTGTGTGCTTACAAATAGTTTTTAAATAACAGACAAATACCACAGTATTACATAATGTATTGTAAATTCTTACTCTATTTATTCTGCTATAATTTTCCTTAGCTTTGTTTTGTTCTTTCATGAAAAGATCTGCTGAGAGACAAACAGTGAAAACAATAGGGTATGAAAGATATTTGTTGAGGGAAGGGCTAGGCAGCCAGAAGAAACATTTCACATTATTTCCTTCACTTTAGATATTTTAGGACATTACTGCAGTTTAAATTACTATGAAATGTAATCAAGTCCCATCTTTTTATAAAAATGTAACTGCTTATTGGCAATATTTTTAGTAGTTGTTCTAAGTCTCTTTAGAAGTCACTCTGTTATTTGGAATAAAAAAGCCTGCTTTGTTTTTTTAAGGTGTGATGACTTAATGTGTGGAATTATTTTTTTTAAGAGTTTATTTATTTATTTGTCAGAGAGAGAGAGAGATAGAGCACAAGGCAGAGTCAGGCAGAGGAAGAAGAAAGGTTCCCACTGAACAGGAAGCCCAATGCCAGGCTCCATCCCAGGACCTGAGCAGAAGGCAGATGCTTACCGGACTGAGCCACCCAGGTGCCTCTGGAATTCTTAAAACAACGCAAATTATAAACTTTCACTTCATTCTATCACAAGAAACAAGATTAACTGATTATTTTTTGTGTATTTTTGCATTTAAAGTAGATTTTTCTCTGTATTTTTCATTTCTATTTGTTTTTTCTACCATTCAACACAATCTATAATTAATAATCTACATTCATCTCAACCTTGGTACTATGGACATGTGAGCTGGCTAAGACTTTGCTGTGGGATTGCATTATGCACTGTAGGATAGTCAGTAGCATTTTGCCCTCCACTCATTAGGAGCCAGGAGCACCCTCAGGGTATGACAAAATAAAATGTCTGCAGACTTCGCCCAATATCCCCTGGAGAAGAAAGGAACAAAGGCATGTTCCAGTCTTGAATGAGAACCACAAATTAATATGCATAGCTGCAGGTGAACACAGACTGAAAAATTCCAGTGTGCCCAAATCATAAGCAACTTTAACCTACCAACACTTATGTAAGATTAAATAATTTAAGGAAAAAAGTAGAGAGTATTACATTAGGTCTAGAAAAATTGTATTAGATATTAACCCTTTCATTTTGAAATTTAACATAGTATGGAAAATATCAGATATAGATTATCCAAAAGAATACTGATGTAATTTTATCTCAATTTATATTGAAAAAGTCCAATAAGCTCTACATATTAAAGTTACACAATTTGATAAATTTTTACATATATAACCCATAAAACCATCACCACAATCAAGATATTGAACTTTTCAATTATACTAGAAAGTTTTCTTTTTCCTCTTTGTACTTTGCCTCTCCCTCAACTCCTAGGCAATCACTAATCTGCTTCCTGCCACTATAGATGAGATTGAAATTTCTAGAATTTTATATACATGGAATCATGACAATGTATATACTCTGCCTGTCTTGTTTCACTCAGAATAATGATTTTGAAATGTATCCACAGGGTCATGAATATCAATAATCACTTCTTTTTATCGCTGAGTAGGATTCCTTGGTGTGGATATACTGTAATTTTTTTTATCCATTCCCCTGTCAGTACATTTTGGTTTTCTCCAGTTTGGGATGTTACAAACAAAGTTACTACAAACATTTGTATATGAGTCTTTGGAAATAGTTTTCTCTTGGGTAAATACCTAAAAGTGGAATGGGTGGATCACTTAGGAGGTGTCTGTTAAATTTTTCAGGAAACTGTCCATTTTCCAATGTGATTCTACCTTTTCACATTCCTTCTAGCAGTATATGGGCATTTCAGTGGCTCTACATTCGCACCACCATTTTGTATGGTCATAAACATAGAAGAGCTTCAAAAACTCATCATGGACAGTTCTTCACCAGAAGAAATGTTAGCGGAAGTCTTTCCTTCAAGTGGAAGGAAATGATACCAGATAGGAGCATGGATTTACATAAAGAGATAAAAAGCACCAGTTATGGGAACTACATGGGTTAAAAAAGTTGTTTTTCTTTACCCCATAAATCTCTTTAAAAGATAATAGACTGCTTATAGCCAGAAGAAAAACAATTTAATGAGATAAATAGCATATACAGCAGTAAAAAGTGTAACAACAGGACAAAGCTGAGAAAGAAAAAATGGAGGTATTTTAAGGTTCTTACAGTGTACATAAAGTAATATAATATTATTCGAAGTAGACTATAATAAAGATGTACAACCTGAAAAGCACCCACAAAAGTAATATTATATAGTGTTACAGGAAGTGAACCAACAAAGGAAAAATAATGGGGTTATAAAGAATACTTCATTTCATACAAAAAAGGAGGAAAAGAAGGAAAAGAAAGGAATCAAGACAAGTGGAAAATAAACAGCAAGATGGTTGATTTGAACCCAAAAGTCCCACCCCAAAATGTCAGAAGAAGAGTAACACAGCCTCCCTAGATCAGATACTCAATTTTGACAGGAGCCAAGTAAAAAACATTAATAGCCGCTTTTCCAGAGGAGCGTACCTGGCAACGGTGTCAGGGAGGTTGCAAGTTCTAAACTCAAAGGAGTTGCGTCTCTTTGCCAAAGGCTACAATCAGCAAAATCATTAATCACAAAGATTTATAGCTCAAAGGGATCCTTAAAATCGTGATGTCCCGAAGGTATAGAACTTCAGCTGGCTGGAGAGCTTCCAAGCCTATTGGTTTGGAACCTGTTCACAGGGTGATAATTTTCCCGTTACCCAACATAAATGACCACAGGGAGTGCCCCAGTGGGATACACACTCTACCCATACTCAGAGTCTGATAAATTTTAAGGCATTCCTTTTGGTGGTGGAAGGTTGAAAAAACAAGCAAACAAACAAAACAGTGTCTCCCTGACTTCCAGAGCGATTGAATGCTGCAAATCCACCCACATAGTTCCAAGAAACTTTAGTCCTAGAGCAAGCTCCTGAGCTTTTTCGGAGTTTATCAACCATACCTGTGAGCAGAGGTATGATGTCTCTAGTCAGTTATTAGGACTGAGGCTTCTGATCTGCCAACCAGCAGGACAGCATCAGTGTCTGTAAGACTTTAAAAGAAGAGTACTGGCACTGGTATTGTGGTCTGATGCTCCTACTGGTGGTGAATGATAAGGGAATGTCTCACTAACCCTTGCACACATGCAACACTCTGATCAAAAGAATCCCTTCTGACATGTGTAGAACAGAGCTGCAAATCCCAGCACACCAACTGCTGATGCAGAAGCAAAGGTAGTATACTCGGTAGCCCCAAAGTCCTCACCTACATGGTCGCATTGCTTCCTTTCCCTGTTGTGAGCTTTGCCCAAACTTTCTCCATTGAATTTGGGTGCGTCTCTATCCCCAATGGAAGCAGGTGGGGTTGTGACCCGACTCCCTGTAATCAACAAAGCTATAAAAACACGGTCTCTTCACACAGTGACCCAGAATACAACACATGGCTTTGTATTCACAAAACACATTGGTAACTTAGTATTTTAATTGGAGAATTTAATTAATTTTTAATATAATTATTGACACCGACATACTTGATTCATATCTATTCGACCACTCTGTTTTTAATTTAATCAATCAGTTTTATGTTCCCTTTTCTTTCTTACCTCTTTTATGATAAAATATTTTATCATTATTCCATTTTGTCCTATTATATTGTTAAACTTACTTTCACTACTCTTTTAGTAATAACCATAATTACATGCAATTTTGACATATTACAATCTAAAAAAAAATCGTGGCTTTTACCACTCTCTTCCTAATCATGCTTGAACCTTAGATCACTTTAATTCAATTTATCCTTTCTCAACTTTTGTAAAATTGTTGCGTATTTTATTTTATTGTTACTTTTTAAGAAAATGTTTATTTTCTATCAACCTTATTTCCATTTTGTTTGCCTTTGTGGAAGAGCAGCTTAAGACCCCTCAGTGGTTGTTCCTACCCAATGAGTGGTCCGAGCAGTGGGAGCCCCAGACCTGAGCACTCCAGTCCTCAGTAGGGAACTGCTGGCTAGAACACAGAGGGCACCTGCATGCCTTCCCACCAGTCTGCAACTTCAGGTTGAACAGCAGTGAATTCAGGAGCTAGAGCACTCCATTCACTCTGAAATTCCCCGTTGGTCACAACCTTTGCAACAACAGCCTTGTGCTTCCTTTTCAATGTCTTCAGGATCTCTGTAGAAGTAGTGATCAGGCATGACTTCCCATGGGTGTTCACCCAAAACGGTGCCATGCATGCACAGAACATCTGGGTCAGCATCCATCCCACCCAACCAAGAGTGAGCTCCCCTGTTGTTGCAAAGGATGGCAATGTCCACCTAGTGTAGAGGAGAGTTTATACAGAGTGATGGTAGGCAGAGGTTAACATAATGCACCTCTGTGAGACGATGGTGGTCAGCCCTGGGATTGAGAACCCCCAGAAGTCTTGGCTCCCAGAAGGGCTGCCTGAATCTGCTTAGTGAAGATTCCAGGAGTGAGGCGGCCAGCAATAGGAGTGGCTCTAGTAGCATCAGCACCTTCAGCACAATTCACTGGCCAGGATTCCTGGATGGAATGACATCAACATTGGCCAGGTTTTCAAGGGCAACAAGGCACAAGCTGACAGCAGAAGCTTGCGGGTTCTTTTCAGATTTATGATGTAGATGCCACCACTTTTCCTTTTGTAGATGTACTGTTCCATCTGGAAGTCAAGGTTGGTGCCTCCTAAGTAGGTTCCTCCTGTAAGAAATTTGAGGACATCCTCCTGCTTCACTTGCAGGACATCCCGGTCTCTAGACATTATGGAATTTTCCCTTTAAAATACAGCAGCAACACACAACAACACTGAATGGACCCTCCCTGGGTAGCTCAGAAAGGTGTAAAGCATTTTAACACTGAATTGTTACATAAATCAATACATCACCACTGTTATTTTGTTTACAGTGAATATTCACTTATATTTTCCTGTATATTTTTAAGATGTATTTCTTTTTAAAAAGTATTTTATGTATTTATGAGAGAGAGAAATTGAGAGAGAGAACAAGCGGGGGGAGCTGCAGATGGAGAGGGAGAAGCAGTCTCTCTGCTGGACAGGAAACCTGACAAAGGGCTTGATCCCATGACCCTGGGATCCTGACCTGAGTCAAGGAAGACGCTTAACCAACTGAGTCACCCAGGTGCCCCAAAATGTATTTCATTTTTACTGCATTACTATTTTCCCTGCAAGGATACATTTTCTTTCACCTGAACACCATTCAGTGTTTTTGTTTAATGATCTCAGTATATCCTCCAAAAATGTGTATTTCACTTTGTTTTCGAGGGACCTTTTGCTGATTAATGGGTTCTTGATCTATAGTTATCTTTTTGCACTTTATATAATCCTGTTATCTTATGATTTCTATTGTTCCTCTTGAGAAATCAGCTGTGTGTCTTATTCCTTTGATGATAAGGTTTCTTTCCCTCAGATTGCTTAACCATTTTGACCATCTTTGCTCTTCTGTAATTTCTTTATTATTATTATTATTATTATTATTATTATTTGGGGTATTCATTGTATTTATCTTGCCTATGTTGCAGAACTTCCTTAATCTGCTAGAATTCTCTTAAAATATTGCTTCTGCCTTATTTTTTCCTTCACTTCTGAAGGGAATCCAGTTACATGCATTTTAGACCTTTTCATGTCTCACAAATCTTCTACAACTGTACTATTTTTAATGTTCCTTTTTCTCTCTGTACTTCACTTTTAAATTTTGTACTGTGTTAATTTCAGTAATCCTGTCTCTTCCTACCTTCATTATTCAAAGACTGTTTATTTAAAACAAAACAACATTTTGATAAGTTATCTTCACTTCTAGGAGTCTGTTTCTTTCCCTGTAGAGATGGCAATTCTCTACCAAAACCTCCATCTTTTCATCTGTTTCTAGTATTGTAATATACTAATCATAAGTATTCTGAGGTCCTTTTCAGGTGGTAATGGTTTTTCAATTATATGTGAGCTTGTTTCTTTCTTTTTTTTAAAGATTTTTATTTAACAGACTGAGATCACAAGTAGGCAGAGAGGCAGGCAGAGAGAGCGGGGGGAAACAGGCTCCCTGCTCAGTGGGGCCTCAATCCCAGGACCCTGAGATCATGACCTGAACTGAAGACAGAGACTTTAACCCACTGAGCCACCCAGGCACCCTGTGAGCTTGTTTCTATTTTTTATTTATTTTATTTTATTTTATATCATTTTTGGTCTTGACATTGGTCTTGCAGTCTACCAATTTTTATTAAAAATTAATTATTCTGTAGTAAAAAATTGCAGAGGCTTGCTTAAGGCAATGATTCATTCCTCCAGATAGTATCTACCTTTCTCTTGCTATGCTAATACAACAGTGGCCTAACAGGAACTGTTGTAAGGCACAGCTGCATTGTAGCCTTGTTAATGCTTATCATACTTCTTCTTTTTTTTTATCGTTACTTAAATATTTTTTTTCCAGTGTTCCAAGATTCATTCCCCATTCCCCACAACCAGTGCTCCATGCAATAGGTGCCCTCAGTACCCACCTTATCATACTTCTGGTATAACCTGGACTCAACCAAGAGCTTGGGGCACTCTCCATGACCCCTTCCAGTTTCAGGTCCTAAACTGCAATCATTGTCTTACAGGTCTGTTGATAGCTCTGTCATGCTTTTCACCAAGCTTTCAAATCTTCTGTCCCATATATACAGCCCAAGGACTTGGCAAATATTTTCAGGGGGAAACGAACCACATGCTCGGGGCTGCCAGATTCTACCATAACTCTGCTGGTTCCTCTATCCTCCTACAGCATCCTCTGTGGCTCAGAGCTTAGATTCTGAGCCCACTGCACCTGCCTCCTCAACTCACCCCAGAGTAAAAGCTGACACAAAAGTTATTTACCTCTGAAGATTCTGGCTCCTGATTAAAAGCCTCCATGTGCTTTTTCAGGCCTGACCATAGGCAACTGCAAAGGCTTTCCCTGACAGACTGCGACAAGGAAAGCTATCCTTCTCACACCAAATTCAGGGCATAGCCCATGCATCAAAAATCTCTGAAGGGAATTACTGCTAAGGACTCAGGCCCCTCTGGCTCGCTGTCCCTTCACATATTTAAATACCTACCCCAGAGCATTCATTTTTAGATCTTTTTATCTTGGGCCTTGGGCCAAGATGCCCATCAGGTATCTCTGCCAAGCTCTCCTTATCGGGGGAGGAGTGGGAAACCAAGACACTTTCCCCCACTATGACTCAGTATCCAGTACTTTCCTGCTCCTAGTGCTTCCCCCTTAGCTCACTGCAACTCCCATGGTCCATAAACTTGGGAGCCTTTTGTTCAGGACTCCTTAACTGTGGAATAACCCTCACATCTGCACTGATCCACCTGAGTTTCAAAGGGTACACCATTCCATGGAGGAAAATGGAACCAAGGAGTCCACTTTCCACTGGCTTTAGGCTCTTGCTCAAACCATCTCAGTGACCAAGGTTTAAATCTCTCATTTTTGGCTTGTTGCTATAATCAGCTATTTAATACGTGACAGCTCAACTTCTTCTCTCCCAGCTCAGCTGAACTCCTGGCAGTTTTTCTTCAGCTCCCTATCCCCAGTTCTTTTTTTGTCTCTTGACTGCCATTAAACATTTTCCTTCTGTATTCTATCTAGCTTTTATAGTTATTTTCTTCAAAAGTGCTGTTCCATTGCTATCTAATCTATCCTACCCAGAAGTGTAATTTTCACCTACTGCCTTTCAATTAAACATCCTGAAAGTACCACAGAACACTTCTGATTACACTTCATTAACTGAACTTAGTTACATTGTTAAAACTAGCTTCAAGTGTGTCTGGGAAATAGAGTCCTACAAGTGAGAACACTGTCATTGTTAAGTTCTGTTTGTAAGGATAAGGCAAACACCAGCCCCTTCCACACATTCCCATTTCGTCCCTGGTTCCAGGTTGCTTTTCCATGGCTACTAACACTGGCTAAATTGATCATGTAAAGTATGTTGAGTTTGTATTCACACTGTTGAGTTTCAATTTACAGATCTTGAAGTTGGTGGCACGGTCAGAGACCAGAGAGTTGATGAATTACCAACATCTGGTGATTTGGGGTGGCTAAACACAAAGTACATGGTGATGCTGAAGGGTGGGTACATGCCATGCCTTGCAAATTAAACATACACTAGGCTAAGTCAATGTATTTCTTCAATTTCACAAATACTGTGTGGTTTAAACTTTCAATGGTTAATGTGTCCCTGAAAATGGTGTAATTTTAACTTTAATTGACGTTTTTTCTTATTGTGTAGACTGCTCTTAAAAAAAGGTTGCACAAATTAAGTTCAATCATAGAGTTATCCTAATTTCCATGTTTTTTTTGTATCACTGTAACTTAATATTTGTTTATGTGCTTTGGTTGCTGAAAGGAGAAAAAAGAATTAATATTATATAAATCACTAATCTTTCTCAGTGTTTATGACCAAAATATAACAGAATAATTTGTAGTTTTCAATTATTTTAATGTCTTTTATTTCTGATGACACACATAGGACATACATATCTAAATATACCTGATACATTCAACTGATGAGTTGATTGGTCCAATAACCTTTTCAATTGTAACTAATACTTTTAACTAATACTTTAAACTAATATTTTTAAAAGATATATTATAAATAACTTCCAAATTATGTGTCTCAGAGCCTCTGTCAAAAAGCTCATTCCCCCAAAATACATAAGATGCTTGCTGACACTTAGATGACATATGTAGGTGTTATACAGATTACACGTGTGCGTTCTGTGTAGGTGTTACAATATCTACACCTCAGTAAATGATACAGGTTCTGGCCTTATGAGAATGATCTTATGTGAGAACAAAATGCATTCCATCAGTGTTGGATAAAGGAACAGAAAGTATACAATTCATTTTGCTAGAGATAATTTAATTTAAAAATTATTAACCAGATACCGAAGAAGAAAAATGGCAATAAAGGGAACAATAGGTTAGCACAGAGATAATCACTTCAGGAAGGAATTGCCTGCAGCTATTGCTAGGTCTGGAGAGAAGAGAGAAGAGATTGAAATCTCAGAAGTCTGTAGGAGCTGAGACTCGGATCTCTGAAGTGGTCACCTCACTGGGCTGGTGCTGGTGATTCAGAAGCTTAGAGAAGAGGCCTGTGGAGCTGGGATGGAAACCTAAGAGGACAGAGAGGCAGCCAGCTGGTGCTTGTGTGCCTTAAGAAGCCTACTGAAGAGGACTCTCAAAGTGTTGGGCCGATGGTCAACTTGCCACTGTCAGGGAAGAGAGGAATTGCTGGGTGACCCTGAGATGGCAAAAGGGGAACAAGGATATACAGTTCCCTCCTTTTCCCACCTGCCACTGTCTCTCTATCACCCTCGACTGGTGCAAGGGGTATGTGGTCTGTAGAACTCAGACCACAGCATCTTCAGAGTGCAGAAGCAGGAGTGGAAACAGAGAAAATGGCTTAACAACTAGCACAGAGGTCTACATAGGTTACCAAATGAAACAGTGCTTTACACGTTTTCTTTTCTTCTTCTTTTTTTTTTTTTTTAGGATTTTATTTATTTGACAGAGAGAGAGATCACAGGCAGGCAAAGAGGCAGCAGAGAGAGAGGAGGAAGCAGGCTCCCTGCTGAGCAGAGAGCCTGATGCGGGCCTCGATCCCAGGACCCTGAGATCATGACCTGAGCTGAGGGCAGAGGCTTTAACCCACTGAGCCACCCAGGCACCTTTATGCGTTTTCTTAAAGTTTCATATTCACTCTGTAGGACTTTATTTTGATGGAGGATATTATTAATATAATTAAATATAGACAAAATAAAATGAATTTGAAACCATGTCCCCTAAATTTCAATGGGTATCTAGTCTCATTATGAAAAACTGAGCTAAGAAAAACAGAACAGCCAAAGCAGGTTTAAATTACAAGATTTGTTTGTGAACATTTATATCCTGTATTTTCTGAGACAGTCCTAATTTCAAAAATAAGGCTTAGTTTGAAATTATTCTCATAAATATATAATTTTAATGTATAATATATAACCATTTAAATATATGTATTTTTTCTTGTAACTCATATGTGCTGACAGATTAGGACCTATACTGTGTATGTGTGTGTGTGTGTGTGTGTGTGTGTGTGTACGCGCGTGTGCATGCATGCACACCACGCACAGAGTATTTTTAATATGTATCTAGAAAAGTAACGGTCTTGAGATTTTGGATTGAAACAAAGTAGATTATTCTAGTCTAAATGTTTTCTGGCCTCTGGCACTGATTCTTCAAAAGCGAACCACAACTTTTTAATGGAGAGAAGTAAGGATGACATTTGGCCTATGCAGGAATATATTTTGGTAAGATTCCACCTCATTCTGGAAGAAAAAAAGAATGCTCAAGCAAATAACATAAATGAACTAAAAACATAACTTCAGTTGTCATAGGCAACCTTTTCCTTCCAAGCAGAAGAAAGGATAAGGATAAGAAACATATGGAAAAAAAGGACACATGATCTGAAAGTATGCACAAGAGAAATCTAAGAATAACATGAACACATATGCTATATGCAACTAATCAAGCAAATTACCAGCCAGAAAAGCTCAGTGTCCCTCAATGAATTCTCATTTACTTCTAAGGGTAGTTTCTATAGACCCATTTACTTTCCAGCTGGCAATGAATAAGAAAATAAAAACTGTTGGGAACAAAGGATAAGAAGAGTATTTGGGTAATTCCAGTGATGCAAAGCAGTGCTAATCACTCCTCTGCAGTTCCATCTAAAAATGCAATCTTATAAAATGAGAGAAGCCTATCTTGTTGACTAAATCATGGAATATATGCTAGCATTTATCATGGAAATTACATATCAATCACACTCATAGAAATTTTCTTCTTTCTTTCTTCTTTCTTTCTTTTTTTCTTTCTTCCTTTCTTTCTCTTTTCTTTTTTTTTTTAGGGGGTCACCCTTTGCAGAATCTAAGCTTAAAATTGTGTATTGATTTTAAATCTGTATTTTTTTAAACTTTCCAATTTCCCCATTATTGGTTTCAGTGACAAATATCCACTGATGTTCTATTTATAGTGCTGCTTAACTGTCTTATGTAACTGCTTTAGCTCAAGTTTTTACTTTGTTTTGATTATTTTTTTCCTTTGGCTTTGTTTTAATGTTAAAGACACAGGAAAGCCAAACTCAGAGGTTTTAAACACAAAACTTAGATGGGACCATTTTAATGATAATATAAATAAGTGCTTATCCTACCATTTAAAATAAAAAGCGATTTTAGACTTAATGGGGAGACTTTGGAAGGGTTAATGGGTAGTAAAGGAACAAAGCAAGCAATATACAAATAGAAGGATGATGGAAATTCTCATTTATGAAAAAAATGTGATAATAAACAGAGCAAAAAGAAATAAGGCATTTGAATCTGATGGTTATTACTGCATTGCATTTTTCTTGAGTTCTGAGAGCTGAAAAAAGCACAGCTATTTTTCTGTTCATGATTAACTTCGGACTCATAAAATCACATCGTGTATAATGTACATATTGAAATTTGAGACTTATTGTGGCCTAGTACTGATCAATTTTTTTTAATTTCCTGAGTTAGAGGAGGGAAAAAATATATATATTTTAAAAATTATTAGAAGGAGAACTCTATATATCCAGAGGTTCATCTTTGCTGACTATACTTTTTAGATATTCTGTTCTTTGCCTACCTGTCAATAGTTGTTAAGGAAAATGTTTTAATTATAATCTTTTAGGAATTTCCTGCTACAGTTCTATCAGTTTTTGTCTCATATATTTATTGCTACATCCTTTTAGTTAACAGACTATATCATTAGGTAATAAGCTCCTCCACTCTTCAAGTTTTGTTGTTTATTTTAAGCTGGCTTTAACACATTATAATGCTTTCTTTTGGTTAATGTTTTCCTAATGTGTCTTTTTACATTCAACTTTTTAGTACACTTATGCTTTAGTGTCTTCTTATAAATAAGAAGTTGTGTCTGGTACTTTTAAGATCCAAACTCTAAATCTTTTAACTTGTCAGTTTAGTCCATATAGTTTTATTGTAAGTATGCATATCTTGGGAATTATATCTATGGTGGCACCCAAATGAAGTGCTTCTCGATCAGACGGGGGCCCGCAAATGTGGGACAACCATCAGGTGGAAGTCGGTGGCACTGGGGGTGAAAGAATTCACTTGAGGCAGTTTATTGACTATACAAGGGAGTGGTGGGCAGGGCAGCATGGAGAGGCTGTTTGCAAGGAGGCAGTGGGTGGAGGCTGTCTGTGAAGCGGGCTCATGAGGTAAGGCCACCTCTGGAATTCTCCCATTTTTGGTAAATGTGCCTGGTTGTGAGTAGCCCACTGATGAGTACGGGTCTGTGAATATCTGAGGGGAGTGGTCCAATGGCCTTGCCTGTATTCAGCCGGGTGGTCACTCCACCCCTTCCTGCAACCCTTTGCTCTAGCCTGTTTGCCTACAAGCAGCCTCTCCATTTACCACCTTAAATATTTCAGCATCTTTCTTTCCCCCATTTAAGTGACTTTATCTAAACTATTTTCAGTGTTAGTCTTTGTGTGGCAAAACTACTTAGGCCTCAAATGCCTAGAAATAGTTTTCATTAAATAATATAATGATACAGGTGTGTGGGTGGCTCAGTTAAGTGTCCAACTCTTGATTATGGTTCAGGTCATTATCTCTGGGTCGTGAGATCCAACCCGGCATCAGGCTCTACGCTGAGCAGGGAGTCTGCTTAAGATTCTCTCTCTGCTGTCTTTAAAAAAAAAAAAAAAAGGTGGTGCCTGGGTGGCTCAGTTGGTTGAGCTACTGCCTTCAGCTCAGGTCATGATCCCGGAGACCTGGGATCAAGCCCCACATCGGGCTCCCTGCTTGGTGGGAAGTCGCTTCTTCCTCTCTCACTACCCCTGCTTGTGTTCCCTCTCTAGCTGTGTTTCACTCTGTCAAATAAATAAAATCTTTAAAAAAAAAAAAAGATTCTCTCTCTGCCTCTGTCCCTCCCCCACTCACACCCTCCTCACCCCCCCAACCCCGTGCAGTCTCTTTCTCTCAAATAAACCTTTAAAATAAATAATTTGATGAGAAATGATGGGTAGCATTGCTGAATATGAAATCCTAGTTTCTAAATTATTTTTCTATAATACTTTGAGAGTACTAGTTGTCATCTTGCATGCAGTGGTTGAAAAACATTAAGCTATTATTTAGTCTACATAAATAATAGAATCTGTGTCTGCTTTTAGGTTTAAATCTAGTATATGTATTTTTACATTTTACTATAATTTCCATGTGGCCATTTTTTCCACCTCATTTTTCCCCTTTGACACTTTACAGGTCCTTCCAATCAGAATTAATTTTCTGCCTTCCATTTCTAAAAAAATTATCTCTATTTTCTTTTGGTATCTATTCTTTCTTCTGAAATTTCATTTCTCTCTCTGTGGGGACTCATATCCATATATCAGAATTTACACTTTAATTCCACACATCAAGTTTTTAATTAAATGTTCTACTTATTTTTCTCCTCCTTCCTATGAGTTTCCCTACTGATGATGCCTTAATTCATTCTTCTGCTCTCTATAACTGCTAGTCATGCTGCACTCTTAAACTACTTTTTAGTTCATATCTCCACTCTTTATTTATCTTCCATATTCTTCTAGTATCACATAAGGAATACCTTCCTCTCTCTCTTGCTCTATGTATTTATTGTGCTGATTTTAATTTCTTCTGCTTTCTCTTGTAGTATTTCTGGTCCTGATGGGATCTAGATGTTTCCCTTTTGAAAAAGCTATGCTCCTGCAGCGTCTTGGTATTTTGGCCTGTGAGTTCATTTTTCCTCTGGGAGATACTGGTTACTCTATCAGGCAATGTGCATAAAGGCCAGACATCAGTTTTAGTATTATTTATGAGCTCATGAAAAGTAGTGGGGGAGCCTCAGGTTTGGGGCTCCAGGCACCAGACAACATGGTCAATAACCCCAGGTCCATCAAACACCTCCTTTTTTTCTCATGACCTTTAAAAGAAAGGCAGCTTTAGGAGACACTCAGACAATATTACTGGCTCTGTGATGAGTCAAAAAAGGAAGTGATTTCTCAGTTCCTGTCAAGCACAGAGCTCCTGCCCTGCACTGATTTTACCCCCAGGGACTCCGGGGTCAGAGGGGTAAGTTACTACAGGTGCAATGAGGGGACTGCTTGTCTAAAAGCACAGCGGTACTCAGCTTCAAGAGTTCTTTCTTTTCTTTCACCCTCTACCATCCAATAACAGGTTTTCTCCCCCCAGTCCAAAGCCACTGCATCTCTCCAGTATCAGTTAGAAAGGTAAATGTCAGCCATTCTCAGGGGTCTCTTGTTGTAATTCTCCAGATGTTCAGGTTGATTTACTTTTTCATGCCAGTCTTGCATATCTAAATCATTACTCAGATATGTAGATAGAATGATGTAAGTATAGCCACTGATGAGGATATAAAAGCATTTTGATGATCTTTTGAATTGGGCAAATTTCTAAAATATTGTCAAACACATTAAAATTACTATGAAACAGTACTTTCCCCCCCATATTTACTTTATAACCAGTTTCCTGTATCTCACCAGAAAGTACTATTTTCCTCATACTTGGACCAGATGGAGAATGGCAAGG
Organism: Spilogale gracilis; assembly: GCA_004023965.1. Taxonomy (NCBI): domain Eukaryota; kingdom Metazoa; phylum Chordata; class Mammalia; order Carnivora; family Mephitidae; genus Spilogale; species Spilogale gracilis. The sequence continues at coordinate 57,844 of PITA01000753.1, forward strand.
ACCCAGATATACTGGGAAGAAGCTGACCCCACAGATGGAAGCAGCATGGGAAATGTATTCTTTTACTGACAGAGGAGGCAATACTGATGCCCTCTAACATATATTTGTCAGTGATATTCATTTTATATTTTCCTACCAGAATCATTTATTTTAGTATACTGGGAAAATACACAAAAGACCAAAGAAGAAAACAACTACCTGTAATCTCACCAAAGTTATTAACATTATTAAAAGTCCATGTAGATCATCTAAGAAATTTGTCTGCTTCTAACTTATTATACTTACCGATTTGGTTTAAAAAATTGGATTATACTGTATACATATTTTTGTAATTTTAATTAATATTCTGTGAAACCATTTGAATATCATTAAATACCCTTCTCTAAAATGATATTAATAAATATAGCTCTATAGTATTCCATCATGTAGCTAAATAAAAATTAACTTCATAATGGCATCTGTGATGTTTCTAATAGTTTGCCATTATACATGTCATTGACAAAACCATCTTTTTTACATAAATTACTTGATGTCTATCTTTAGTTTTTTATTGAGCATATATTCCTAAGTTGTGCATTCCTGGGGCTTTTTCTCCCACAACTTCGTTCTACACATAACGGATCTGAAATTCATGGCTCATTGAATTTTTTCATACAGATATCCTTGTGTAACCACTACACATTGTAAGATGTATATCATTTCCAGTTGGGCAGGTTTTAATGGCTATTGATGCAAACTGAGAAAAATGTATCAATTTAAATTTTATTTGAGCCTTTTATCCTTTGTACCCTAATATTGGTTCTTTTCTGCTCAACTCTTACAATTTTGATACACAAATTTAGAGATGATTATGATTGTTATTGTTTGTAGAGTAAACAAAATTACCTTTTTCCTAGAGAAGAAAAATTAATTGTATGTTTTATCACAGTGTTACCTGTCTTCTGGTATTACCTTACGAATTTGTCTGAATTTTCTTTTGAGAGATTCTCTTACAATCAGTCCTATAGTATTCTTTCAGTTTGGGACAAAAAAAAAAAAGGCTAAAAATCCTGATGATGTTTTACTAAAAAATTAGATAAAATGATCTGTTCGCATTTAAATTTTTGAATATAAAAATTAACAACTGTTATCCTTCCAAACATAAATTAGAAATTTCTACCAGTTTTGTATACCATTTAAAGTTATTTGTGGCTAATACACTATCATTTTTACAACTGCTGAAAGAATAAGTTAAAGAATAAATACAAGAAAAGAGCAGTAGTAGACCAACACTGGAAACCACAGAACTAAGTCACTGACAAAAATCCAACACAATTATCTCCATGAGGCAGTATTAATTCACATCATTCATGTATTAAGTTCTGAAGAGCAATATGAATGGTTGCTGAAATAAAACTGTATCTAATTGACTCTATAGTTAAAGAGGAGGTGTATAGCAAAGCTAAAGACTCTCTACATGAGAAGAGAAGTGGAGAGATAGTGCTTTGGGTCACTGTAAGGTGCATCCAGGCACCTTTTTCTCTGATTGTTTTGTTTGCCAGTGTAAGCAGAAAGCTGTTCTTGACCAAATACATTTTTGAGAGCCAGAGAAGTTATATTATGAGATCAAATCAATGCATATGCTCAATTGTATAAAAATTTCAAAAACTACTTAGTAGTGTAAAGGTCATCTAAATGATCACTCACAAATGGAGAACCCCAAGAATACTTGATTAATAAAGGTTTTAAAAGGTAAGAGGAGATGAGAACATCTGAAAAACAAAATCAGAGGTCTAAAGAAGTGAGGCATCACATTCAATTGGGATTCATGGTCTCAGTGTTTCTCTGTTCTATTTACATGAGAAAAGAAATGGAGGGATAATGCTTTGGGTCACTGTACACGTGTACCCAAGCACCTTTTTCTCTGATTGTTTTATTTGCCAGTGTGAGCAGGAAGCTGTTCTTGACTTCCTTCACAGCTTTAGAGCTGATGTCTATAGGAGTTAAAGACGGAAGACAATATCCCCACACATGGGGATGTAAATATAGAAACAACTGGGCTGCCCTTTGAATGCAGTTTATTTTCCCGAGAGCAAAAAGAAATCATTCTCTTTCTGAACCCTCAGCTGCTTTGGAGACTTCTCTGTCACTGTGAAATCAATCTAGCCAGAGACATTTTGAAAACTGGCTATCAGTTGCCTTCATTTCCACATGAAAGCATTTTTATACTTATTCATACCAAAAGCAGACTTGGTGTTACAAGCTTCCAGTTAAGATTCTACTTGTTTTATTTTTTCAAAATAGTTTTGAGTTTATATTTGGAAATACATTTCAAACGTTGTGTCTACAAAGAGCAGGACTTGTAAGAAAAGAATAGTGAAAAATCTCTGGAAACCTGTAACACTAGAGTTGTTTCTTTTACTTGTTAGTCAAAGCTGGAAAGTTAAGTCTGGTTTTTACTAGTGGCTCTAGTGCCATCAGTGATATAAATAGACATTCCGAGTAGTTTCTTTTCCAGGTGTGTTTAACAGTCTCCAGAGGGACAGGGAGCCATGGAAGTGCTCTGCTCACCACCAATGATAGGAAAGACTTCAATGACATGGCTAATTGCTTATTTGTAGGAACCAAGGAAGTAAGTAGCTGAAACATCCCAGTCACTCTTAACTCAGGCTGTGTATTGCCATCTTCACCCTGTATTTCCTGTTATTTTACCATAAATAAGCAGGTACCACTGCAGGGAGATTAGAAGTCACCAGAAGGGAGAAAGTCATCAGAAAACTGAAATATATTTAGAGAAACATTGGTTGAATATTACATTATTGCTTGCCCGAGATGATTGTTGGAAGACACCTGGAACTCATATGGTTGAACAGAATGACCAAGGAGAAAATATTGTTCTGGACTGGAGTCCTAGATTTTGCCTCCATCTTTTAGCTCTGATTACGTAATATATAAAGTAGGTATTCATTGATGCAGTTAATTTTCTTTTTCTTTTCTTTTTTAAAAAGATTTTATTTATTTATTTGACAGAGAGAGAGAGAGGGAACACAAGCAGAGGGAGTGGGAGAGGGAGAAGCAGGCTTCCTGCTAAGCAGGGAGCTCAATATGGGACTCAATCCCAGGACACTGGGATCACGACCTGAGCCAAAGGCAGATGCTTTAACAACTGAGCCATCCAGGCACCCTGCAGTTAATTATCAATCTAACTTTTGGAGACCTTAAATGTATAAACCAATTATTTCTCTGTTAGAAAAAGTAAGCACTATACTTACACTTTGGGTATTAGAGAAATCAATCTAAATCTTTTCTGAAACTCAGAAACTATAGAGACTTATGCCTAAATACCATATTTGAAGTATGATAAACAAATGGACTTATTATTTTACAAGGGGTATACACAATTCAGTGTTCATTAATCCTTTCTATTATTATAGGAGCTAAGGAAAAAGAAATAACAAAGGATGGAAGAGGGTAGCCTTGTATTTAGGAAAATGAAATGTGAAGCTTGATAAATTATTTTCTGAAATTTAAATAAATCAATAGACTGTGCTTTGTTGTCTATAGAAAATTGGAGAAATGCATACTTCAGACCAATGTGTAGTGACCATGTTAATTTTAATTAGCACTGCAAACATATTATTGTCCAAATGACAAAAGTGGTAACTACTGACCTTACACAGAGCACTCATTTTTTTTGCCTTTCTTTTTTTAGTATACAAATAAATATAATATACATGTTGGAAACAATAAAAGTAGGATATCACTGTATTCTGCTATCTAAATTCAAAGATAGGGGTGCCTGTCTGGCTCAGTAGGTAGAGCACACAACTCTTGATCTGGGGGTTACAAGTTCAAGCTCCACACTTGGTGTAGAGAATACATAAAGATAAAATCTTGGAAAAAAAGTGATTTCAAGTACAGATATTGCCAGAAATAAAGACAATACTAGAATATAATTAAGACACACAGAATCAAATAATTGTCCTCCTCTTCTAAATTTCCACTTACTAATAATTATCTACAAAGAAGATTACCAGTAATGTTAGCCCTACAACATATTAGTTAGAAAGCAGTTGTTGGGGCGCCTGAGTGGCTCAGTTGGTTAAGCAACTGCCTTCGACTCAGGTCATGATTCCGGAGACCCGGGATGGAGTCCCAAGTCAGGCTCCCTGCTCGGCGGGAGGCCTGCTTCTCCCTCTCTCACTCCCTCTCTTGCTGTGTTTCTCTCTGTCAAATAAATAAACAAATAACATCTTAAAAAAAAAAAGAAAGCAGTTGTTAATATTTCAGTTTAATATGTAACACACAGTACATATTAATAGTAGCCACAAAAGAGGGTGACAAGTTTAGCAGGGGGTACTTCCTTGGGGATAGATGTGAACACATAAAACAGCACAGAAAATCAAAGTGACACCTATTTTAGAAAGATTATGACATGAGATGGGTGGTAGGCATAAGGATACGAGACCAACAGCCAGAATAAAGCAAAAGAAGATATGGTGACTCAGAATGATAAGGATTATGTTTCTTTCATTTTCCTTTAGTTAAGGAAATGGTTATGCCAAGATAGATAAGGATAGATGGATGGAAGGAAGAAAGGAAGTAAGGATAGATGGATGGAAGGAAGGAAGGCAGGAAGGGAGGGATGGAGGGAGGGATGGAGGGAGGGAGGGAGGGAGGAAGGGCAGGCTATGCCAGGGTAAAATTTAGAGCAACTGAGGGCACTCTATCAGCAGCTGAAGACATGCATGATGGAGCTACCCCAGGGTTTGAATGGGGGCATGGATGCCAACAATATAGGCCTTAGAAACACATTTTATCATTGGATTTTTGTCAGCTCTGTTGTTCTGGCTCCATTCTTGGAATCATCTCTACTTTCTTGACTGGATATTCATTCTCTTAACTCCAGGAATTTAATCATGTTCCTCAGTGTTCTCTTCTTTTTGGTGTCTTATTTCTTTATGCTAGCACAATCTATTAAAGTTTACTCTAGAGGCAATTTTACTCTTTAATGCACCTCATAGATTTTCATTGAATGCACCTCATAATTTTGATTATGGATTGTTTTCATGTTTCATTATTTCTTGATTGCTTTTTGTATTTTGGCCATTGTCTTTGCGTCTCTGCCATCCTTCCAGACTGTTCTCTAATTATGATACCCTGCTTCTATATTTGAGAACATATGTAGTCCTGCATCTTTGTCTCTTTTAAAAAGGACAACAGTCAAATGTTTTCTAATGTGTTCTTCTAATTTTAGGTTAAAATATTATTATAGATTAGTTTCTTTGATAACAAGCATTTATTTATCTGCGAAAGGCTACTGAACTAAGGACAGATCATCAGCTACGAAGCATAGCTCCTCTAATGAAGACATTCCATATGTTTTATGCAATGCAATCACTGGAAGAATATATCCAGAGAGTTTTCTGAGTCTATAACTTTGCTGCTTCTGTTCCTTTATATCACACTGTCCATTAGTTGACTAATGTATATGTGATAGGTTTCCACCCATCCCTTTCTCTTCCTGTTTATATGAGGTACCAAGACAACTCTAAGTTGATTTAGGAATTTACACATATTGTTTTCTTCTTTTGACAAAGGATGAGGCATAAACTTTATGCTGGTTTTGTTTAGATCAAAGATTCTGCCTGCCTACTAGCAAGCACTGCTCCCCATTCACAGAAGTAGTGGCATACAAAGAGTGAGTGAACATTTGTTGCATTTCCTTGGGGATCTCTCTAATGTTCTATTTGAGATGGTGGAGAATGTAAACTGGTTTTTCCAAAACTGTCCCCTTAACTACATTCATCTCTATTGAGTTTGGTCAATGAAGTTTCCAGCATGAAGTTTCTTTCTTACTAGTATTTCCAGTTTTTATCCTTTTGTGAACTTTCATACACATCTCATTGGAGCACTGGGAACAAAAAGATCAGGTATTTCTAATCTGCTACTATATTTGTCAGAGTTTTCAGTCATTTTGTCAAAATGATTGTGCTACATCTGTACTCATGGTTAAGACTGTGCCATCACAACTTAACAACATTTGTTTATTCATCTGATGCAGAGACCACAATTACTATAGTATTCCTTACTATGTCAAGTATAGTAGTTACTATACAGAATATGGTAGATTAATAATTTATTAGGTCAATAAAATATTTTCTCTAGGAATTTAAATACTATTTCTATAGGCTTCTGTGATCAAGATGAAAACACTGAAAAGACAAAAGCCTTACATACATAAGCTTTTGTAAGCACATATATGTGCATATACATATTTATAAATTTGTTGAAAGTGTAATTTGCTAAAGTGACCAAAGATTTTTATTATTTGCTGAAGTATCCGAATATTTTTGTGGTAGGCATTTGTCTCCAAAAGTCATCATCTTTTGCATTACATTTATAAGTCTCATCTGGTGTGAAGGTACAAATAGTGGCAATTTGGTGCATTAAAAGCCAAGACAAAAATCAATTTATTCCATATACTCCATGAAGGCAAATAATTATGTAGAGTCTTGGGGATAGAGAAGTCTTCTAAAATAAGGATATGTAGACCGCTTGTTTGAAACTCTACTGGAGTAATATATTTAAGGAAGGCAATGATTCAGTGGAATCATCATATGATAAAACGGTAGAGTTAGCTAGAAAATACAAATGCTAGGTGCATTAGTTTTCTTTTATTGTTGTAACAAATAACCACGAAATAAATGGCTTAAAATAATGCAAATATATCATCTTTTAGTTCTGGAGATAAGATGTTATGAAATGCTTTTCATTGGCTTAAATGAAGTTGTCAATGGGACAATATCTGGATGCTCTGAGGAAGAAACTGGTGTTTTGACTGTCCAACTTCCTAAGATTGCCATATTACTTGGCTCATAGTCTCATATCACTCCGTCTCCTTCCATTATCACAAACCTTCTTTTTCTCTGCCTCTGTCATCACAGTGTCTTGTTTGACTCTGACTCTCCTGTCTACCTCTTTTAATAAGACCTTTGTGGGGGTGCCTGGGTGGCTCAGTCGTTAAGTGTCTGCCTTCGTCTCAGGTCATGATTCCAAGGCTCCCTCCTCGAGGGGTAGCCTGCTTCTCCCGCTCTCACTCCCCCTGCTTGTGTTACCTCTCTAGCTGTTTCTCTGTTTCTTTAAAAAAAGAAAAAGACCTTTGTGATTTATATTAAGCCCTCCTGGACAATTCACTATAATTCCCTGATTTCAAGATCCTTAACCCAGTCACATTCACAAAGTCCCTTTTGCCATGTACGGTAACACATTTGCAGGTTCTAAAAACTAGGATATGGACATTTTTTGAAGGGTCATTATTCATCCTCATCACATGAGGAAAATCAGAAAACTCTTGATGAAACAGGAAAAATAACTTCATAATACTATTAAAATTTCAAATGTTCCAGAAATATCACTATCACTTTATACAGGTGCTGACCACCAAAAAGTGTAGGCATTGTATACTAATAACTGAAATCCATGAGGGTGTGTGTATGTGTGTGTGCATTTACAGGCATGCATGTTAGACAACGTCACAGGTCCTTTCACATTATTTGGTGATAAGATGATAACAGTAAGGGATCTGCTATCATAAAATTATCAGTGACCTTCATGGTTCATCGCATGCTTTAGCGAGAGAATCCGAATTCCAGTTACCATCTGGTGAGTTTGTGGCAAATAAGAACAGGAGCCAAACTTTCAGCTTCAAATTAGTGTTTGATTACTAAAGATAAAACTAGCCTTACTCCTACCCCAATCTAAACTGTCTTTAGCTGCAAGCACCTAAGCAGGTGCCCAAATGCATAGTCTTATTTGACCATGTGGTTTTGCAGTATATGCTGAAATATTTAATTAAAGGTGAGTTATGTCCTTGAGAATTCTATTTTGCTAAATGTAAGTACTGGTAATATAAATTACACTAAAAATTTACAGTTATACCTCAAGCTCCTATGAAGTAATAATGGTGTTGGAGGGTAAGGAAAGGAGAGATAACCATTTTTGCCACTAAAGGAAACAAAATAAGCTATTTTCAATATAAGAGATGCCATGAAGTTATTCAAATTGCGACTGAGAAGGTAGAGATTTTTACTTCATGCTATTAACAGATATTCAACATATGTTGGGGCACTACCATTTAAAAAAGAAATTTGAGATTTCAAATGTTTGAAAAACTTTCAGAGATGATACAACATTATAGAATGTTAAAATATCATGTTATTTTGTTCCATTAGAAGACATGGTAAGCATAGAAACAGCATAGAAAAATACACAAAAATCCTTATGTCTGGGGTGGTAGCAATAGAGGATATTTTCTGTTTTCATTTTTCAGAATTTTCATACTTGCATGCATTAATATTCCTTTACTATCTAAATTAAAATGATAGAAGTTAAAGTGCCATGTAAGGAGGAATTAATTAGATGTTCCAAAATGGTTTTTAAAAATAATTACATGTAAAAGCCCCTAATATGGTTAAGTGTTTATTAATTATTACTTATAAACCAAGCTTATCAGGTGCCTGTATTTGATATATTTATTAACTCTAATAACCAGAATGCATTCTAAAAAAACCTGTGCTTTGTTGTTGAGTCTGTGCAACAGAAAACAAAAAGGAAACCTGAAATAAAACAAAGACACAATTTGAACCACTGAGATTATTCCTGAAATTTCAATTTAAAAAAAAAAGGCTGTTAATTTTAGGGCACATAGCATAGATATGGAATCCATGTGTAATTACATAATTTTATGCCATGTATTTGGTAAATTATACATCATCTGTATATTTCATAAGGTAAGCACTTCAACTTTCCGAGTAGTAGTTTTTATTGCCTGTATTAAGACCAGATCTTAAAGAACTTGTGGTGCTGGTAAGGACAAGGAGCTACACCACCATTGCAGTCAACATAGAAAGAAAGTAGACCACATAGACACCCTATCCTTAATGGAAAAGTATCTAAATAAGAATTTTACCATGTATGTTTCATCCCCCAAGTTGAAAAATGGATGGAAAAAGACATGCCTTAAAATAAAGTAATAATTTTGACATCACCATTGTGTTGGTGCAACCACTGAGAGGCAATCAGTCACGTTAACAGTCACATAAAACTGCAAACATGTTCCTTATTTCAAATAACATTCGCAGGAGACACTCTATCAAGTACTTTTGTCCTTCATTCCACCATTCCACTCACTGTGTGCAATCTTCATTTTCTCTTCCTTTTCTCTGCTACTGTGGAACTGAAAGCTTATGGCAACAGCTACCTACCAAAACAAAACTGGCATTGATAAACTCACCTGATATCTACTCTTTGTCCTTCATGCCCTTATTTGGTTTTAAAAAAATTAAGCACGCATCACTTAATGATGATATTAGAAGAGTGGGACTATTTTTAGTTCCAATTTAATTCTTCCAAAATCGTGAAATATTTTTCTTGTTTATTGAACGATGGTTTTACTTCTACATTTTTTGGTCTATCTTTGAACTTTTCACTAAATGATCAACTATTTTAATTTCTATATTGGCTTTTCTTCTCTTATTTACATTAAAATTTTTCATCTCTATCAGAATTTACCCAGTGGATACCAATAGTGGATTTCTCAGCGATTAGATAATCCATTCCAGATTTCGTCTGCAAACAATGAAGAGTACTTCAACTAAGTTGTTCTATCAGACATAGACATGCTGTTCTCTTATAAACGAACCCAAAAGTGTTTATAATGATGCATGTTTGTGACTACACATATATTCCTCAAACTAATTTAAATTATTTACATTTTTCTATGTGAATGTTGTTTGGTATTTTAAGTACTTTTACATTTTCACAAGGCACAGATCCTTCTACAATGGTCAGGGATGGGATGATGGTCTGGGACGGAGCCACTGTAAGTAATGGGGAGAGCATGAAGTCTGGGACAAGTTTAGGAAGGGAGATCTGAAGCTGAAGCAAGGATTAGTAGCAGTATTATTTCCTTCCTCTTTACTTTACAACAAATAGCTGTGAGAATCCTATGGAGGGCATTCGGGGGAAATGGTGCACAGAGCCACCATTAATGTATGATTGCCACTACAGTTTTCAAAAGCTGAAAATATAGTTAATTTGTTGACAATGAAAAGTTGTCCCTGGCACTACTACAGTGATATCAAAATGTTATGTGACATATATTAAAATTACTTTGATTTCAGCAGCATAGGAGTTTATGTGGTTTTAATGACATTACTGAATTACATAATTAGTGAGTGAAATGTACTTTCTTTTTCTTTTTTTTTAAGAAAAACTCCCAAAAAAGAAAAGTCATAGATAGTGGTTATCAGGGAATTCTTCTGTATGAAGAAAAACTGAAGGAGAGGAAAAGAAGAAAATCAAGTAGTAATTCAAATTTTAACCTTGACTCTGTATAGTTCTTGGAGGCCCATAACTGGGTTCTAGATCACAGGTACTGTAGGCAGAATGCTATCTTCCTGCCCAAAAGATGTCCATGTCCCAATCCCGTGAACCAGTAAATACGTCATATTCCATTGCAAAAGGGACTCTGCAGATGTGATTGAGGGCAAGGCCTTTGCAATGGCAAGATCGTTTGAATTGCTCAAGTGGGTCCAACCTAGTCACATGAGCTCTTAAACGTGGAAGGCAGGTAATGGGTCAGAGAAATGGGAGCATAAAAATGATTTGCTAGCTGGTGGCTGGTTGGAAAATATGAGGGACTTTGTGCAAAGACCAGAAGGAGGACCTCTCCCCAGGTAAGAGCCAGCAAGAAAACAGGGAATCAGTCCTATAATCTTGAACTGCCTTCTGCCAATGAGTGAATGAGCAAGGAAACTGATTCTCCTGCAGGACCCTCAGAAAGAAGTACAGCCCTTCACACACCTTGGTTTTAGTCCAGTGAGATCTGTACGGGACTTCTACCCCCAGAACTGTAAAATAATCAATTTGTTGTTTTAAGCCACTAATTTGTGATCATGTGTTATGAAATAGAAGACCAATACACAAGGGCTTCCTAAAACTGTAGCAGTATTTGTATATTTGTATATGGTCATTTTTTCTGATGAAAGAGGCTGCATATTTCACCAAAAGCAAGAATGATTGAACGCTATTATCTTTCCCATTGTGTAGCACTAAAAATATCCTTATGCGCTATGACAGCAGCACAATTTTCATTTTAGATATTCAAGTGGCAAAAGCATGTTTTATGACAAATAACTGAATGCAGGAACATAGAGCTGATTCTGCTCTGCTCTTCTACCCTGTTCAACTTACCTCTAAAGCAGGCAACACTGGTGTTCATGTGAATGTTTCCTATGGACTGTGGCATTGTGGTTACTCAGGGTGGACTGTCAGTTCCTAAACAACAGTATCTTGTTCTGTTTTGTTTTTCATTGACCTCTCCAGAAACACCACCACACTGTGCCTAGCCATGGTACGTTCGCTAAAAATATGCCCATGATAGAATCAAAAAAGCAAGGAAAGTCTCTTTCCTTTCTATCTCAGGAAAGTCACCTGGACAACCACTATTTGAAATTCTGTCCAGACCAGTGGAACAGTCTATATATTATTCTTTATATATCTAACTCATTATTTTCTGTAAAAAAGGAGCATCCCAGATTTCTATGGGAAAAATATGTGAGTGTCCTCAGATTAATTTCCAAAAAGTGCATATGGACAGGTCACAGGGAAATATTGACAGAGGAGCTCTGACATTTCCCACTGATCACCTTGACCCTCTATGGAATGTTTTCTATTTTAGCGTAGCCTAAATCCACACAGCCTCCAGTGAAATACAGCTTAATATTCAGAAATGTAATCAGAAGCTTAGCAATATTTATTAAACAAACCATTATGGAGCAAACATTATTTGGATAAACCAAAGATTCAAAGATAGAAGGAAATCCTGGGGGTAAATGGATACGTGAACAATTAAACAGGAGGTGGGGGTAGGAATTTAATATAGTCTATTTTTTTTCTGCATTATTTCATCATGACTGAAATGCTGGAGTGACAGAGGCTATCAAATAGCAGACCACAGAAAGGATGGTGACCGAACACAGCTGTGCATGTGGTAATTGTGTTCAGTCTTATTTAAATATTCCATAGTATATGTGGAACTGGTGAAGCGTTAATAAAACGTACAGAGGTTTCTCAACACAGAGGTGCGCTGAGTGCCCATACAGATGGAACATGAGCAAAAAAGCCCAGAGGAATTTGAAGTAAGGTGAAAAAAATAAGAAAACGAGATTCAACTTGAAATTATGTGAGGGAGCGTGTCTGTAGAAATATAATCAGAAACAGATATTCAGTGGAAGAGAGACAACTGGAAAGCAATCAAACCAAGCAGGACAGAGAAGAGAGGATACTAAGCAATAAATCAGAGGAGACTGAGATACTGTGACAATTCAGGGGAAAAACTGAAAACCATTTTGGTGGCCACATGATGTTACTAAACGAGAAAATACACATGAGCTAGAATTCACCTTGAGACAATGTCCTTTTTCTTCCTTCCTTTTTTTTTCTTATGCTGAACTCAGAGGAACTGGAAGGAATTCAAAAAAGAACAGCAAATACAATTAAGAGTCTAGAGGGATTGATTTATGTAGTGAGAGGGGAGAAATAAAATATGCAGTCCTTGGCTAAAGACTTCTAGAGAGAACATAATTGTCAAAAGTCTTTAAAGGATTTACATACTGAGTCAATAGAGGGTGATTAAGTTCAGTAAAAGGGAATCTAGGCAGGATCTAGGGAGATGAATGTAAACTCTAATGCTAAAAATATTTTTCTAATTTTGTTAAGACTGAAATCTAAAGTGTTTCAAAGGGTGCTGATTCCAAGGTCTGCTGTTGTTTTGTTGGTGTTTTTAACCCATTTTGAAATTTATGCTAAGTGCCCTAGGGAGACAGTTGTTGGAAAATTCATTATACCCCTGATATCCTCTCTCTAACAGATTATCATTGTCCTTTTGAGGCCTCACCTTCCTGGTATATAAATAACTTCTGATTTTATAATCCCAGCTCCATAATAAGTTTTGATATCTGATTGGATAAGCCCTCCTACACTGTCCTTTTTAAAAAAGACTTGGCTCTTTATTCTATCTGCTTATATGTACTCTGTGCACTTACTGATTTTAATAGATTAAACTTTGCATTAGTCTGCTCAGGCCCTCATAACAGTGCACCACACTCTGGGAGGCTCAAACAAGAGACACTTATTTTCTAACAGTTCCAGAGGCTGGAAGTTCAAGTTCAATTATAAAAACTTATATATATAAGAGTATAGGAGTGCCTTAGTGGCTCAGTCAATTAAGCATCTGCCTTCAGCTCAGGTCCTGATCTCATGGTCCTGGGATCAAGCCCCACAACGGGTTCCCTGCTCAGGGAAGTGCCTGTTTCTCCCTTCCCCCACCCACCGCTCCCCTCCCCCACCCTGGCTCTTGAACTCTCTATCACTCTTAAAAAAATAAAATCCTAAAAAAAAAAGAGTATAGCATGATCTCATCATGTAAATTTGTATTGACTTAAAAGACCAGTATTTAGGGTCGCCTGGGTGGCTCAGTTGGTTGAGCGACTTCGGCTCAGGTCATGATCCCGGAGACCCGCATGGAGTCATCTGGCTGCCTGCTCTGCAGGAATCCTGCTTCCCCCTCTCTCACTCCCCCTGCTTGTGTTCCCTCTCTAGCTGTGTTTCTCTCTGTCAAATAAATAAAACATATATAAAAAAAAGACCAGTATTCAACCACTAATAAGAAAAATGGAATTATTTAATTAGACAAGTGAATTAAAAATAACTCTATGTTTAGTGATGATAAAAATACATAATACCGGGGTGCCTGGGTGGCTCAGTTGGTTGAGCGACTGCCTTCGGAGTACAGGTCATGATCCCCGAGACCGGGGATTGAATCCTGCATCGGGCTCCCTGCTCAGCAGGAAGCCTGCTTCTCCCTCTCTCACTCCCCCTGCTTGTGTTCCCTCTCTGGCTATGTTTCTCCCTGGCAAATAAATAAAATCTTTAAAAAAAATACATAATACCTACATATATTTATATGCACACACAATACACGATGATTATTATTATTTTGCATGAGTAGTAGAGAGTACAAATCAAAGCATTTACTCCATTTGTTTCCTTTCTCTTCAGAACGCAACTAATTTTCATAACTTAAAAAATGTAAAGTATAAGAAAAAGACTGACTTTTCCATTTGTAAAAATAACTAATTTTGTCTAGCTATAATTGAAGAAAAACATGAAAATCTGACTATAGGTTATTTTCTGCTGTAGTGAATGGATGCAACTGAGATACTCAAAAGACAGAAAATAATTACATAAAATCCAGTATAAACCTTTAATAGAACACTGCAATAATTAATAATTGTGTTGTATAAATACAACTTTTACAGTAAAATAGTCAAAATAAAGAGTTAAGTAAAAAATGTTTTCTAAAATTCTTGGTGTGTGTGTGTGTGTTTACACATGGAAAGATTAACTCTCAGTTGGCTCATGTACAAAACTGTCAGGGTTGTAGGGTCATTATGCATGGACTCATCAACATGGATTTCGATTCATGGATACACATCTGACAACAGCCATTAATGAGTGCCGCACCTGATAACAGCAGAAACCAGCGCTGAGCCCAATAAAGCACTATTGTCATGGAAGTCCAACCAACCACCTAATGGCAGGTTAACACACTGACAAATATTTCTTTTTTTTTTTCTGACAAATATTTCTTATGGAAGGCAGTGATCTGTTTTCACTATAATATATACTTGCTCTGAATATCGATTTTCCTTCCTATCTGCATTCTTCTGTTCCTCCTCTCTTTCTGCCTGCCTCTCTGCCTATTTGTGATTTCTCTCCCTCTGTGAAATAAATAAATTAATTAAAAAAAAAAAGGAAACTAGGGGGCGCCTGGGTGGCTCAGTTGGTTAAGCAACTGCCTTCAGCTCAGGTCATGATCCTGGAGACCCAGGATCGAGTCCCGCATCGGGCTCCCTGCTCTGCGGGAAGCCTGCTTCTCCCTCTCTCACTCCCCCTGCTTGTGTTCCCTCCCTGGCTGTTTCTCTCTGTCAAATAAATAAAATCTTAAAAAAAAATAAAAAATAAAAAAGAAACTAATGACAAATATAGAAAACAATAACACTTATTTGAACATTTACAAAATCATCTTAAAACAACTCTTGGGATAAAAAGGTAAAAAAAATGAAATCTTTTCAAGACATCAATAGCAGTATAACACTACATACCAGAAACCATGGGTTACTCAAAAATAGAAGAGAAATTCAGAACCTTAAATCTACATTAAGAACAAGATATATTGAAAATAAGAGAAATAAATATTTAAGTGAAAATTTTAGAAAAGAGAAAAAAATCTACCTGAAGCAATTATGAATGGTTATGTTATTAAAGATAAAAATGTTAGGGGTGCCTGGGTTGGTTGGTTAAGCGACTGCCTTCCGCTCAGGTCATGATCCCGGGATCGGGATCGAGCCCCACATTGGGCTCTCTGCTCAGCGGGAAGCCTGCTTCTCCCTCTCTTGCTCCCCCTGCTCCCCCTGCTCTCCCTGCTTGTGTTCCCTCTCTGGCTGTGTTTCTCTCTGTCAAGTAAATAAAATAAAATAAAAATCTTTAAAAAAAAGATAAAAATGTTAATTAATAAAAACACAGAATAGTAATTAAAATTCTACAAATTAATGCATAAAAGCAAGTGTTAGTTTTATCAGAAAAGCAATGTTAATGTACACACAACAGAGTTTAACCTAATCGAGAAAAAATAGAAATATTAAAATAGCAAAAAACCAAAGATATAGAGTAAAGTAAATGAATTATGAGATTTTTTTTTACCAATTTACAAAAAAAGAGTTTGAAACCTTGATGAAGTTGATTAAATGACACATAAATAATCATATAGGAATTCTCAATGTCTCAACTTGCTGAAGATCATATCATGATGAATTCTTTCAACTCTGCATCTTTAAAAGACCATACCCATTTTATTTGTATCATACCAGAGCATGAAATGGAAAGAAATCTTCCAAGTTCTTTTGTACATAGTCTGTCTACCACCTATAATGAACCTTGTTAAAGATAGCATAAAAAATTTTTAAATTATCTTTTATCTGTCAAGATTCCATCAAGAGAGAAAACTCGGTATGAACTGAAGGGTAAGAAGTTGTAGATATCAGACTTTATGTAGTGCTGGGGGAACCTGAATGGAGGGGAAGTGAAAGTGGAAAAAGACCTGGAATATCAGAGCAGTCGCCAGGCAGTTGGGATGAATAGCCTCACACATCTGTTTGCTGAAAGGGGACCATGAAAAGGTACCTGGAGAAGCCTGCAGGAAGCTGTTCCCTCCATGGACTCGCGGCCACGTGTCTAGGGATAGGCCAGCCGTGACTGTCGGGCAGCAGTGTTAGCAGTGAGGAAGAAAGAAGACTTGATTGTGGAGCAGAAGAGAGTGAAGACAAAGCTTTGGTTGAAGCAATTGCTTTAATTCTGCCGAAGGAATGTCACAAAATTTCTTCCTTTAGTGAGCTCTCACTAAGAACAGTATAAGGAAGGAGATACTAGGAAACAGGGTTTCCAACTAGACCATCCTGTCAGTGGAACCATTTAGCATAGTACAAACAGTATCTCTACAGATTTCTTTCAACCACAGTTAACCTCTAAATGAAGGCTGTAACAAAATCAGGTCATGATGTAACTATACCCTGGACAACAAGAACACACAAATACTCTCCCCAGAAAAGAATACACAAAGTCCCAGGTCACTGTATCTATTTTCCCGTAATGAACAGTCATTTCTCTTATTTTTGCTTTACTATCCTGTCACTTAGATACTGAGATATCAGTTCAATCACTGTTAATACCTCTTGTGTTAGACAGGAGGAGGAATGGGGATAAAAGCAGAGGGTAGGTCAGTATATTCACATACACATGTGTATGCACACACACATATATTCAGAAGACAGTAAGAAAGAAATGACTACTACAGTCCTCATTTGAAACTGATCAAATGCTCATAACTGATGGTTATGAGCTTCCTTTTTTTACTACACATTTACTACATATTCCTTTTGCTCTCAGCAAACACCTCTGGAGTTGGGTTTGTGAAACAAATCTTCATTTCACATAAGTTAGTAGGGGGTGTTATAGTTTCTGAATAAATGGGAATTTATTGAGAAAACATAGGAATATTAAGTCAGAACTTGGAAGGTCTAAATTCCAGAGAGACTACTCCTTGCTCAGTGTATAATGACAACCAGTTTCTATGTTGTCTATTAACAAGGGTTCCCCTCACAATCAAGTTCATCCCCACTGCCTGTAGCCTAACCTCCTTCTTTGTGTATTGATTCAGACAGTGGCCCATAGAAGGAACCCAAAGTAACAAGTGCCAATCTCAGCTTCTACTTTACTAGAATTATTGTTGTGTCTGTTATTGGATATATTCCTTTTTTGGTAATCAAGACTTCTAGGGAAGCAGAGCCCAAAGTTGAAAGTACAAGAAGCAAAATTCTATTAGTGAATCATATATGCAATAGTGAAAGGAGTCATTCTGACTTCTACATTTTGATTCCTGGACCCATGGATCCCAAAACAGCACTGGAATATTGGTCACTGATTCTAAGTATATATGTCATCTTACCAAAATTACCCTAGCCCTGTGAAGTATTGCCACCCAGAATAGTGCATTCCATCATCGTATAAGGTTGGTGGCTTTACGGCAACTGAAACATAATAAAGTCAATGAATTTTACAAGTATGTGCCCATTGACATACTTTAGTTGTTGTACAATGAGCTCTTTAGTTAGATGCTCCCCTGTATGGAATATCATGAAAATTAATAAAATATTGAACATAGGCAGTAACCTCTTTGACATCGGCCACAGCAACTTCTTTCAAGACACGTCTCCAAAGGCAAAGGAGACAAAAGCAAAAATGAACTTTGGGACTTCATCAAAATAAAAAGCTTCTGCACAGCAAAGGAAACAGTCAACAAAACAAAGAGGCAACCCACGGAATGGGAGAGGATATTTGCAAATGACACTACAGACAAAGGGCTGATATACAGTATATATATATATATATATAAGGAACTACTCAAACTCAACATCCAAAAAGATGAACACATCAAAAAATGGGCAGGAGACATGAAGAGGCACTTCTCCATAGAAGATATACAAATGGCTAACAGACACATGAAAAAATGTTCAACATCACTAGCTATCAGGGAAATTCAAATCAAAACCACACTGAGATACCACCTTACACCAGTCAGAATGGCCAAAATTAACAAGACAGGAAACAACAAGTGTTGGAGAGGCTGCAGAGAAAGGGGAACCTTTTCATCCCAAGAGTTATCCTGCTGAGCAGATAGCCTGATGCGGGCCTCATTCACAGGACTCTGAGATCATGACCTGAGCCAAAGGCAGAGGCTTTAACCCACTGAGCCACCCAGCCGCCCTTGTCATTAGTTTCTAATTTAATTACATAGTGAGTTTAAAGAGATTGGAAACTTTATAGCTACTTTAGGAAAAGGAGATCTAAAATATAAATACTTAAGAACAAAAAAAATAAAAATGTATTTAAATGTATATAAGAAAAAATTTTCTAAACTTAAAATATTAATTGACTATATACATGAAAGGACACACATGTCCCAGGAAGAACTGATATGAAGCAATCAAACCACACTAGCAAAATTACTGTACTTTTAAATATGAAGAAAAATGCTATAGTTAATGAATAATAATCAACTCACTTGTAAGGTATATTCTCCACAACAATAGTCAATTGCAAGAAAGCAATGTACAAATTGCTCAGGGAGAGATACTTAATTCATTTTATACCAATCCAGTTGCATATTATGTATATATAAACATAGTGAGATTATATACAAAAATTATGTTTTTAGACACAATGAACAGAAAATCTAACTTAAATTGTCTCAAATAATAGAGGGATATAATTGAAATGTTCAGATTGGAAACTATCAATCAATCATGGTTCAGTGAAATCTCTAACTTCATTCCTCTGAGATTTTCCTGTCTCTGCTCTCTGCTGACAACATCCACAGGCTTGTAGAAGGCGGCTATAAAATGTGTAAGCTTTGTTTCCATGCATACAAATTTTTTTCTTTCTTTTTTTTTGTTTTTATTTCACTTAAATTCCAGTTAGTTAGCATGTAGTGTAATAAAACTTTCTATAGAAAGAAGGATTACAACTGTTTTTACAGATGTTCTTCATTAAGAATGAAGAATTTTATTCCAGAAACCCCTGCCACATTGAAACTAAACTTGGTACCATAACCATTCAATTTTACAGATGCTTCTTGACTGCTTATTCTCTGTCCCAGGTGCTCTTCTGAACCAAGTCCCATGTCCAGGTAATGCTATGCACCATCATCACTTAATGATTGATTTGTATGATTAAAAATTTAACAAGACTCTTCACTCATTATAACTATAATTATAGTATTGAATTTACTAACTTCCAGCTAATTAATATTTCTAGCTTGCATGTCTTTGAGGGGAAAAAATAAAGATATTTTAAATATTCATAAGAAAATTGGAATGATAGCATTTGAAAAATTATAAGAAAATTGTTCTCTTAATTGATTTTAATAATTTCAGACACTTTTAGTGCACTATCTTTGCCTCTCATACTCAATGATGGACTGGGAAATTATCTATGAGAGAAAATGTATTTACAGCACCCTTTCTGAATAAGCTGAAGGAATATACACCCCACAATTTAATTCATTTTTAATATCAGAAATAGCTAATTGACCATTATTTTAAGCCAAATTCTATTTGGAAAATGTGATTATAATATTTTTCCATAATTATATTTCAATTGTTTTCCAAGAGATTTTAAAATCTAAATAAACCCTTTATAATGATAAATCTTATAAATCCAATTTAATGTATGAATCATCATGTTAGTTCTACGAAACCACTATGGCTAATTCTCTTTTGAAAACTTTCCAGGAAGAGCTTGACTTTTCCTTCTTAGAATATGATCTCTGGATTTAGAGAATTTAAGGGCCCTGTATTTGAGTAACAAAAATTGAGTAAATGATGTTTTGATGGCAGTTGAACTAAATATTTTGTAGCTGTTTCATAAAAAAGAAATTCGGGGGATTTCCTACTAGAAAGTGAAGAATAACTCAAATGTCAAGCCTGTTGTTGTAAGAGGTCAGAAATTATATCTGAAGTTGTCTAAAGTTATTACTGTTTCTCAAAAAAAAAGGAAAATATGGATACGAGGAGACATTATAGTAGATTTTTAAATTTTCATAGTTTGGTAGAATTTTAAACTTTTAGTTGAAGATAAAAAATAGTTATTCTTAGAGCAGACTAGGGAGTATGGTGGATTAGAGGATCCTGAACTCACCTCATCCCACAGACACATGAAGGCAATAACTACATCTATTCAGCTAACTCTGAAAATGACCAGAAGAGTGGCAAAACAGATCTTCCACAGCCAGTCACAGAGAGGATGCCATACTGCAAAGGGCAGGAGGAGTAGAGGAGATCAGGAACCAAACCCCAGAGCAACTAACCACAAACGGTACAGACACGAGAAGCATGAAGGAGTGAAGGGATTGGGTCCCCTCACTGGCAACCCCAGCCCTGAAGAACCACACAGGGCAGGTGACTACTATAATGTCTGGCTTTGAGAATCAGCCAGGCATAACTCCAGGAGAGCTAGAGAGCGTAAGGAAACTGGGTCGCTGCCATTAAAGAGCCAGTAAACTAAATAATTCACCAGACACAAAGCACAGAAAAAGTGGCTTAAAAAGAGCCTGGGCTATATACATGGAGGAAATTTACTGGCTCAGCGTAGAATGCATGCTGGAGAGGAAGGGATCTACAGGTGATTCCTCCAAGAAAGAAATGGCTGGCAGGCACCCTTTTTCTTACCTCTGCCCGCAGTCCGGAAAGTTGGAGGCCTGTGGGAAGCCAGTGCTAACACTCCCCATTTACCTGGCTAGCACTGTGTACGCATCCCATTCAACCACCCACCCTCAAACCTACACTTAAAGGAACTAAAAAAAAGAAGAACAAACAAAGCCTAAAGTTAGTAGAAGGAAGGTAGTAATAAAGACTGGAATAGAAATAAATGAAATAGAAAAGGGGAAAAAAAAAAAAAACAACAGAAAAGATAAATAAAGCCAACAGCTGGTTTCTTGAAAAGATAAAGTTGATAAACCTTTAGCCAGACGTTAGCCAGACTCATTAAAGGGCGGGGGGCGGGGGGGGAAGAGGGAGAAGACTCAGAAAGGAGACTCAAATAAACAAAATGAAGAAGGAAAAATAACAACAAACACAATGGAAAGACAAAGAATTACAAGAGAAGACTACTAAGAATTATTTGCCAACCAATTGGTCAACATAGATAATAAAAAACAGTTACCATTATAATAAATTTCCTAGGCTTTTGGTCACTTTTACACAAATACCTCTAAACATTTTATATGTCTATTGAGTCATTTCTTATTAAAAATGCTGTTATTTAATATTATCTTACATGAATTTTGACAGATGGGGAAACATTATATGGCAAGTTCTCAGAGTACTTGATGAACAAAATATTAAAAATCCTGGATTCCTAACCTGTGACTCACTGAACTATGTTGCCTAGGTGAATTAACTTACAAAAATAACAAGAAAACCTTGGTTTTACATGACCTCTCCATTACTCATTAGTTGTGTATTTTTGGGAAAGCCTCATTTTCTTATCTGAAATGGATCTATTAAGGCCTATATTTTTTCATTTAATAAAGGCCTAATTAGCTGATTAAATAGCAGCTATATTTGAATCAGCATAGACATATACAACACCTTAAATCCATTCTGAAACAAGATATAGGCTATATTTAAAACTAAGACCTAATATTGCTTATTTCTACTAAGGTCAGTTCACCTGTAGTGATGCTCTTGAAACGTGGATGCACATTGGAGTCACATGTGGAGATTTAAAAATTACTTATGTCTGGGACCCAACCCTGAAATGTTTATTTAATTGTCTTGGTTATGACTTGGACACTGGGATTTTAAAAGCTTGACCTACAAGATAAAGATTATTTTCACTTATACCAGTTATTTTTGAATAGTAAGATGTACTATTAAACTTGATTAAGTAGCAGCAGATTAAAGCAGCCTTAAATATAACTGTATAACTCCAATTAGCAGGTCTCGCCTATTTGGTATTCTCAATTAACTGTAAGTCCCTATGAAACTCAAATTAATGATTAGGTTCTTATCTTGTAGACATAATGATAAACTTTAGCCTGGCATAACCAATATCTGGCAACACCATTCCTCCTCTCTCTGATAAAATAAAATTGCCCTTTTATGTAAAAACAAATAATCTGTGACTTCCAGTTAAGTGGAAGTTCAGTCATGCTCATAAAGGTTGAATACATTAGCGAGAATAATAGCTCAAGAAGATGTGGTAAAGAGCAGAAGGAGTAGTAAATAATACAGAGGTAGAAGTAAGCAAAAGCAATGTTAGCCTTCACTTTCTTATTCTCTTCACCTCCTGGGTGATCCCATCACCCCCAGCCCTTGATTATCATGCACACGCTTATGTTTTAAGTTTCAAGCTGCCACCGCCCAGACTCACTCCTAGCCTCTATACTTTGGACCAAAGGTATATGCGACATACCTATTTGTATATCCCAAACTACTTCAGAATCATCACGAGTAAAACTAGATTAATCCCTTTCTACTCAACAAATTCTTTCTTTCTTCTTCATTTGCCAGCTCATTGAATAATGCCTGTTGTGGCCACTCTAAAAATACTGGGTGGACCTCCAGCCAGAATTTATCCAGATGTCAAGACTGATGAGGCCACACTTGTCCCAAGAGGTCTGGAAACATGTACTATTCACCTAATGAGGTTTTATGAGGACAGCAGGGAACTCCCAATTAGGTTCAAAAATTGCTTGAGAGGGACGCCTGGGTGGCTCAGTTGATTAAGCAACTGCCTTCGGCTCAGGTCATGATCCTGGAGACCCGGGATCGAGTCCCACATCGGGCTCCCTGCTCGGTGGGAAGCCTGCTTCTCCCTCTCTCACTCCCCCTGCTTGTGTTCCCTCTCTCGCTGTGTTTCTCTCTGTCAAATAAAAAAATAATAATAATAAAAACAAAATAAAAATTGCTTGAGAGAATTAGGGAAATGAGACTGGTTTGGCTTTTAATGTGATAAAGGATTTAAGCTAGGGTGATAGTTCCCTTATTTGGTCCAGGTCTGGAGTTGTTTGGATTTCTCAGTGGGTATTTAAGGGAGGAGCACCTGGGGTTTCTAAACAACTTTCCTAGATGTGGGACCCGAGGAAAATGGAGTGGTAGGATTTGAGACCTGTCAGTCACTCTTGACTAAGTGTGAACTGTAATAATGATTCTGATAGCAATTTTGAGGATTCATTTTTAATGTGAATTTAGAACAGAAATTTAGAACTTCCTGAACCTGTAGAATGTATTGTAATCTTGGAAGTATCTCTTTGTGGATGTCATTTTATTCTACATATTATAATTAACTGATGTTATTCCTAAAGATAAATTTAGTGTAGCAGGTCTGTTAAATAAGCAGTCTCTGGCAATCATTCACAGGCAGATAATAAATTACAGTATATTACACTGAATTTGAACTAACCTGGAAAAATTAAATTATATATATATGATAGATTATATACATATATATGATAGATTAATAGACTAATATATACCTACTCATATACATACATAAAGTAAAATAGAATGTTATATTTAGTATTCTATTAAATAAAAATACATAATGAATTTTAGGCCAATTTATAGTGATCTTAGTGGAAAATAGGCGTGTATTACACTTGAAAAAAAGAAACTCCTATTAACTTCTGTTTCTTTAGATACTGTCCCTTGGTGATGCTGAATCATTCATAAACTCTTTGGTATAGAAAGTGAAATACTAAAACTGATGTGAACAGTTTAAAGTTGTACCACATGAAAAATTAAACTTTTATTGTTAAGGAGGATTGGTCTTTAATCATGCTGGGTTATTTTGTTAGTATCCTTGTGAGTTTTTCCTATAGCTCAAATCTCAAAAGAGAAATGTTCATTGCTAAGAAGTGCCTTAGTATTTAAACTGTATGGTTTATATTACCACAGTTGGCCAGATTTGATGAGAACAATTAATCACAATAGTCCTCACAATGGCAGAAATGGATGGATTTAATTTTTTATCATTTTGAAAGGGTAGAATAAAATCTCTTGGCATTTTTAAAAATAGTTTATTGACAAATTTGTAAGACAATTAAGATAAATATTTATTATAAAGTCTCTTATTTTATTATGAAAAGTATTTTGACTTTAATTTGATATTAGTTTCTCCAAAAGTGGATTTGGCAAAAAAAAAGGCTTGTGAGTGTATAAATAAAATATAGAGTGAGAGTGGTAAAATAGATTTTTAACAAATGTAACCTATATTGGGGCTCCTGGGGGGCTTAGTAATTAAGCATCTGCCTCTAGCTCAGGTCATGATCCTGGAGACCCAGGATCCAACCCCGCATCAGGCCCCCTGCTCTGCAGGAAGCCTGCTTCTCCCTCTCTCACCCCTCTGCTTGTTTTCCCTCTATAGCTGTGTTTCTCTCTGTCAAATAAATACATAAAATCTTATATATATACTCACCTATAAAAATCTTCAGGTATCTTAATCCTATGTTTGTTTCTATAAAAATATAGATTCCCAAATAGACATTATTTTCTTTTTAAAAGATTTTATTTATTTATTTATTTATTTATTTAAAGTGTGAGCTGGAGGAGGGGGAGAGGAAGAGGGATAGAAAAAATCTCAAGCAGACTCCATACTGAGTCTGGCCTGGGTCTCGATCTCATAACCCTGAGATCATGACCTGAGCCAAAATCAAGAGTCAGACATGTAACTGACTGAGCAACCCTGCCCCTCAAACAGACATTATTTTCATAAAAAATACTTAATCTCTTAATAGAAAGAATCATCTGCATAATCTTGGAAAATACAAAACGGGCTTCCGTGATTAAGATAGCTTAAATTATTTTCTTTTGCTATATAGACCTATATAGCTCTATCCCAAAATAGCTATGCCAATAGAACCTGGCAGATGATCATAAGAAATATTCAGCTGGGGGCGCCTGGGTGGCTCAGAGGGTTAAGCCTCTGCCTTCGGCTCAGGTCATGATCTCAGGGTCCTGGGATCTAGGCCCGCATTGGGCTTTCTGCTCAGCAGGGAGCCTGCATCCTCCTCTCTCTCTGCCTGCCTCTCTGCCTCTTTGTGATCTCACTCTCTCTCTCTGTCAAATAAATAAAATCTTAAAAAAAAAAAAAAAGAAATATTCAGCTGAATGGATTTGACATCCAAAAACATGTCAGGCCTCACTACCCTGAAACCCTCTAACCATAAACACCTAACAATTCTAGATATAATACTGCATATTTAGTGAATGGCTTTGCTAAAGGAAGAAGAAAGATGTATCCAGATACCTTGAACAAATGAACAAGAAAATCTAGTCCCAGGGAGTTGAAAACAGTGATAGTAGCAGCCTCTTCCATAGGACTTACATGCCATAGGCTTATTCAGGTTCCTCTAACCTTACTACAAAAACTATTTTAGTTTGATGACAAGTCTCTGAGGTAGGCACTATTGTTATCCTACTTTACAAATGGGAAGCTGAGATGCAGAGATGTTGCATAACTTGCCCAAGCCCACACAGGTTATATATAGCAGCTATAGAATGAAAACCAAGACACTGATCCTGGAGTCAGTGGGCTTAACCAGTTTATGAGTTATGACTTCATCGATTTGAGACAACAACCTCAAAAGGTCCAAAATGATGTTCAGAGAGAGTAAAAAATAAACAGAAAATATAATGAAAGAATAGCACAGTAAAATAAGAATAAACATATTTTGGGGCACCTGGATGCCTCAGTCGGTGGGCATCTGACCCTTGGTTTTGGCACACTGGTTGTGGAGCCTGCTTAAGATTCTCTTGCTCTCCCTCACCCTCTCCCTCTGCCTCTCCACCACTTCTACCTCTCCTGCTCTATAAAAAGATAAAAAGAATAAACATATTGCAAAAAGATCTAAATGGGACCTGCGGAAGTAAAAGAAAAAGTCACTGGAAGTAAAACTCACCTTCCTTTAGTGGACATTACTTCAGTAAACTGTTAGTATTAAGCACAGCAGAATGTGAAAGTTATAGATTAGGTGAAAGGTGCTGTATTTTTCTGTCACTAATTTAGGAAAGGAAAACCCATTACATGCTTGTGCATCATAAAATGTAAAGCTTATTGGTTTTCTGCCACCTCAACATCCAGGCAAACATCCCAGCAAACACCCCCGAAACAGGCTGTGAGCACCTTGCCCAGATGACCAGGAGCAAGGGCGATAATAAGGCTGTCCCTCAATGCAGTGACCCTCTCTGCCCTGACTGACCCTGACTGTGACCCTGACTGTGACCTAGTACCATCAGCTATGCCAACTAAATCTCATGCCTTTTTGCTGGGGTATGCCACTCTGCCCCACAGCAAAGGCATTTACCCAAAGGTCCCCTCTTTCCCTTCCCCTCCTGCTCCCCTTCTCTCTTTCAGCTCCCTACCTGCTTGGTTGAACCCCTTCCCCCAATGGCCTCCTGTGGCCCCTCTGGGTGTGCAGTGAGCGCCCCTGCAGGACCTGTGAGTATAATAAACCCAGTCTCTCTTGTGTCCCCTCTTAGGGCAGCACCTGACGATCATCTAATGAAAGAACCCAAAAGAGCTGCTTCATAAAGCTACCGCTTCTTACACTGGCCACACCCACCCACGCAGGTCAGAAAATTACCATCTTACAATGGGCTCAGATGGAGGAGAACCAGAACACGGGGAAGTATTTGTCCTCTCAAAAATATGTATATTATACTGCAAATATTCTTTGACTAAAATATTTTATTATTTCCCCAATTTTTACATTTAAATACATTTAAAAATTTTACTGTGCCATCACTGAATTTTCAAAAGCCTACTTTTCTTATAATTAAAAAAATCTTATATTTCATCTTTCTCTCTCTCTCTCTATATATATACATATAACTATATAAAACTCTATGTGTGTGTGTGTGTTTAAAACTATGGTGTATAATCACCACTGTTACCATGAACCTGGTTGCTTTTCCTGGACTGAAGTGGTCATTTCCATTCTTAATAATTACAAACAAAAATAATAACAAATTCCACTATCTATGAATGGATGTTTTCTTCCCCTATTTTGACAGATGCATACATACATATTAAGTTAATTTTATAAATGAAAGAATGATCATTGAGAATGTTCTAGACATGAAAGTCCAAGATTAAATATTATTTTCATTACTGAGAATGAAATTAGTAATTCAAATGGCATTTGTGCTACCAGCAGTATTTTAGGAGAACAATAGAAGTACTGAAGGAAATATTAGTTATTCTTTTACCAGGTATTAAAATAAAACTTTGCCACATTTGGCAAAGAGATGCCAGGAGAGAAACAGACCAGGTCCTTAGATCTAAGCTCTATATGCCAGGAGCACTGATTTCACTCAGTTTCATAAAATCCATGCTAACACCCTCACAGGACCTTAGGGAAAAGAACTTCTAAGCCTCTTTTTAAGATTTTTTAGGTGTTTGTAAAAGAAAATGTATTGATTTTCCTCATCACAAATTATACATACTAACTTCTGAGTCACTAAATGGGACTAATATGTTTCAAATAATCCTTATTGTTTTCTTGACTTTTTATGTTTTTTATTGACTATATTCCTTATGCTGTACTTTTCATCTCTGTGACTTATTTTTATGTAATAGTAGATGACTTGTTGCACTGTATGCATTGTTTTTATTCTTTATGTTTCAATAGAGTCGAATGAATTATTTTTATCTTAGGGCCTTCTCTCTGATTTTCAAAACTGTTTTTTTTTTTTTCCCTAACATCATTAAACCACCATTAAATCAGTCTTAAATTGTGTTAAAATGGGCTTCTAATGAACAGCCAGTAAGCATGGATGACCCATTATGCTTTAGACATTTTACACCTCTTGCAATAAGAAATCACATCTCAGGAGATCAAGTAGCTCGCTGAAGAATTCTCTGAGGAATAGATCTGAGTAACCATAGTCTGTGTGAATGAAAAACTCTTTTCTAATTCTTAAACTGTCCTGGAGTGACTAGAGGAAGGAAAAGCAAAGATAGGACTAGAGGAAAAAAGGAAGCATCCAGAACACATTTATAAGAAATAATTTCTCCTCTTTGGAATGCCCAGAGTCATTTATCTATAATTAAACTCATCTCTTTCAACAAACATTAATTTAAATTATAATAAAAATATCTAGGACAATGGAGTTCTTATTTTGCCCTTACGTACTTTCTGAAGGTCACCACATGCGTTCCCACATTTAATTTGTACAACATATTTATGAGAGTGCTGCAATTATGTTTCTCCCTTTACCAAAGAAGAAGAAAAAAATTAAGCAACCAGTCATGGTCACAACCACCACAGAGCAACAATGATCCACTGTTTCTTGAAGAAATCAATGAATAAGCAAATACTTTTGGATCTTTCAATATTACTGTATAAGAAGGTCTCTAAATAGCAAGTATGTTTTCTGATATATTTTATATTCTTACACTTTCCTAAGTTTTTCAATGTTAGCAATAAGATTGTTGAGAAAAAGTAAATTTTTTTAAAGATATTAAAGTATGAGCTAGTAAACATCTCAGGAGAACCATGTAAAATCTTACTAGTAACATATAGCACGTTTCAGTTAACCATTTATTTCTTACCCCCTTGCATCTCATGTATAATCTGAATTTATTCAGTTTCATTTTCAAATCCCAAGGAATGTTTTGAGCATTTCTTGGCCTCCTACGATGCTGTGCATTTGTTCTGTGAATGGATGATGGAAGGTCAGGGAGGTGGGCTGACCAGCCTGAGATCCCACTTGAGCTAGTGAAATTTAGGATTAGAGCCTGAGGATCTTGTGGTCTTGTATTCACCTCCCTCCACAACAATCATTAAAACTAATTAGCCTCAAAAACAAATAGAACAATCAGAAAACCTATAATTATTTTCTTCTTCTCATGACCAAGGAACAGAGTCATAAGATAATCATTATAAGGATCACAATTCAATAACCAAAAGAAGGAAAGGAAATGACTAGCACTTTGCCTTGAAAAGGTAAAGGTGAAATAAAGGCTGACATGGGAAAATGAGCCCTTGCTAAGGGAACACTAATGGCTTACCTTAGTGTATCTTTGATCCTTTCCACCTGATTCCTCATGATCCAGAGAGAAATTACACTTCATCTTATATTCTTCCTCAAACATGGGATCCTATAAATATAAAATAAATAAGTATTCAGTGCTGTGCTTCTTGTAAGTTATTCTAAGTTTATTTGATGCAGCTAAAATATATGTTATTAAGCATGTAGAAAGCTTTTCTTTACACAAACAGTAAAAAGTTAAAAATTTAAAGAAAATTTAAAAAGTTAAAAAAGTTAAAAACTTTGAAGACTACCTACAGAAGTGTCTCACACCAACACCCTGGAAAAAAGTAAATAAAGTGACTAACCCTGCTACTTAGACAATGAGATATTTGATTGAAAATACAGTCGTGAGAGACTCTGGACTCTAGGAACCAAACTGAAAGTTAGACAAGGGAGGGGGGTGAAGGGATGGGGTAACTGGGTGATGGGTATTCGGGAGCGCATGTGTGATGGGCTCTGGGTGTTACACGCAACTAATGAAATCGCTGAACTAACTATATCAGAAACTAATGATGTGCTGTATGCTGGCTAACTGCACATAATAAAAAAATAATTTTAAAAATCAGACACAGAAAGAGAAGACAAAACAAGATAGTCGTGTACAAGAAAATAAGAGAGGGAGCATAATTTCAAATTACCTGGGTGATTACCAGAATTTATATTTCACAAAATTAAAGGGGATTTCAGTCATTTACATATTGTTAATTAACAGGAAGATTAGATTGACAAATATCTTCTACATGTTCAATTATGACCCACAGAAATGATCTCAGGGATCCTGATATTTCCCAGTTTATCCTGGACGGGCATCAACTACATGTTTAACAGGAACGTTAAATTTTGTTACCCAGATATATGGACAAAGTCTATGATGCACTAACAAGTTAAGAATACAAAGAAAATTTTTTATTAAGTAACATAACTGGAATTAACATTTCCATTTCTTGCAAGGAGGACTGTTTACAATAAATGGGAGATGTTCTCAAAAAGCCAGACTCATGTCCCACATCAATCAAACTCTTTTTTACAATTACAAAGAACATAAAACAGGTCTGTTACTATTTTAGTCATTATCTCTTCTTGAAATGAGATTGAGGGCTGGTCAGAGCCAGATAAGACTTTTTTTTTAAATTTATTCATTTGATAGAGAACACAAGCAGAGGGAGCAGCAGAGGAAGAGGGAGAAGCGAGTTCTCTGCTGAACAAGGAGCCCAATGTGGGGCTGGATCCCAGGGGCCTGAGATCATGACCCGTGCTGAAGGCAGATGCTTAACCAACTAAGCCACCTAGGTGCTCCCAGACAAGAATTTTTATCAAATATATTAGTCTGAAGGAGAATATAAAGAGAACCTAAATATTTTATTTAAGCGTTCAAACATTTTTCTGTTTAGCCTTACAGTTTGTCTTAATTTTCTTTCTCTCTCCTTTGTTTTCTCCCCCCAACTTGGTTATGTATTTTGTCTTACACAAATTGAAAACTAGATTATATTGGGAAAATTCCAAATTCCAAAAAAATCAGTGAATGACTTTAGTTGAGAATATACAATGGATGACTGGATTGGGTCATATTTTAGGAAACCTGTTGTAAGTAAACTCTTTAAAGAAAATGAAATCCATTATCATCAACTTGTCACTACATCTTAAATATTGCAGAGATCTCTACCCCATATATGTTAAATGTTTCTTAACTTTTCTTCTATTTCAAAATATCTCTTCTCCCTTTCCACAAATAGAAAAGGAGGATATAAAAATAAAAGTTCTTAATATTGTGTTATTTTTTATTATAATAAAGTTTTTAACTATGATGACAAAGTTATCAAACAATACAACTATTAACTCAAACTTAAAAAATAATATGTCTATTAACATATACTTACATTGCTTAAAGACATAAGCAGAAGATTTATGCAATATTTATAATGTAATATGGTATGCTTATAATAAAATTTTGGTTTCATTTTAAAGGTGAAATCTGATATTTACAATAAAAATTTTTACAATAAAAATTAGTTTTTAATATACAGGCATGTGCCAGCTCTATACTGACTTAAACTTTTAAAATGATAGTCTTAAAAAGTGTATCATAATCTTTTTATACAAAACCATGAAAATAACTGTCTTTGCAGTGTCAGAAAGACTTTAGCATTTAGCATCTGTTTTCATCATGTTCAACTTTTGATTATTTTTCAATAGGCTTTTCCAATTTATTTCTTCTTTTTCATAAATGCTACCCACTTTTAAATAAAACTGTAACATTCTAACTAATGATCACTTGATAGATTAAAACAGATAAAGTATATTTGGACAATTATATATATGTTTTAAAATACATTATCATTTCACTTTTTAGGAAACCTACACTTTTAATCATGTCTAACACACACATTTCCTTTTTAGACTGCTCTTAAAAACACATGCCTCTCCTCCATATTTTATAGTCTTTTGAGCACAAGAATTTTTCCTGGGTCCTTTTAGCTTTGGGTGGAATATCTGACTCAGAGCATGTGTTCCGTAATTGTTTTGATTGTTCAAAAATGGAATCTAAATGGTTTCACATGTATGTAAACTATATTATTATTATAATTCTTATCATTTCCTTCAGAACAATATTTAATAATGTCTTCAATGTTGTTCACTTATTAATTTACTGGATAAGGAACTGGCTCTTCTCACTGAAGTATCAACAGTTGTCCCTCCTCTGTGTCTTCCTGAATGCTAATCTTCCTGAATATGGCTGAGTTCTCAAATTCCTACACTTTAAGTGTATGTCAGAACCCCTGGCTGGGATCTGAGCCGTAGCCTTTCTTCAGCTTTTACTATCATCTTGTCATCATGCTCTGGTATGACAAAATTCAGAATTAAGTAAAAAGAGTTTTTCATTGATTAAATAATATATACATCCTGACTTTCAGAGTGATTTGTTTTAAGACAATAGATAGCAGGAACATCTATTGGAGCCTGGAGCCATGAGCCTCACCTACTTTGTTTTCCATGTGGAAGTCAAATCTGGACTCCTTTCTACACCAGCAAAAAAGGGAATATCTAAATCTAGGTAATACAAGGTTGCTGTGTTAGTTTACGACTCTCTGAAAACACTGTGTAAAGTGACAGTAATAGAGAAATTGGCAAACTATCATCTGTGGTCCAGTTGCCTCCTTTTATAAATAAAGTAGTACATACACTAATTTATGTATTTTCTATGGCAGTCTTCAGCTGCAATGCAGGATTTAATAGTTGCAAGTAGACCTCTGGCTTGAAAAACTTAAAATATTTACTGTCTGGTCCTTTAAGAAATCAAATGCTGACCCCTCTTAATAATGAATGCTAATACTTATTACTACTATTACTAATAGCAACAAAAGTCAATTTCTACAAGTCTAATTAAACCCCTTGAAATATCCACCAAGGGGTGATGCGCTGTTTCTTTCTTTAGAAAATAAATACAGTTGATGTTGCATTAGCAAAATAGCAAGTTTTTATTTCCATCTACCCAACCTGAAGTTAAATCTTTCCATCAGTGTCTGTGCTTGTTAATCTCTATGATGATGGTGAGAGCGTAAGCTTTCAATTTCTTGCCCAGATACTTAATGCTTACATGATACTGCTTAATACTGGTTACAAACATTGGAAAGCATGCTGATGCATTAGTGCACAGTCCTAAGATAAAGTTTTATATATTATTCATATTTAAATTGTGGTACACAGAACAGATGTCACCTATAATTACGTGGCTTAAATAAAAAACTATAAATAAATGTTTCCAAGTTTTAAAAAACATCTCAGAACTGAAAATCAATCAGATCACTTGATCTAAGTTAATTAGAGAACTATATTCATTATATTAGAATATTTGGATTAGATACAATTTGAAACCAGTAGTGGCCAAGCAAGAAATGATATAAAAAATGATCTACTGGACACCAATAGTACTGAAAAGTCATCCTCTATAAAATAAAGAGCCATTTGGAGTTTTATTATGTGTAAAAGTTAGCTGACAGGTAAGCAGAAAATGCAGTAGACTTACTATGTGGGGTCCCAGGGAGAGAGAAGAGGAACACAATGCAGCATAGCTCAGAGGAAGAGTTCTTTGGCTCTTGACACTGTGTTTGTGATTTGAGGAGAATTACTTTACACAAGTATTTCATTTGCTGATATTTCAGTTGTGATATATCACATTTTTAAAATGATATTTATTTGAATAAGTCAAAATAATATTTTTCCTCCTTTGTGACATTAAATAACAAAGGCTCTAATGGTAACTATCGCTTATAGCTCCTAAATATTTAATACTTAAACTGTCATTACATACTGTTTAAAAACAAAACAATCTGTCAAACACACAAATGACCTATGATTTATAAGAATATGTTCTCTAGTTTTACTTATCTTATTTTTATTTTTATTTAAATTTTAGGTAGTGAACATACAGGGCAATATTATTGGTTTCTAGAGTAGATTCAGTGATTCACCACTTACATACAACTACCAGTGCTCATCACAACAATAACTTCTTCAATGCCTATCACCCATCCCACTCATTCCCCATCTACCTCCCTCCATCAACCCTCAGTTCATTCTCTATTAAGACTTTCTATGTCTTGTTTCCTCTTCTCTTTTTTTCTTTCCCTCCTTCCCATATGCTCATCTGTTTTCTTTCTCACATTCTATATATGAATGAGATTATATGGTATTTGTCTTTCTCTGACTTATTTCACTTAGCACAATACACTCTAGCTCCATCCATGTCATTGCAAATGGCAGGATTTCATTCTTTTTGATGGCTGAGTAATATTCCATTATATGTGTGTATCTATACATAGAGAGATACACATATATATACCACTTCTTCTTTACCCATTCATCTGTTGATGGACATTTGGGCTCTCTCCACAGTTTGGCTATTATTGATAATGCTGCTATAAACATTAGGGTGCATGTATAAAATCAGTATTTGAGTCAGTTTTGAATTAGTATTTATGTACCCTTTGGGTAAATACCTAGTAGTGCTGGATAATGGAGTAATTCTATTTTTAACTTTTTAAGGAACCTCCATACTATTCTCCAGAGTAGCCGCACTAGATTGCATTCCCACCAACAGTGTAAGAATTTCCTTTTGCCTTATCCTCGCCAACACCTCTTGTTTCCTAACCATGGGAGAAAGGCTCTTGGTTTTTCCCCATTGAGGATGATATTAAGTGTCAGTTTTTCATATATGGCTTTTATGATGTTGGGGTATATCCAATCTGTCCTTACTTTGTTGAGGGTTTTATCAGGAAAGGATGCTATATTTGTCAAATGCTTTCTCTGCATCTATTGACAGGATCCTATGATGGTTCTTAATTTTTCTATCTCTATCCATATGGTATATCAGGTTGATTTGTGAATATTGACCCACCCCTGTAGCCCAGGAATAAATGTCACTTGATTGCAGTGAACAATACTTTTAATGTACTGTCAAATTCAATTTGCTAGTATTTTATTGAAGAACTTTTGCATCCACATTCATTAGGGATATTGGTCTGTAGTTCTCCTTTTTAGTGGGGACTTTGGTTGTGGAATCAAGGTAACACTGGCTTCATAGAATGAGTTTGGACATGTTCCTCCCATTTCTATTTTTGGAACCATTTAAGAAGAATAGATGTTAACTCTTCATTAAATGTCTGATAGACTTCCCCTGGGAAGCCACTTGACTCAAGACTTTTGTTTGTTAGGAGATTTTTGATTACTGATTCAATTTCTTTGCTAGTTATGGGTATGTTCAAACTTTGTATTTCTTCCTGCTTAGTTTTGGTAGTTTGTATATACAGTTTCTAGGAAGCTGTCTGTTCTTTTTAGAATCAGCTCTTACACAAGGAGTAAAATGTAAGAGCTGGTTCTTAAAAGGAGGACAGTAGGAGAAGGAAAGGAAATGGGAAGTGGGGTAAATCGTGGAGGGAGACGAAACATGAGAGACTTTGGACTCAGAAACAAACTGAGGGTCTTGGAGGGGAGGGGGTGGGGGGTGGGAGAGCCTGGTGGTGGGTATTGAGGACACGTATTGCATAGAGCCCTGGGTGTGGGGCATAAACAATGAAACTTGGAACACTGAAAAAATAAAATAAAATAATTTTTTTTAAAAAAGAGCTAGCTCTTAGTTTCATTAATCTATTCTACTGTTTTGTTTTGCTTTTGTTTTTGTTTTTGTTTGGTTTCTTTATATATATCATTTATTTCCAGTCTAATCTTTATTATTTTCCATCTTCTTCTGGCTTTAGGCTTCGTTTGCTCTATTCCTTTTCTATCTTCTTTAGGTGTAAGGGTAGGTTGTGTAATTGAGACTTCTTTTGTTTCTTGAGAAAGGTCTGTATTGCAATATACTTCCTTCATAGGACCACCTTTGCTGCATCCCAAAGGTTTTGGGCTATCTTGCCTTTATTTTCATTTGCTTCCCTGTATTTTTTTTTTATTCTTCTTTAATTTCCTGGTTAACCCATTCATTCTTAGAAGGATGTTCTTTAACCTCCATGTATTTGACATCTTGAATTTCTTTCTTGTGGCTGACTTCTAGTTTCATAGCATAGTGATCTGAAAATAGGCACAGTATGATCTCAATCTTTTTGTATTCATTGAGGGCTTATTTGTGACCCAATATGTGGCCCTATTCTGGAGAATGTTCCATGTGCACTCAAGAAGAATGTGTAGTCTGTTGCTTTAGGATGAAATATTCTGAATAAATGTGTTAAGTCCATCTGGTGTCATTTAAAGCCATTGTTTTCTTGTTGTTTTTCTGCTCAGGTGATCTGTTCATTGCTGTAGGTGTTAAAGTCCCCTACTATTATTGTATTATTATTGAGTTTCTTTATATTTATTATTAATTGGTGTATATATTTGGGTACTTCCAAGATGGGCACATAAATATTTACAATTGTTAGATCTTCTTGATGGCTAGACCCCTGAATTATGATATAGTGCCCTTCTTCATCTCCTATTATCATCTTTGCTTTAAAATCTAGTTTTTCTGATAAATGTATGGCTACTTCATTTTTCTTTTGAGGTCCATTATCATGATAGATGGTTTTCCATTCCCTTACTTTCAATCTTTAGGTGGCTTTAGGTCTAAATGAGTCTCTTGAAGGCAGCAATAGATGGATCTTGTTTTTTTGTTTTTTGTTTTTACATCTATTTTGATACCCTACATCTTTTGATTGGTGCATTTAGTCCATTTACACTCAGAGTGATTAACAAAAGGTAAGAATTTAGCGCCCTTGTATTACCTATAGAGTTGGTGTACCTGGTGATGTTCTCTGGTCCTTTCTAATCTTTGTGTTGCTTTTTGTCTTTTTTTTCCTTCATTCAGAGAGTCCACCTTAAAATTTCTTGCAGGACTGATTTAATGGTCACAAACTTCTGTAGCTTTTGCTTGTCTGGGAAACTACCATTCTATTCCAAAGTACACCCTTGCTGGATAAGGAATTCTTGTCTGCATATTTTTTCCATTCAGCACGTTGAATATATCCTTCCACTCCTTTCTGGCCTGTCAAGACAGATCCACTGCAAATCTTATCTAATTTCCCTTGTAGGGTAAGGACCTTTTTTCCCTTGCTGCTTTCAGGATTCTTTCCTTGTCTGTGTATTTTGTGAATTTGACTATGATATGCCTTGGTGATGGCCAGCTTTTGTTGAATTTATTGGATGTTCTCTGTGCTTCTTTGATTTTGATGTCTGTGTCTTTTCCCAGATTAGGGAAGTTTTTAGTTATAATTTGTTCAAATAAGCTTTCTGTCCCTACATCTCTCTCTTCATCTTCTAGGATTCCTTTCATACAAAAGTTACTATGCTTTAAAAAATTGTTGAGTTCCCTAAGTCTACCTTCATGACTAATAGTTTTCTTTCCCTCTTCTTTTCACCTTCACTATTTTCCATAATTTTATTTTCTATATTACTGAGTCGCTGCTCTGCTCTGTCCAGCCTTGTTTTTATGGCCTCCATTTGTGTTTGCATCTTGGTTAGAGCATTTGTAATTTTGGCCTGGGTAATTTTAATTCTTTACTCTCTGCACTAAGGGATTCTCTAATGTCTTCAGTTCTTTTTCAAGCTCAACTAATATACTTATAATTGTTGTTTTAAATTCTAGTTTAGACATCTTACTTATAACTGCAATGATTAAGTCCCTAGCCATGAATTATGCCTTGTGTTCTTTCTTTTGGGGTGAATTCCTCTGTCTCATCATTTGTCTAGAAAAGAAAAAAGAGAAAACAGAAAAATAAAAATAAAATAAAACAAAAACAAACAAAAATAATAATAAACAAAAAACAAAGAAAAAAACAAAAAACAGGAAAAACGAAAACACAAAACAAGAAAAAAAAGATCCTGGGTGTATTTTGGTCTGCTTGTTAAACAAATCTAGACCCCAAAATAAGAAAATAAATAAATTGAGAGTGTATATATGTGTTCTCTCTCTCTCTCTGGTCTTTTGGGGGAGGGGCCTGCTGCCCTGATTCTCAAGCTGACTGGTTTCAGTGGAAATTATCTCCAGGACACAGGGAGGGCTAAGTGTTCCAGTTTCTGGCTTCCACTATGGGGCACCGTTTTGCTCCCAGAAGACTTTCGTACTGACGGGCAGGATGAAGATGATTGTGCCTTGCTCTCTGGTCTCTGGGCAGAAAGTCTTGCCCCCCCACATTTTCAGAAACCCTCACAGAATGGTAATCAATCACCCTATCTGTCATTCCTTTTCTGTCTGAACTTGCTTTCAAATCTGCCTATGTCCAAGTCTTTAAATCTCAGTTGCCAAACCAAGTTTTAAATCCCAAATTTCAGGGACTCCTGTGCCCAGACCTGTACTATTCCTGGGAGGTGAGGGTCTCACCACGTTTGCCGATTGGCCCAGGGAAGCAATGGCACGACCACACAGCAGTTGGCTGTTTATAGCAAAAAGCCGGCACCAAGACCAGCTCTTCTTGGCTGGCTTCCTGGCAACTATGCCTAGAAACAGTGCAGCATCTTGGTGCCATCCCTTCTCCCAGCGACCCAGGGGATTCTCAGACTACCCTGTCACTCCTGGGATTCCACCTCTCTTTGCCACCTGAGCACCTTTAACCAAGGCACATCCCCCATGGTAGTGAAACTAAGATTTTGAACTCTGCCACTTCTAATACTTTGCAGTATCCTCCATAAGAAGGTTCCATCCCTGCCTCTGTGTCCACAGCTGTACCTCCCCCAAGCAAACTTCTGCACCTCCTACCTTCCAAAAGGCGGTCCTTTTTCTACTTGCAAACTTTGCAGTTTTTTATACTCCCAGACCTCTGATTGATTTCTTGGATGTTCAGAATAGTTTGAGGTCTATTTAGCTGTGTTGTGTTACAGGGAGGAGACAAGCTCAGGGTCCTTCTCCTCCTAAGTTTCCTAGTTTTACAAGGCTATTTGTAAATAATCTTGATTTTTGATAAAATTCAAAAACTGTCTCACCTAGAACCTGCATTCAGCATAAAATGGATCTATTGTAATTCTAGTCTGTTCTCATGACTTGACATACTGATAAATAATTAGAAAAAGTCTCCTCATAAGAAAAAAATCATCAGTATATTTTGAATAGAAATTCATTTATTTCTTAAGATCTTATAGGACTATATTTTGGGAGAATCTAACTTCTAAATTGGTACCCTACAAATATAGTCTTATAGATCCATTCTCTCTGAGGCTTCTATTAGAAAAATGTTGCACACTCTTGCTTTTTCTTTTAATTGTATATTACTTTAGAAGCAAATAAATTAATGAGAGAAATTTAAAGGAAGAATTTTCAGAATTTCTCAGGATATTCTTTTTTTAAAAGATTTTATTTATTTATTTGACAGAGAGAAACACAGCTAGAGAGGGAACACAAGCAGAGGGACTGAGAGAAGGAGAAGCAGGCTTCTCGCGCAGCAGGAAGTCTGATGTGGGGCTCGATCCTGGGTCTCCAGGATCATGACCTGAGCCAAAGGCAGTCGCTTAACCAAATGAGCCACCCAGGCGCTCCTCTCAGGATATTCTTAAGGTGTGTCAAAGTGTTCTTTAATAGATTACCAAGTTGTTTTTGTATTTTAGGCAAAAGTGATTAATGCTCAGGTTGACTAGTGTTGCAAGCTTATGGGGACACATGATAAATGAACCGCTAATACATAATATTTAATTATGAACTTGAGCCAAAAAGAAATATCAAAACTAATGTTTCAAAAGCTAAAAATCAATAAGCCTTACAAACACACACAGATGTATTAGTTAAAAGTTATATATATATATATATATATATATATATATATATATATAATTATACAGTTATATATATGAATGAAGCACTGGTATAAAAGATATATTAAAAAAGAACATAATTCTACTCATATTTTTGGTCAAGTAACACTAAAGCAAAAGAAAAAAACAGGTTAACAAAGAGCAAATTGAAAGAAAAAAATGACAGGAAAATTTAGTAATATATACTAAAAACCTTAATAATGTTAATGTAAAATAATGTATGATAAAAACTTTAATAATGTTAATATATATTAAAATCTTTAATAATTAATGATATCTTTAACTTTTGTAATCTGGGAATGTTGTGGTTCTAAAAACAAATAGAGCAATATAGTCAAGGATTCTCAGTCATCTTAAATTCTTCATGTAAGACAATAACCAAATACAGTGTTTGAATCCTGTAAAATTATAAATATATGTGCATATACATATATATGTGTGTATATATGTTGTATAAATGTAATTATTTAAAGATTTTATTTGTTTGAGAGAGAGAAGAGAAACAGGGAAGAGGGCAGAAGGAGAGGGAGAAGCAGACTCCCACTGAGCAGGGAGCCCAATGTGGGACTTGATCCCAGGATCATGACCTGAGCTGAAGGCAGACGCTTAACTGACTGAGCCACCCAGGCATCCCTGTATATATGTAATTTTTAAGAACTGTTTTAAAAAGATTAGGAAAATAATAGTTATTCAGAGAGTCCCAATAACACTTCTGTTTGGCTACTTAGCCAGTGGCCCTTATAACTAATATATTTTATTACAATTTAATTTGGGATGTTATGACAAATTATTAATGGATGAGCCAGAGAAGTTATCTCTTAAAATTTCCTTACCTCCTAACCTTTCACTGTCTTTTCAAGAATGAGTTTGTAATGTGGATAAGGAGAAACTTTGTATAAGGCCACATACCTGAACAGACTTTGTTGGAGTAAAAATCTACTTCTGGGGGCACCTGGGTGGCTCAGTCATTAGGCATCTGCCTTCAGCTCGGGTCATGATCCCAGAGTCCAGGGATCAAGCCCCGCTGAGCAGGAAGCCTGCTTCTCCCTCTCTCCCTCCCCCTGTTTCTGTTCCCTCTCTAGCTGTGTTTCTGTCAAATAAATAAATAAAATCTTTTTTAAAAAATCGACTTC
Organism: Spilogale gracilis; assembly: GCA_004023965.1. Classification (NCBI taxonomy): domain Eukaryota; kingdom Metazoa; phylum Chordata; class Mammalia; order Carnivora; family Mephitidae; genus Spilogale; species Spilogale gracilis. The sequence goes on from PITA01000753.1 coordinate 98,504, forward strand.
TGAAGCAAGTGTAGGAGTATTCCCAAATAAAGTTACGTGTGTCCAATAAGTTTAACATAGAAAGCTCCCCAGACGCTTGTCTTTTGAGAAAAAAGAGCACGTAGAGAACACACTTAGGTCCTGCCACATAATTTAACCATAACTGACAGTGCACATAATCAAATGATTGCAGTCACTTACTGTTTTTATGTCATGTGTTACCATATAGTTCATGTAACTAGTGCTTTAAATGAAACAATTCAAAAGCCCTTTTCTAATTTGAAAAGTGAAAGATCAAATAATTATAAGCTAGAGAGTTAGCATCAAATCAGGGTAATTAGGTAATTAGGTAGGTAGTAATTGAGTCCCGTCATGGTGCACAAAAATTATCTGTAGTTCGTATCTTTGAAACATACAGTATATATGAGACTACAAAATCGATATTATAAATCTACTGAACTGTAATCTTCCTCTTTCTCTGCTATATAGTTACTTCAAGAAAATGTAAGTCCACAATTTTCTCTTTCATTTTCTTTTTAGACATTGAGTAAGTGTAATAAATGTTCCATTTCATTTCCATGATGTGATTCTCAGAACCACAGACCTACTCAAGGGGAAAATGACTTTACACCATTCATTCCAGCTGTTTTAGATAGATGTAAATCTTGGAAGTAGGAGCTGCTGATGGGCAAGTCACTGCCCAGAATTAACCCACAGGCATGCTTTGCTTAATCATCATGCTATTTTAGAAATTGGGTAATTTTACGAACCATTCTTATTTCTTGACTTCTCTTGAAAATCAGACAAATCTTTCAATATGGATCTTCATTCCCATATAATAACAAGCAGGAGGCTGCAATTCTTATCTGCCACAATCTCCACCATTTCTGTCCAGTGCACCTCACTGATTCAAGCTGCCTATAGGCATTTGAATCTCAGTCTTTTGCAGTCGATTACATTTTCTAGCATGGCTTCTTTTTTCCATGACTTGGCCCCTGGCACAATTAGAAGAAAGCTATTACTTAGTCACCTACATCTGTAATTGGTATTTCCTATTTGCTTCCTTATCAATTTTGTACTGACTGACTAGACTCATGCAACATGTGATACTGAAGAGTACATAATGATAAGGAAAGAGACTGAGATCTCATTTTATTGATGGTCAAAACAGAAACGCTGCCACATATTGAATTAGGAGATGCATTCTGCCCCCTTGACTCTGGATCCTGAAACCTTAACACCAACATTGTCTGTTTGCCTCTTGTTCAGTCCACAGAATAACCTGACCTATGTAGGCAACACCTCGGACAAAACTATGATTCAGGCTTCTTTTCGAATCTTAAATTTTAAGTACTGAATCCCTTCTGAACCTCTTTGATTCCAGAGTTTAAATTGAAATATCATCATTATCATTTAGAATAATCAATTAAAATCCCATCATAATCTCCTTTAAGGACACATCTATAAGTTTTAGTTTTTAAGTGTTATAGTGCTAAAAATGGCATTCATCTGAAGATGGTAAGCTTTCTTATAAGAAATATATGTAATATGTAAAAATAGTATTGCCTGATTTCTTACCTCTAATAAACTCTAATCCATCCCTCTTCATCTTCCATTATTTCCTACAATGTTTGAGATGATAAACAGGAGTAGCACTGAAAGATAATTGTTTAAATGTGACCAAACCAAAGAACTGTGATGAGCTGGTTCTATTCTCCTCAGCATACAATTTCTTTTATTATATGGCATGATAATTAAATGCATTAAAACTCTGATCTTTGATCTACATTTTTTCATTTATCACTTTGGTTTCCTTAGTTGTGCAAAATGAGTTTTATTTCATTTTTAATTTCCTTTCTGACACATTATAATTCAAGCATGCTGCTGCCAGATGGAAATCATTTCAATAATATGAAGTGAAATCATAAAGAAAAAAATTCAAATCCTTAAAAGAATTATAGGGGAACATAAATTTATCATAAAAATCTAAACCATCCTCCATTATGTATGTTTCTTACAAAACAAATACACACATAAACACACCACTCATATGCAAGTCCCATTTCTCAAAAATATTTACTATTAAAAATTTGTGTATTTTTTATACGCTCATTCCAGATATTAAAGCTTGTTTCTTTCATTCAATGACATATCTTAGCCATCTCTCCAAGTTTAAATATGTAGATCTACCATATACTTAATGACTACATAGCATTTGATTGCATCATAAACCTACATTTGTGGAACTGCCTGTGGTAGAATGTGGGTTATTTGTTTTTGTTTTCTCTTTTGTTTTTCCCTATTACCAGTTTTAAGTGACTCTATTTGTATATATGTCTTTTCACACTTGTAAGAGGCAAAATGGAGATGAATTATTTGAAGAAGAATGGTTGGGTCAGACTTTTGGCAAATATAAAGTTTAACAATGGCCTCTGAAACTATTTTATTACTTTCACTCTGACCATCTCTACATCGGTAGAGGATGTTTATCTCTCCATAATTTTGTGGACACTGAGTGTTGTCAGTTACTTAAGACTTTTAGACTTTATTTAATCGGTTTGTGTCACTTGTATTTTTTATTGGAGACAAAGATTTTAGTGCAGTTTTCTCTTTCACAGTAAGACATATTAAAATACCTAAAAATGAGCATTAAACCCTGTATCTTAAAAAAAGTGATAAATACTAATCAAGAAAGAAAAATACCAGTATCCAACCATGCTAATTTGACCAAAACATTGAGTATTTTAAGTAATTTCATAACTCACTCCCCACCATTTTAGACTTGACAGTTTGTGTCCTTTGCAACACATGCCATTTCCTTTAATATTTGCAACATCAGTTGAATGTACATAAAGTCTTAACTGATGGCAAGGACCTGAAGAGTTTCTTTGTCTCCTCTGACTTGACCAATAAATGCTTCATTTTCCCACTTTCAGTTACTCTCTCTCAATCTACCCCTGAAACTGTAGTCATTTATGTGTGTGGTTCCTGCCCAAAAGGTGAAATTTACTTTTTTTAATATCTAATTATCTTCTTGTTTTTTTTTTTAAAGGAAAGGTTGTATCTAACCACATAATTGTTCCATTACACTAAATTTAAATGAATTGGAATATACAGTGAAGAGTAATCCGTAGATATTTTTTAAAGATTCTATTAATTTATTTGACAGAGAGAAACACATCTAGAGAGGGAACACAAGCAAGGGGAGTGAGAGAGGGAGAAGCAGGCTTCCCGCTGAGCAGGGAGCCTGAGGTGGGGTTCCATCCTGGGACTCAGGGGTCATGACCTGAGCTGAAGGCACACACTCAACGACTGAGCCTCCCAGGCACCCCATCTGTAGATATTTTTAAGGACTTTACAGTATAATTCTTCCTTATATATGGAATAATAGTAAGTGAATTCTCTAGACCTGTGTTAGAAGACTTCATATGAAAAACAGCAAAATATTAAGATGTCTGAATACAGAAAAGAAATAAACAATACTACAACAAAACAAAATGAAAAGCTGCAAAAATGGCTTTTACCCTTAGGATCAAGATGTGTTAAATAACTTCAGGCATCGAGGAAAATTGTTTAAAGCAGAAAGTACTGTTTCTAAGGAACAATTGCTGGACATGGAAATAGTCTGATAATATCAGAGTCCCAAGAAGAATCAAATAAAAAAATAGAATAGTGCTTTAGTAATATCAGGAAATTGATGTAGGATTTCTGTGATATTTCTATACTCATTTTCCTGAATATGCCTTAATGTGTTTTAAAGCTGTGTTCATTCTTTAACACATGATTCCAAATGTTTTTCATCATGTTAGCATAGGTGCTCCTCAAACCTGCCTCCTAATGTTTAAATTAGCCTTTGATCCTAAATATAGATTTTTCTGAGAAAAAGTTCGAAGTCATCCTTCATCAAAAATTTTCATTATAATTAAGCTTTTCCTGTTTTTTCCCCCTATACTTATTTTTTCAAATCTATGCTACTTAATGGGAAAAATGAGGTATTTCTTATGAATAATGAATGCCCAAACTTTAATAAAGTTGTTTTAATAGGTCATTGTATGACTCAATGAAGAAAATTTTGAAGCTACACTAAAAGTGCTAAGAAGCTGAAAACAAACAAGCAAAAATACTGTAGGAGTCTAATAATGGCATTTATTGTCACTTGTAAGGAGTTCAATGATATACGACAGTTTATTCACTATGGTGCATACATAATTGTGCTTTATTCAGCAAAATAATTTCATAAAAACCTCTAGCTTTACCTTATTCTTGAACTAAGACATTTACTTTTCTCCAAACAAAAGTAACTGAGTAAAAAGTAAGGACTCAACATGCTCAACCACGGATAGACTTAAATATTTCTAACTGAATTTTACGTTACTTTCTCTTGACAAAATTCTTGGGGAAGCACACACAAAAATAGATTCAATGGATAAAGACCTAAATGTGAGACCTGAAACCATAAAACTCCTAGAAAAAAACACAGGGAGCAATTTTTTTTACATAGGCCATAGCAACATTTCTAGATATGTCTCTTAAGGCAAAGCAAACAAAAGCAAAAATAAACTATATCAAAACAAAAACCTTTTCACAGCAAAGAAAATTCATCAACAAAATAAAAAGACAGCCTAATGAATAGCAGAAGATATTTGTAAATGAAACATATGATAGGGGTTAGTATCCAAAATATATAAAGAACACCAAAACCCCCCAAAGAATCCTATTAAAAAATGGGAAGAGGTCCTGATTAGACATTTTTCCAAAGAAGAAACATACAGATGGCCAACAGATGCATGAAAAGACACTCTCTATCACTCATCATCAGCAAAATGTAAATCAAAAAGTAATCTCTTATACCTGCCAGAATGGTGGGAATCAAAATGACAAGGTATAAGAAGTGTTGCCAAGAATGTGGAGGAGAAGGTACCCTCATGCACAGCTGGTAGAAATGTCAAATGGTGGAGCCACTGTAGAAAACAATATGGCAGCCTCGCAAAAATTAAAAATACTCTATGTTTCAGTAATTCTGGTATTTACCCACAGGGAAAAAATATTACTTTGAAAAGATATATGATTACTGTAGCATTATTTATAATAGAAGTAACCCTAGTATCCACTAATAGATGAATGGATAAATAAGAGTGGTGTACACACACACACACACACACACACACACACACATACACACAAATATTACACAGCCAAAAACAAGGAAATAAGGATAAGATCTTCTTATTTGCAACAACATGGATGGATGTAGAGGATTTTGTGCTGTGAAGTCAGACAGAGACAAATACCATATGATTTCACTTATATATGGTTTCTAAAAACAAAACAATGAATAAACAAAAAACAGATTCAGACCAATAAATACAGAGAAAAAAACTGATGGTTGCTAGAGGGGGAGGGGTTAGTATGGTGAACAAAGTGGATAAAAGGGATTGAGAGATACGGGCTTCCAGTTATGGGATGACTAAGTCATGGGAACAAAAGGTACAGCACAGGGAATATAGTCAATCATACTGTAGTAGCATGTATGGTGAGAGACGATAGCTACACTTGTGGTGAGCAGACTTGTCAAGTCACTGTGTGTACACCTGCAAGTAACATAACATTGTGTGTCAACTATACTCAAATTTTAAAAATTTACTGAAAAAATTATTTTAACATCTTAAATATAAATATATATAAATATAAGATATAAACATAAACATAACAAACAAACAGACACCTCTTGGGGAAACTCCCATCTAATGTTGAGGATATGTCCAATCTCAACGTCTATGTAAATGCCAGGCCTGAGCACTTGAGGGACTCTGTCTGTTAAGCGTCTGCCTTTGACTCAGGTCATGATTCTGGGATCAAGTCCCCTGTCAGGCACCCTGCTCAGTGGGGAGCCTGCCTCTCCCTCTCCCTCTGCCACTCCCCCTGCTGGTGCTCCCTTGTTGAGGTTAAGGTAGAGCACGAAATCAGCCATAATACTTGGATTGCTAAAATGTAACATGGAGGCCCCTGGGGGGGGTGGGGGATGGGAGGTTTCCGAGAAGGGCTAGGCCTTTGGAATGCCAAGGTACCGGGGCCTGCATGACCACTCTGACCTGGGATGCTGCAGGAAGTTGCAGTCCCCTGAAGCATTAGCCAAAATAGCCATCCTGTGATCTAAGAGATGTAGGCATTGCCCTCTAGGCTACATTTAGCAGAACTCATAGAACACTCAGATTAGTTAGCATATCGTATCTTTCCTGTAAACAGATCCTCCTAGTTCCAGTAAAGACCCCTGATCACAGGTCCCATGCCTGAGAAACAGTGATAAGGATTTGTGATTATCCTGAAGGACCAACAAAAGCAGGAGCAAAGAAGGGCAAAGGGTCTTTCCCAGTGTTGACCCCTTGCCTTCTCCTCTATTGCAGAGCAAAGTTTAGAGTAACATTTCACCTGTCAGTACAAGGATGGTGGCCATTCCCAGCACTCGCTTGCTCTCTCCCTCTGTCAATCAATTGATCAATAAATAAAATCTTTAAAAAAATTGCCAGGCCAAGTCCTTCCATATCAAACATTCAGTAATCAAATATATTAAATTATGGGTACTCCAGTGCTTTTGAGTTATCCAAAGAGGTATCAATGCCTTCTTGGGACATTACCTTACATAAAGTTGTTCCCTCCCAGTGCTTGACTTTGGCTTTCTTCCATGTGCTGTCTTAATTGAGACTGGTATTTGTATTTTGTTTCTGCATTTGTTTCTTGGAAAACACTCAGGATCTTAGCTTGGGCTCATTTTCAGTGACATGATCGTGGAAAATCCAGCAGCATGGTTAAAAGACCAGGCTTAATTTAAATTGTTCCAAATTTACATTCTAGGCATGCTATTTACTAATACAATCTTTAGCAATACACATAGTTGGTCTGAGTAAAGCTTCTTCATCTATAATATGTTATATTACAGTATGGTTTTAAACATTAAATAAGAAACACATGTGAATTATTGGTACAGTGCTGGGAATGTAGTAAGTACCCAATAAATGTTAGCAAGTAGTATTTTTTGCTGTTTTCATGAACTATCTTGGGTATAATGCAACACCTTAATGGTGGTCCCATTGGACCTATATCTCAGGATCAGCTCCCTTGCTTGAATAGGATAGTTTTGTCCTCTCTCCACTTCCTGAATGAGACAATGAGGACAGACAGAGAAGAGATGGAGTCTTAAAAACCTTGTGTGTTCCCCACAGGCCCAACACAATTTTGCCTGCATAATAGGCTCATATCTCATATGTATAAAGGAGAACCATAATTTTCCTGCATTAATTGGCTCTGAATGTGGTGTCAGAAGGAATAATAAGACAAAAACAAATGATAGATGGTTCCCTTGACACATTCAGTGCCTTCAAAATGCATACCACTGTATCAAATGTATACAGAGTGTTATGTATTACACAAATGACTTGTGTTCATGTAGGAGGTGGAATTTTCCCTTAAGTACATCTGTGGTTGACTGTCAACTATAGGAGAATATAGTATATTCCTGGCTACAGGGACAAAAGAAAATCAGCAAAGTTACATAATGTTGCTGGTTAATCCTTTTTCTTTTTAATTAGTTTCAGAGGTAGAATTTAGTAATTCATTAGTTGTATATAACACATAATGCTCATTACATCAAGTGCCTTCATTAATACCTATCACCCAATTATCCTTTCCCCTTACCCACCTCTCCTCCAGCAACCCACAATTTGTTTCCTAGAGTTTTTATGGTTTGCCTTCCTCTCAATTTTTATCTTATTTTATTTTTCCTTCCCTTTCCCAGGTTCATTTGTTTTGTTTCTTAAATTACACATATGTATGAGATCACATAGTATTTGTCTCTGTCTGACTTATTCAGCTTGGCATAAACCCCTCTAGTTCCATTCATGTCGTTGCAAATGGCAAGATTTCATTCTTTTTGATGGCTGAGTAATACTCCATTGTATACATATACCATATCTTCTTTATCCATTCATCTGTTGATGGGCTATTTCCACAGTTTGGCTAATGTGGACATAGCTGCTATAAACATTAGGGTGCCTGTGCCCCTTCAAATCACTATGTTTGTATCCACTGGATAAAAACTTAGTCAGGCAATTGCTGGGTCATAGGATAGCTCAATTTTTAACTTTTTCAGGAAACTCCATACTGTTTTCCAAAGTGACTGTACCAACTTGGATTCAGCCAACAATGTAGGAGGGCACTCCTTTCTCCACATCCTTGCTAACATCTCTCATTTCCTGACTTGTTAATTTTAATCATTCTGGCCCATGTGATGTACTATCTTATTGTGATTTTGATTTGTATTTCCCTGATGCCAAGTGATGTGGAACATTTTTTAAAGTGTCTGGTGGCCATTTTTAGGTCTTCTTTGGAGAAATGTCTGTTCATGACTTCTGTCCATTTCTTGAATGGATTTTTTGTTTTTAGAGTATTGATTTTGATAAGTTTGATAGATTTTGGATTCTAGCCCTTATCTGGTAAGGCGTTTGCAAATATCTTCTCCCATTCTGTAGGCTGCCTTTTAGTTTTATTGACTATTTCCTTTGCTATGCAAAAACTTTTTATTTTGATGCAGTCCCAATAGTTCATTTTTGCTTTTGTTTCTCTTGCACTTGGAGACAGTCTAGCAAGAAGTTCCTGCACCCTAGGTCAAAGAGGTTTCTGCCTGTGTTCTCCTCTAGGATTTTCATGGATTCCTGTATCACACGGAGGTCTTTCATCCATTTTGAGTTTATTTTTGTGAATGGTGTAAGAATGTGGTCCAGTTTCATTCCTCTGCATGTGGCTGTCCAATTTTCCCAACACCATTTGGCATCACAATTCCAGACTTCAAATTACATTGCAAAGCTGTAATCATCAAGATAGTATGGTATTGGCATAAAAATAGACACATAGATCAATGGAATACAATAGAGAACCCAGAAATAGACCCTCATCTCTAAGGTTAACTGATCTTCAACAAAGCTAGAAAGAAGATCCAATGGAAAAAAGACAGTGTCTTCAACAAATGGTGTTGGCAGTTCATCTTAAAAGTCATTAGCTGATCCATAGATCAGATTACATTACATTATTCTTTTAATGGTCAGTTGATTTAGCATAAAAGCTAAGCCAATCTAACACATTGAGGGCACTAAATAATTCACCTTCTAAAGTATTTGAAAATAATTTTAGCCTCTGACCTAGAATGGTAAATGACTAATTGTCTTTAAATCAGAGAATCAAAGAGTGACTTTTATATTTGGAGAGAACAACAGATCATTTTTGACCGACTTTTAAAGATAAATCTTGGGCATTTTGGAAAAAGTTGGAGCAATTTCACACATTATGCTCCAAAGTAAATTCCAAGTGGATACAATAATTAAGTCTAAAACAAAAACAAAAACAAAACAAAACCAAAAACAACCTCACAATTTAAAGTGTACCAGAAGTGTGTGAAAGTCTCTCTACCCAGTGAAAGGTTTGCTAATATTTAGTTAAGGACTTTGAATCCATATTAATGAGGGGTATCGGACACTAGTTTTCTTGTAATGTCTTTGGTTTTAGTATCAGGGTAATTGTTGGTTTCAAAATTAGGTTGGGAGAGTATTCTCTCTCTCTTTTTTTTCCAGGAAGAATGTGTAGAATTGGTACGATTTCTTCTTTATGTGTTTCATAGAATTTACTAGTGAAGCTAGCTACTAAATGACTAATTTTAATAGTAAAAGACAGGCAATGATCCATCAGTAACTGAATAAACTATTGTATTATATAGCCACATAAGAAATACAAAAAGTTATAAAAATTCAATAATAGAGAAATGGATATATAATAATATGCTACCATTTATATAAGTAAGTGGAAAATGTGATTATATGTATGCCTGAATTTTTAATTAAATAATGAAAAGATAAATAATAGATTTTAAATGTTTAGCAAGAGGCAGGAAACAGGGTATACATGACAGGGTGAAAAGCTAGACTCTTTAAACCAATCTTGTTTTTTAGGTTTGAATTTGGAATCACATAAAAATTTTCACATGATTATAAAATATTTTTTTAAAAAATAAATCTTCAAAAAATCTAAAATAACATGAAACAAAGAAAACTAAATATGTATTCAGTTGTTGGAAAAATGAATATAATGATTTTAATTTGATTAGATATTGCCAAACAGATAAAGAATGAAAACAAAAACACCTTAAACTACTTTTGTAAACAATTGTGGCAAAGTGTCAGTATCGATATGAGATTTTATATGTACATTACAGAATAAAATACATGAGTAATTATGTAGAATTCTAAGGCTATCATTTCAGGTATTAAGAATTACAATTTTCTGTTTGGGAGAAAAAAAGAAAAAAAATGCAAAATAGAAGGGGTTGAACAAAACGTCCAGGGTCTTGGTTTTGGATTGCAAGTATCAATATAAACTACTCATGTATTTTATATTAAAATTCTATTTTTTAGCTACCACCCCTGAAAAAGTCTAGAAACAATGACCAATCCAATAACAAGGAGCCCTGATATCATGTAGATTTAATATCAGGTTTTTTGGTTTGTTTGTTTGTTTTGTTTTGGCTTAAAATAACACCCCTTTCTGAGTCAGAATTGTAAAGGTCAGAAATCCAGGCAGGCTCAGCTGGGCTCTTAGGATCTCACCAGACTGAATTCAAAGTATTTACATGGGCCACGTTTGCTCTTTTTCTTTTTTTCTTTTCTTTCTTTCTTTCTTTCTTTCTTTCTTTCTTTCTTTCTTTCTTTCTTTCTTTCTTTCTTTCTTCTTCCACTATTTACTGAGCATTTTTTTTCTTTTTTAAATTATTATTATGTTCAAATATATCAGGTTTTAAGATCTGTTTCTACTAAAAGGAACTAAGGTCATTGAAAAATATGGCTGATTTTGGGTCTTAGAAATGGTTAAGAAAATACTAGAACAACTTCAGGCTTTTTATAAAGAAAATTATAAAAAATTAAAAAGCTTATGCTGAAAGACTCATCAACCATCCTGAAGAGGTTCCCCTGGCCCATTATGCAAAATCTGAGTATACACAGATCAATAAATTAAATGCTTATATTCAAATGTCTATAGTGATACTGAAGCAACACAAAACAAAATTCAACTTAACTAATTGGTCACCTCCAGATGACACAGAACTGAGTCATTTTCTTTAATAGCTGGTACATAAAGGGAAATAAACATTTATTCAGCCTTTCCTATACATGCCATGCCACTGGATAACCAAACAGTAAATAAGGTAAAGCTTCTTTGTTAGATGTATCCCAATTAATAAACAAAGAAGAAATAATAGAATGAAAATAGCCTCATTATACAATATTAGTATATCCTGATAGATCTTGGCATTGAGCATAAATGCTGCTAACATCACAGAATAGGAAACATCCAGATACCATGGGACTCTTGATGAGAAATCACATTACCATTTATGAACCTAGTATTCCAAAGAGTGGAAAAAACAAGTCTAACTGGGATCACATCTCCAGATCAGCACTCAGGGAGACCTGTTAAACTACACCCCAGGGATATAATCAGCAATGTTCAGACTGTGGGAAGCTCTGCAGGATAACCTCTTTCCTGGCTCCTTCAACAATAAATTGCATATGAAAAAGAAAAAAAAAAAAAGGAGAGCAAAAGAGATGAAAGAAACGTCAAAGATTAAAAGAGACTTAGACACTGAACCATCACAAAATGTTGATAGTATTTGAATCATTCTTCAAACATATGTGGGAAAAAACAATATTCAAGAGATTACTGGAAATGTAAACATTTAATCGACTTTGTATTTAATAGCAGGTAATTATTATACATTTTATGTGTATTAATTGCATTGTGATTGTATGAGGAAAGAATTCTTATCTTTTAGGGTTGCATACGGAAGTAATTATGGATGGGATGGATATGATTTGGGCCTTGCCTCAAAATAATTCAGATATGGGGAAGTTGGTAGGATAAATAAAACAAAACTGACCATGAATTAATGCTTGTTGATGCTGGCCCAAGAGTACCTGTGTCTTCATTACTCCATTCTATTTTTGCCTGTGTTTGGTATTTTCCATAATAAAAGTTGAAAATTAATGAAATAATTTATTTCAGGCCTTTAATTCACAGCACTGATAAAACAAGCCAGTTCAATTTTGCAAAGTAAGAAAAAGTAAATTCTATGTTATTCTCTTCATAAGAAAATTTAGAATTTTAGGGGCACCTGGGTGGCTGAGTTGGTTAAGTCTGTACCTTCGGCTCAGGTCACAACCTCAGGGTCCTGGGGGGTCCTGGGATTAGCCCTGTGTCAGCTCCCTGCTCTGTCTATTTCTGTCACTCTGTCACTTTCTCTCAAATAAGTAAATAAAATCTTAAAAAAAAAGAAAATTTAGATTTTAGAGCTTTGTAACCTGTAATAATATGAATAGGAGTATTAAGCATTTACTTACATCATTGCTTTTCTCTTGAATTAGTGATTCTATCATTCTTAGTTTCTAATTTATATGAAATAACCACAATGCTTTAATGCATTCTATTTATTATAATACATTTTCCAAATTCCCCATGTCCTTTTGGACTTATTCCAGGATGATGGTTATAAACCATTCAGTCCCTAATAACAATCCGTAGTCTTCAATTATTATTAGGGCACCTTAGCATGCATAGAGATTCAGTGGTAACTCCATAGACACTTTGATATTATTCCTGTTTTCTTCATGTCTTCATGTCCCCTTCTTTATCAATATTTTATCCATAACCATTTCCTAAATGCAGAGTAAACTATAAGCTAGTATTTCCCGTCCTATAATACTTCACAATTTCATCAACCATAAATGGCACACTGTGATGTTACTCACTCTAGGCTCCATTGCAGAGCAGATGGTCTCAGTGCAATGCATAATTCCCAGCACATATACACTAACTATACCCTTGTCTCCCTCATTTCACACACACTGTGGACTGCATTTGAAATATGTGTCATCATTATGGTAAAGACCTGAAACCAATTTAAAAAATACTATAGTTATTAGCAAGAAATTATTTCCATAGCCCCTCAGAACTGATAGCTGTGCATTACCAGGTCATTAATAGGATTGAAACTTATCTCAAAAAGGTAATTTGGCATAGTTGTGTTTTTAATAACAAAAACGAAAAGAAAGTTCCTTAAGTGAAATTCTTAAATTTTTAAGCTCACTTTGCCCTTTCAAAGGGTTACATTTCCAAGGGAAAAAAATGGTATTTCTATTCTTATTTATTTGCAAAAAAGGAGTCATTACCAATTGAGGTAGGTGCTGCACCAAGAGGTAGGAAACAGGAATGAAATACATTTGGGGCACCTGTGTGGTTCACTGGGTCAAGCATCTGCCTTCTGCTCAGGTCAGGATCTGATCGCCTGCTGCTAGCCCTGCTTGTGCTTTCTTTCTCTCTCTCTGTCAGATAAGTGAATAAAATCAGTAAGGAAGGGAGGGAAAGAGAGAAAGAAAGAAAAAAGAAAGAAAAAAAAAGGATGAGAGAAAGAAAAGAGAGAGGGAGGGAGGGAGAAAGAAAGGAAGGAAGGAAGGAAGGAAGGAAGGAAGGAAGGAAGGAAGGAAGGAAGACATTGTGTTCATTCAAAGAGAAAAAAAGGAAACTTACACACACACACACACACACACACACACACACACACACACACACACAACCAGGGTGATGAAATTAGGCTGCTGATTCAAAGAACAGAAGTTCAAAATATGCTTAAATTTTATTTAGCAGAATAAGAAAATGGCTTACTACATTTAAAAAAATTAGAGGGTCTTCAACAGAATTCATTGCTAAAAACAATTATAGATTGTTTTAGTCACACTGCATTGCTTCCTATATTAAACCTAAACACCACCGAGCTTTTCAAATCAGTCTGCCTTGAAGATTTTTCCACCAACGCTGACGTTCATGGATTTGGATTACTAATAAGGAGTAAAGCAGAGGTTTGTCATTGTAAAACGTTGACCTATCTGAGAAAAAGAATTTGATTTTACTAACGCTTCATTAATAACACAGGAGTAGAGGGAAGAGCATGAAGGAGGCAGGCTCCTCAGCAGCTGTTTCTGGGGAAAATGCCAGATGGGTTCTGTCTCTTGGTGTCTCATTTCTTTATGGAATTCTATATTTCAAAACTGATTTAAAGGGCAAAAATATACAATGTGGTTTATAAAATACATACAAATTATGCCATCCCATCTTGGGCTTGCCATACAGTCACATGCTAAGCTGAACACATCAATTGCACAACTCAACTTTTCTTGGGTAGTACATAAAATCATCATGAGGACCAATTACCAGACTTTATCGTATTCCAATACAAATTGACAGATTAACTGAAAACTGTCTGAATGCAACATACAGCTGATAAATTGAAATCACATTGCACAAAAGAGAGAGCAATTTCTTAGGATATGCATTAAAATTATGCACCAACAATATGTTTGAGAAGGTATTCTCAACCTCTTGATATGAATAAAACCATAATTTTCCAAATTAATTAAAATTAATTAAAATTAAAAATTTTACAATTAAAATAATTAAAATTAATTAAATTAATTTGAATTAAATAAAATTAATAAGGAAAATTAATTTGGAATGTGCCTTTTTTGACCACTATGTGTGAAAGGAGTCTGTAAGCTTGAAATCTGTTTCTTGACTATAGAACCTGTCAATCGACTTTAAACAGGAGATGTGCTTCTGCAGCTGGTGCCATATTAAAATCTTCACGTTTGGGCCTTTGGGAGGAAAATGATACAAAACCCAGCAAGCACCTTTATCATGTTGCTTTGTAGCAGACACAGAAGTTAAAATGTCATTTTCTTAACACATCTCTAGAACTCACTCAAGCTTTTCCCTTGACACCAATAAACCATGTTGATTTTACAAGTGATGATATCACTAAACTTCACAAGAAAATAAAACTTTGATTACCAATCTCACGTTATATGAATTTTTTATGTGCATTTAAAATTCACTTGGTGAATTCACTTCTAAAATGCATTGTTATAGAAATGTTCAAGGACACTGAAACTATTCTGCAAGTTTAAGAAAACCTAACACATCTTCTGAACTCGAAATGGTGGAAAATTTTTCTGCAACTTTTGTCTTTTCAGAATAGCTACCTGGAAAACATAGCATTCATTGAATTGGAGTACAGTGGATGTATGAATGTCATTAGAATATCAAAGTTAAAATCTTGAGTTTGTTATTTCACTCTTAGGGTTTTTGTTTTGTTTTGTTTTGTTTGTGGTTTTTGTTTTTGTTTGTGTTTTTACAGATTTCTATTGATAATTAGGGATTAAAAAAATTCTGCCATAACCTGAGTCATTTCCCTATGATGCATATATTCCCTATGAATGGCATTCACAGAAAGGGAAGGCACAGGAAAGGAGGCTACTCTCCTCCTCTGTGGATTAGCAGCTTGGTCTCCTGAGAGGACACACAGATAACCTCCAAAGGTTTGTTTGGAGAAGCATTGAACTGAGGTCACTTTTCAAAACAACAAACCTCTGCTCTCTGTGACCCTGAAAGGTTAGAGTTTAGGAATTTCCTGGAGGGACTGTGTTTTGTCTAGAATTTCTTTTAAAAGTATCGAAGGGACTCAACTAGCAATAGTAGGATTATCTCAATCGAAAATGCAAAAAGGGTGTGAGTTTCACAAACCACATTGAGAATTAAAGGTGAAGGAAAGAGAAGACACCAAGGAGGAATCATAAACAAAACAAAAATGCTCCATTTTGTATTAAACAAAAGTTGAGTAGGTTGTATAGTCTCCTTTGCTGTATTGTGGCTTATTCATTTGCAACAATTCATTTTTTAAATTGTAATAGAAGGGATTTGGGTAAACTATTATAAGCATAAATGATTCTTCTGCTGGAGGCTAACATTTCCTTCTGTACTTATCGTAACTCAATTGATAATATTTGTGGTTGGTAATATTTGTGTGTATTCATGTAGCCTATCAGTAGAACAAAGCTCAAGTTCTAGAAATCTATTATAATACCATAGCAATACCATAGTAAAGCTTCCATCGCAGTTAGTTCTTCCTTTCTTTCTTTTTTTTCCTCTCCCTCCTCCCGGATTAATTTTTTCTGTGTTTATTTTTATTTTATTTTATTTGTTTAAAGATTTTATTTATTTATTTGACAGACAGAAACACAGCTAGAGAGGGAACACAAGCAGGGGGAGTGAGAGAGGGAGAAGCAGGCTTCCGCCGAGCAGGGGAGCCCAATGCGGGGCTCGATGACCTGAGCCGAAGGCAGATGCTTAACAACTGAGCCACCCAGGCGCCCCAGTTTTTTCTGTGTTTAAACATATCTGCCTGGAGATTATAGTCAGAAGCAATCTCTTCCAGTCCTTTCTAATCTTATACTTTAGTCAATAACTAAACTCCAGACATGTGGTATATTAAAAATAAATACTTTTTATTAGTTATATCTACCTCAAATATAAATATCTTGAAGAAAACATGAATTCAAAATACATATTTACATTAAGTCCATTTTTTTTTGCAATTGTACACTAGCAAATGTCCTGAATTTTTCTGTTGTCTGTTTTCCAAAATTCACGGGTGATGGGTCAAACTCATCACTCACCTGAATTATCTGCAATAAGTAGGACTTTGTCCCAACCCAGCCTCATGTCGATGTTACTATTGGATTCGGTACTCCCAATGTCTTGGTGTCATATACGATTTTGGCAGCTGATACCATTATGTACACGTAACCACTGAATTGTACTGTAAAGCTAAAATGCCTGTTAATGCAGATGCTTTAAACAGGTGATGCTCATCGCAATACCAAAGGTCAGAAAGTGTTAAGTGGACTAAGTAGAAACAACATCATTACAGCTTTTGGAAAGAGCTAACTAAATTTTCTTTTTCTGTATGCTACATATACAAAACATGTGTTTTTCTATATAATGAATGATTTGTTATGATTTCTAACACACTAAGCCAAATAGTTTAGCCAAATATGAATTATACCTACATATTCTGGGGGAAAAAAAATCCTCAGCCCTTAGCAATCAAAAGAGGGTTTTCATAGGTCAGCCGAAGGTTAAGCTACAAATAAATTATGTTGCTAGATGATTTCTGCCTGATGAGGCTTGGTTTTATAATATTTTATCTATGTATTACCATGCAAGGGAAATATACTTTCTGGGAAAGGTCCTTTTCCAGACTTCATGACAGAGAAATGAACCAATAAGAAGGAAGATGCCCCAAGGACTTCCCTGGGACAAAGAATGTGAGGGTCTCTCATTCGAACAAAACGTTTTTGTAAACTTATGCTCAGAAAAGAATTATAGGTGTTAGCTGGATATGTACTTATTATTAACAAGTACTTGATTTTCATCAGGTATATAACTAGGGGCAAACGCCAATGTTTGATATCATTGAGATCTGATCAGAAAGGGCAAGAAACTAGGTTAAACAGAAATAGAAGTATAATAAACAGGCAGAAAGCACTGGTGCTTAACAGACATTTCGTCCCTGCTGGTGCCTCCAAGAGCTGGGAGATCTTTATGTCAGAGACATCGCAGCACTCAGCAACTTTGCAAAAACTCAAAATGCACCTTTATATTAAATTTTAAAAATTCGGGGTGCCTGGGTGGCTCAAAGGGTTAAGCCTCTGCCTTCAGCTCAGGTCATGATCTCAGAGTCCTGGGATCATCGAGGCCCACATCGGGCTCTCTGCTCAGGAGGGACCCTGCTTCCTCCTCTCTCTCTGCCTGCCTCTCTGCCTACTTGTGATCTCTCTCTGTCAAATAAATAAATAAAATATTTTTAAAAAATTTAAAAATTCATTTTGATCTTATCATGAAAATATGTATTCCTCAGTAGAAAAAATCTTGGTAGATAATGTTTATTATTGTTGGTAGATATCCTTGAACACTTTATAAGAGGAAGTGATGAAAGCTAGGGATACAATTTATAATACTACTATAGCAAAAAATATTAATAACTACCTAGAGATCAAAAGAAAACAGTTTTAAGGTAGTATTTTAAAACAAGAATGTTTAGAACTTCCTAAATGCTAGTTGAATCTTTTGTTTCTGTTTTTATTAATCTAAGGATGTAAGTTTATTCCATCTGCTTTCACCTTTATGGCCTCTCAGAATGGCACAGATGGTGAAGAAAGCTGGTAGTGAAACCAGCCGCCCTTTGTGTGCCTCTTGTCATAGTGTTAACTGCTTCCTGTATCATCACAGTCACACTGGCCAGTCACCTGAATTTGCTGAGTCTTAGGTTCTCAGGTAAAAAACAGAGGTAAAGAATGTCTACTTCAGAATATTATGAACATACCAAATGAAGACATGTTTATAAAAATAAATAAATAAAAATTTTAATAATAATAAAAAAGGGGGCTCCTGGGTGGCTCAGTTGGTTAAGCATCTGACTTCAGGTCAGGTCATGATCTCAGGGTGGTGGGATGGAGCTTTTGGGCTCCCTGCTCCCTGGGGAGTCTGCTTGTCCCTCTTCCCCTCCCTCTGCCCCACTCATGCTCTCTCTCTCCCTCTCTCTCTCATGAAAACAAATAAAATATTTAATGAAAATATATAGGTAAAGTATGGGGCCTGGACTGAGGAAATACTGGGTAACTGGTAGTTATTGGTATTATTATGATAATTTTATTATCACTATTAAAACCACTAACAATAATCTTGAATTCAAGAAGGTCAAAGCTTTGGCCTTATGATAACTATGTAATGATACTGAATTATGTCTAACCACATAGTCATTAATATTCATTTATAATATGAAACTTAAGAACAAAATATTAGCTATCAATTCTTTAATTCTTTTGGCTTTCTTTCTAAGATTTCTCACACACTTCACCATAGCCAATACTTTTGGGACATATAGATCAAATCTTTTCTGAGACATGTAATATATATCCATTTTCATCTGTCAGCTCTTCATTTTTCTTCCCCTATCAGCTATTCCTCTTGCATATATAGATGTATACCTCAATTTGGCATGTAATGAGGAATTTTCATACAAATGTGCTAAAAGGCAAATTAACTTTTTGATGAAAAAACTATTTAAAAGCCAACTCACAAATCTATCATGTAAAACAACAACAACAACACACACACACACACACACACACCCTAGTCCACTACCAGCTATGTCCCTCCCTTCTCACCACCCTGATGCCTTGAACTCCAGATAATTCACAATTTTTCTATTTCTGATAATGTAATTTAGAGGGATGGGACACAAGGGACATTGGTTATATACAGTTACAAAGCCAGCTTATCTTTTCCAATATAACCTAGTCAAACTTTGTTTTTAATATGTAGACATCATTTATCACATATTTGGAAATATTTTTCCCTGTAACTTAGGAAAATAATACTCAAATTTACTAAAACAGATTCCAGTTAGAATATTAATTGAACACGTAAAAGAAGAGTTTTACGTATATTGTAGAATCAATAAAATCCAAAGAAAGAAACATAAAATTACAGCTATTATTCCTAGTGATTATGAACTCCTAAAGATAGAAAGAACTACAAAGAAGTGATGGAAAAAAAAATCCACCCTGAATTTTCAAAGCTAAAATTATATGGCATTTTTATGCAATCTTGGGTCTCTAGTTTATCAAGCAATAATAGAAAACATTTTTTTCCTTACAAAGCTATAAATGTTTTCTTAAAACTGAAACATTTCACTGCA
This sequence comes from Spilogale gracilis, assembly GCA_004023965.1. Taxonomy (NCBI): domain Eukaryota; kingdom Metazoa; phylum Chordata; class Mammalia; order Carnivora; family Mephitidae; genus Spilogale; species Spilogale gracilis. The sequence continues at coordinate 118,173 of PITA01000753.1, forward strand.
TAAATTAACCATGCAATGAGATTTTCAAAACTTTTTCATCATCTATTTATGAATAGAAAAATGACCATGCTACTCTTAAAAAGTTCTTAGCCCTTGATTTTAAACTCTGCCTAAATGATGAAATCTATGGGTAAGGACTGAATGGGAAAATAAAAAAAAATTAGAACAGGTTGATTTCTTGATGACGTAGGACAGTGCATGAAGTTTTTTCTCCTATATTAATTTCTCCTTACATCATTATTACAACACTAAAGCATTATAACATTGTACAATACTATATTGTTGCTATTTGAATAGTTTAAAAGCTCTCATTTTAATTTTAAAACCAGGTTTCTTCATAAATCATAGGAAAGTATTACTCTACATAATTGGAGCCTGTATCTATGAACAGAAAGAGAAAGACAAAATAAATTTTGAAGCAATTCAAGAATACTTATTACTATAAGAATCTTGCTATTTTGGGTGAACACAATTTTCACAGTAAAAAAATGTGAATAATATTTATATACAATAATATATATCTTTCTTTTATTTGGTTGTTTAGAAAGCCAGAAATAAAGCCAGAGACAGAAAGATACCTGATCGTTCATTTCTCTAGTCTTTTTAAAATTTTCATATTTTTTCCTTTTTTTTAAGTCTTCAGAAACCCCATCATGCCTTTTTTTTTTTTCAGGATGGAGAAAAGTAACATGTACTGATGCCTAACAACTCGAAGAGTAAGTTTTGTTTTTGTTTTTATTTTTTTTTCTTTTCCCCTTGCTGATACTGAGGTACCTAAGTACTTTGGACACCAAGAAAGCTATGTTCTTAGCAGACACTTTGAACTATCTGAAATATCCTCACTTATCCATGCATATTTAAAAATGTCATATAGTGAAAAGACAAAATATAAATCTTTAAAATATTAAATTAGTGGAACACTAAAAAATTCCTTTGGACTCATCCTAGATTTCAGGCATGTGTGGATAGTATCATTTCCCCTGGGTAGACAGAGCACATTTATACAAAGTATAATATGCAATTATATTATGTCAACTATCTATTGATACAATTCTATCTTGTGATTTTTTTTCAAAAGTGTCCCCATGGCCAACTACCATCCTGGCACCAGGCATAGTGACCTTCCCTGATCCAAGCTGCTGATAGTGTGACTATTTGCACTGATGCTCTAGATTTTCGTTTGGACATATGACAGACACAGGACAAGGTGGTGAAGTGAGAGACTCATATTCAGAAATGAGAAACTGGGATGAGGGGAGTTGGTATAAAGTCAGAAAGAAATGGATGTCCAGGAAGATAAATATGAAGAGATTCTCTGAGTGAAATGCACATGTGGAAAGGAATTAGGGTGAAGGTGCTCTGTGAGGAAGGCCCCCCACCGTCACCCTTCTTGTCACCAAGTACCTTCCAGGACATGTTTTCCTCCTATGCCCTGTCTTCACTCTTACCTAATACATTAAGGAGACACTGCTAATCTGGTATAGTAGGAGCTTCTCTTTATACGGCTGTTAGGAAACCTGAAACAAAATCACAGCTTAGTAAAGAGGTAGCAAATGTTTCACACTTAAAATACCATCACCCTCCTCTTCTTTCCCTACTCAAATTTCTCTGTTAACCAATTTCTTTTATCCAATTTGAATTCTATTGTAGAATTCTGATAAGTTGCTTCAAGTCTTCTTTTGAAAGAAGCAGGAGATAAACCGATGAATGAGACAGAGATGATAAAGGGAAGGTTGATGAATACTTAGGCTTTCAGACAACTTGTGTAGGAGACAAACTGTGTATAAAGACTGAAAGTCAAGAAAGGAAAGACAGGGAGCATTAGGGATCTTATGGTCAAAGAAAGACATTGTTTCTCCTACCCCCTCTCCCTTCCTCTTCCCTTGTGTCATCACCAGATCCAAGGGTACATGGCAGACAATAGGGGACAAGGAGAGAAGGGAGAGGAAATACTGACAGGGACCAGGAGAGATACTTAATAGCAGCAGCAAAAGTAGGAGCCCCACTTTGATGGAAGTCAAGAACTGTGCCTATGTGTGCTACACCAATTTTCCCTGATTATTTATATAGATATATATTATAAAAACATATTATAGGGGCACCTGGGTGGCTCAGTTGGTTAAGCGACTGCCTTCGGCTCAGGTCATGATCCCGGAGACCCCGGAGACTCTGCAGGAAGCCTGCTTCTCCCTCTCTCACTCCCCTTGCTTGTGTTCCCTCTCTGGCTATGTTTCTCTCTGTCAAATAAATAAAATCTTAAAAAAATATATTATATACTCATCATATAGTAGGTATCACACGCACAAGCACACAATCAGTTGAGAAGGCACAGAGTTTTATGGTGCTGGGCGGGGAAAACACAGCCAGAAAAATGCTTTCTGGCAATCTTTCAAACTTAATCTTGATTAGTTGGCCTATATGTTATAAATAATTTCTATGTCTCCCCAAAGCATTTGAGTCTTAAATTAATTCTGTGCCTTGTGGCTATAAATTAGACATATCCCTATAATACTCTTTTTCAGCTTCAAGCTCAGATTCTTGTTTGGAAGGCTAATAGAATATAATATAGGAAATTAAACCTTTATGACACAATATGTCTAAAAAAGGACTAGTGGTAGTAAATATTCTATCTTTTAGCATTTTTCTGGGATTTGGTACCTTACAGACAAACATCCACCAGCTTTCCCTAGGAAATAATTTAGGAACACAATTATTAGAAATATGGCCTGAATTTAAAACTCTATCCAGTCCTAGTATAAATTATCATCAAATATCATGATTTAAATTATTAAAATTCAAGACTGATTTGTCTTAGGAGCTAACAGTCTATAACTTTATAAATCAAGATTGAGATCCTTGATCTCAGAGGTGATTTCACATGAACGCATTTGATACATCACGTCAAAGAAAAGGGTAGGCCAGGCTATGCAATATCAAATTTCATTATTCACTTATTATAACATCTTTCCATACTGGGCCCCAGTAAATTCAAATCCAATTTCATGATGTCACTGAGTGAAACTGTTAGATCGATAATTCAGTAAGAATCTTCTGAAAGTTTCCTGTTTTGTGTTTAAAATAAGAACACAAAAGAAGCAGAAGACACAATGTCTGTCCCTTTTATCATTAGTGACAATTATGCTTTGGATCATAAATCAGTCAGTAGAAGTTGTAAGCAAAACAACTCAGACTAAGTAACAGTTATTAATCAGATTCTGTCTGATAATCATTCTGTAATTAAATATTAAATGCATGCAGATATATATTAATTATTAATTATATATTACATGCAGATATATATTATATATTCAAATACCAGGAAAATAAGTCTCAGAAGGGTGATTTCCATAGGCTCACAAAGATGGCAGGAGGGACAACTTCAAGTCCAGTGTTCTTTTTACTAAATTTACACTGCCTTCAGGAGCAGAAGAAAGGATTAATTTACAACCAGACTTAATGTGAAGAAATCAAGTCTCTTCTATTTTTAAGACACTTCTTTACACCCCCCCCCAAAAAAAGAAAACATCTATCATGAATTAGCACAGAATTATGTAAAATAATTTGTTTCTTCTCTTGCCAAGGATAGATGGCAATGTTGACAAACAGACTTGCACTAAGACATAAATACCAGATTCTTTTCTGCAAACCTGACTCGACAATCATGGGTGAGTGAAATTGTGTACAAGGAAAGCCTAGACTTACGGTGACAAAACTTTCTGACAGGAGGATTTAAAGGCTGGGACTGTACCTGTCAATTTTCCTATCCTAAAAATTCTCTCTGCACAGACTTTTACTGGACTTTGTGTGTGTGTGTGTGTGTGTGTGTGTGTGTGTGTGTGGAATTGGTAGTACAAACCCAAATAATTTAAAAATTGCTTGTATATATTATTTCATAAAATAAATGTAATAGCGAAAATAAATTTTAAAAATTAAATATTACATGAAAAGAACCACACTCAACCAATAAAGAGTTAAATGCATTCTTTGGGATGGTACAAATGAATTCAGGAAGGATGTGTGATATGTGATATTGTCTGAATGAAGCTCAGGTATCACTCAGCAAAAGCTGGATTTTAAAGGGCAGTAACAGAGTTGCAGCCTTCTCCAGCCTGACAGCACTTTTCCATTGAAACCAAATTGCTTTTGCAATTTGCCTCTATTCCCTGAGTCTGTCTGTCAAAGCAAAATGTGCTGGTTTGTTTTAGACGTAAAAAGAGAAAAGCCAAGGGACAGTCTGGATCCTATTCCATTCATCACTGATCAGAAGTGGGGTTGTTCCACATACAAGAAGAATTTGGGGGTAATCATAGTAAAACTAATCTTTTTCAAATATTTTCCTTTCTCTTAGAATCAGTATCCCAAATGTTCTTACTCTGGGGAACTGAATTAAATAAAATGATTTGTTTTCATCAGGCATCTTTCATCACAGACACTACTCATCTGTGAAAGCATAAAGCATTATACCCTATTGCATACTTACGTCCTAAGGCACTTGGGGGTTAAAATTGTCTAAAAGTCATTATTAGACACACTTCAAATATGAGATTACAATCCAGGGGATCGTAAAGCAGGAAATATAATTTTTTCATTTTCTCCCAGTGTGGCTCTTACAAGATTGAAACATCTTGAATCTCAAGTGAGTGGAATTGGGACCAGAAGCTTGTATCTTCAACAGCATTTTTCTTTTCTTTCTTTTTTTTTTTTTTTTTAGATTTTATTTATTATTTGAGGGAGAGACTGAGTGAGAGAGAGCATGAGAGGGGAGAAGGTCAGAGGGAGAAGCAGACTCCCTGTGGAGCTAGGAGCACGGGGCTTGATCCTGGGACTCTAGGATCATGACCTGAGCCGAAGGCAGTGGCTTAACCAAATGAGCCACCCAGGCGTCCCTCAATGGCATTTTTCTTAAGCACTTCCAAAATATTTATGGGCTATAGCCCATTCTCTTTGGGCTTCTATATTAGTAATGGGCATAGGGTAAGCAACCACATTGATTTACAAATGACCTGAAATAGACCTTTTGGCATAAACTAAAGGGGTACAAAATTTCAATAATTTAAGATTAAATGAAAGGAAATGAATCCTTACTTCCTTCTTTTATCACACTGTGATTTTTTATCTAAGTGCTTTTTTAGTCAAAACTTCCACCGTGCTCCTTTGAAAATCTGATTTTTATTTCTTCTCCTTATATCCAAGTTTCAGCAAAGTCTGAAATCTCTACGGTACAAAAATGCCTTTTACAAATGACAAATGAGTACCACCCACTTTCATCTTGTTGCAGTCAATTTTCCCTGAGTTTTATCTTATTTTTAACAACTGTCTAAAGCTTTGTGGCATCACATGATGGGAAAAAACTGAGGAACTGAGTCACATATGATGGTGGACTTTCCATTTTCTATTTCCTATAGTTTGCCCAGCAATCCCATGAAAACATTACTACCATTGCCTCATTTAGTAGATGAAGAAGCCAAAGGCCTGAAAAGATAAAGGACTCCTACAACTTGTGTAGCAGGGTGTATCCGAGCAAATATGCAATCAGGCAGAAATGTTCTGAATTTCACTTTTGAATAGTGAGCGGCCTTTATACCATCAAAATAAAATTCATATTTGATTTCAGGACCAATCTTACTACCAAGTATGCAATAGCATCCAGAGTAGGCAAACTGAATAGGCTTTCTTAGAAAATCTGCACACACATTAATTATTTAATTATAAAATAAAACAAGTTTGTTTAAAATGTTATAAATCCTCAGAAATTATGAACTTCAAGGTCTGGGCATCTGGGGGTGCCCGAGTGGTGCAGTCATTTGTGTGGCTGACCCTTGGTTTCCACTCAGGTCATGGTCTCAGGGTCATGAGATTGAATCCCGCATTGGCTCCATGCTCAGCTGGAGGCTGCTTGGGACTCTCTCTCTCCCTCTGCCTCTGGCCTCTCCCATAAAAATAAATTAAAAAATATTAAAAAAAATTTTTTGGCATCTAACATCTGAAAGACATGGCCTAGAACTTACAAGGTTAAGTATGAATTTTACCTGTTTCATTGTGACCTGCATCTGAAGTACTGTTTTTATTATATTTTATATATGACTATGTATTATACACAAGAGCAAAAGCACAGAATTATAGATTTTATTGTAGCTAATGTATATAGCTATTTTCATGAAATGGTATTTTGTTTCCAGTTCAGAAATGTTCAAAGGATGAACATGAAATAGAAACAGGAGAGAAATTTTATTTAATCAGATAGTATAGATTCTAGCTTGTGAGCAATGTCAGATTGATTTCCACACCACATAACAAACCTAAATAACTAACATAGCTGAACACAGGTAAGCACCCTCCCTTGATCACCTGTTATGTCCTAACCACAATGCTCCCTTGCAAATGTGAGCACACTGGCTTAAATATGGGGGCTGTGATGAAGGCTTAAAGGAGTCCTCCCTGTCCCCATATGTCAGCTGGGGTGGCCGTGAGCACTGGACGGTGTGCTGCTACAGTGCCTTCACGCCTTTCTGCTGCGGTGTCCTAGTCCCAGGACACAGACCAAAATCTGGACATTATGGGAATCACTTCCCCTTGAGGGAAGTAGAAATAATGGTAACTGCTGGATTAATTCAAGGTGCTATTTGTGAAACTGCCATTCTGCCCTCTTCCAGGTCAGAGGATTGTTCATGCTCTCGAAATCATTCATTTTTAAAAAATTATTCCAACATAGAATTTTCACTTTTTCACTAACAGTTCTTCAGTGTCGCAGGGACCATGTCAACATTCCACATAACTGCAGGGAGTATCATTCACACGGAATGCAAGGCTAAGGGCTCCCTTGAGGTGTAAGCCATGTGGACCCCGATTTCTTTTTACCATATGATTTCACTTACATGCGGAATTTGAAAAGTAAATGAACAAACAACTGAACAAACAAACCCAAAGCAGAACTAGAGCCATAAATACAGAGAACAAACTGGTGGGTGCCGGAAGGGAGGGGAGAAGTGGGTGAAATGGGTGAAGGGGAGTGGGAGGAATTCCTGGAGGTATTCCCTTCCAGTTAGGGAATGAATAAGTCACAGGGATAAAAAGTCTGGCCCAGGGGACACAGTGTCACAGTTAGTAACAATAGTGTTGCACAGTGGCAAATGGCAATTACACTTGTGGTGAACATAGCTTAATGAATGCATAGACTTGCCAAATCCCATAGACATACGTTGTGTGTCTGGGACAAATGTAACGCTGGATATCAACTTTCTTCCATTTAAATATATTAAAATTTATATCAATCAATTCTTTTTTTTTTTAAGATTTTATTTATTTGACAGAGAGAAACACAGCCAGAGCGGAGAACACAAGCAGGGGGAGTGAGAGGGGGAGAAGCAGGCTTCCTGCTGAGCGGGGAGCCTTATGTAGGACTCAATCCCCACTCTCTGGGATCATGACCTGAGCCGAAGGCAGTCGCTTAACCAACTGAGCCACAGGCACCTCTAAATCACTCAATTCTTAATTAAACCATCACATTTTTCAAGTCTAGCGATATTCTAATTTTTGTTAAACACTATAAATCCATTCATAGCATATATTATAAGTTCACTTGTGATTTTGAGGAAAGGGTTACCCAACCTGGAAGAAATTCTTCTGAGTACAATGACTGATTTTTTTTAACAGACTTGAAGTTTGATTGTCATAAATGGACATGATTTCATGTACAGTAAAGCCTTAAATACTCTTACAAGTTTAGCACAAAAACACTGATCTAAGTGAGAGATCTTATCATGTACTTTCATGGTTCTAAGTGTTTGGATGTTTTTAATAGAGTAAAAGTAATTTATATGAATTACAGAGAAAATTAACTAATTTCCTATAAATTTGCCAAATAGATTCCAACAGCAGTCACCTATTGTGCCCCTTGCATATGCCTGCCACTAGGTCAGCACTGAACTTGATTCAATCTTAAAGAAAGGATAAAGATTACGGAAAACTCATTCTCCGTTTGAATAAATGCTTCATAAGAATCTACAGTGGATTCTTGGAATACACATTTTCATACCAAAGGGACATCCAAAGGAACGTGAAACCTATTTTAAGAAGCATAATTTGGCTGCATGTACAACAAATAAAGTGCCTCAATGTAAGGTAACATACAGACAGAAGAAAAACAGCAATATATTATTGTTGCATCAATCTAAGCAGAATATGCTGGGCTTTATTTTCATGTTGATTTTGGCATGAACCACAATACACTTTGGATCATTTTGAAAGATGATAATAGGAGAATTTGTGTTGGCAACAGGCCAAATAAAAGCTATGGATAAAAAAGCAGTAGCCCCAGTTGTTTACTTCTGTCTATAGAGGTTTTGCTAATCAGAGAGCTGTGGCAATTCCCACTGGAAAACACACTCTCTCTTAGCAAGGGGAAAAAGCTGGAAAAATCTAGGGGAAGCAAGAGGACCCATGAAGTGGTAACACAACTTCACACAGTGAAATTTGAAGTGGAGATAAATCCTGCTGGGCAGTTCCTTCTTCAGCCTCGGGGACACCCACACCATGGAAATCTGCACAGCCTTTGATAACTGCCTTAGATCTAATATGCTTTTAAGAATGCTTGCCAAGGGAGTCAACAAGTTCAGCTTCAAGAGTTGGCTTCTTCCCAAGCTGAGACTTTCTTTGCTCTCTTAGCTGCACTGGTTGCTGTTCAGACTTTTAGACTTTCCTTAGTGATTCAGAGGCCAAAATACAGGACTAAGAATACATACACATTCTCACACACAGCCATAACCAACAACATCCCACTCCAAATCCACCACTGTATCATACTTATAACAGCTAAAGAAAAACTACCCATCTTTTCCAGAATACCACCCTCACAGATCCTCTCCCATGTGGGCTGCCTGGAATGGACGGTGGCTTAAGTGCCCTCTGATAATCACTACCAATCTGAGAAGCATTGTTACTTCCCAGTGACATGTTCACTTGTCTTCCAAAGTATAAGGAAAATAAGAACATTTAGAGCAAGCTTAATTAAGCTAGAGTTATTCTCTATAATGAACAATCTTTTAATTTGAAGTTATGTCATCCCATTTGTACATTTAAAAAGTTCTTCTTTTAAAAAATAATGGTAGAAAATGAGTTTTTTCTTAATTGTTTTGCATTTTAAGTCATCATTTGGCCAAATTATGAAGGCTTCATTGATCATTTTTGCCATTTCTGATCTTACTTTTGTGGTGATTTGCCATAAAATTAAAAAGCCCAAAACCTATTTCAAAAGACCTAGAGACAAAAATTTGGCCTTCCAAACTTTCCAAATTAAGTATAGGAAACAAAGTGCAAGGAAGAAGAATGGACCTTTGTGAACTTGAGTTGTATATATGTATACAAGAAAACTGTGGAAAGGATGCATTGTATAAATTAAAACAGTTAGATGGCACTTTATTTATAAATATAGGTCAAATAATAAAGGTACTAACACTGAGAGTTGGAGTGGGTGGGTGTAAGGAACACACATTGTCATACCTCCTCAGAACAATGGATGCAGATACAAATATGCTTGATTCCCATTGTTAATGGCTATCAAAAGACCTGTCAGCGCACATTACTTCCACACCAAATTTCTATAGGTAGGAATTTACTTCAAAAGATAGTTATGGATATAGCCAATGACTGAGTTCCCAGGGGACTCTCCTTGGAAGTGTTCATATTATTAAACAGATCAGAAAGTACCCAGTGTACAGAAATAGGGAACTGGTTTTTAAAAAATCGTGGTCTCTAAAACAGAATATTACATAGCATAAATATGGCATTAAAATGTGTGATAATTTTGAAAGACTTTATTATATATTGCTAAGTGGGAAAAAAAAATAAACAGATCCAAAACCCTGTGTAGTAAGATTTAGAGAGCGCGCGAGAGAGACAGAGACAGAGACAGAGACGGAAACTAGATACGTAGAGAAACCTGAAAAATTATATAACAAATTAACAGCTAGGTGGTAAAATTAAAACATTTTCTTCCCCCCTTTTTTCTGATGAGTGTTATGAGTTCAATTCCCCCTAAAGGATAAATTGATGCCTTAAAGCCAAGCATCTCAAATTGTGATCTTATTTGGAAACAGGGTTATAACAGGTGTCATTATTTAGGATGACTTCTTATGTGAGTAGAGGGGGCTCTCAGCCCAACATGGCTGGTGCCCTTACAAGAAGCCATTGTGAAGACAGAGACACAAAGAAAAAAACATCTTGTGACAACAGAGGCATAGACTGGAGTGAAGCAGCTCCAAGCCAAGAGACATCGAGATCAACAACTACCACCGAAGGCTAGGAAGAGATAAGGAAAGACTCTACCCAGAGACTCAGAGGGAGCAAGGCTTTGTGGACACATTGATTTTGGACTTCCACCCTCCAGCACTGTGAGAGAATAAGTTTCTATTGTTTTAAGTTCCCAGTTTAGGTACTTTTCTATGTCTGCCCTGGGAAACTAATACAGTGATAACACATTCAGCAAAGCAGAAAAACACGAGTTCACAGTTCACTGAATTCATGAAAGAAGGTACCTATGTGACTACACCAGGACCTGCCCTTATGACTCTTCCCAATCCTCATCCCTAGCCCCCTTCCCAAAGATAAATACTATCATGATTTCTAACTTTCTAGTTTAGTTTTGCTGTTGAAAATGAATTCTTACCATTATTGAGGGAGAGTAGTAATATCTTAATATATGTTCTTTTACTTTTTAAAGATTTTATTTATTTATTTGATATATAGAGAGAGCACGGAGCCCAATGCAGGGCTGGATCCCAGGACACTGGGATCATGACCTGAGTTGAAGGCAGATGCTTAACTGACTGAGCCATCAGGTACCCCATATCTTACTGTATTTTCATTTTCACTTCCCTGACCACTAACTGGTACTTTCTCATGTATTCATTAGCCATTTGAGTACCTACACTGTGAGTCCCTAGTGATAAAAATACACTGGAAAAGAATGTGACAGAATAAGTAATTTGACAACAATAATATTAAATATAATAGTTATCAGAAAATACTGTTATTGCTGGAGTGCCTGGGGCGCTTAGTCATTAAGCGTCTGCCTTTGGGTCAGGTCATGATCCCGGAGCCCTGGGATCGAGCCCTGATTGGCAGGAGGCCTGCTTCTCCCTCATTCCCTCCCCCTGCTTGTGTTGCCTCTCTAGCCATGTTTCTCTCTGTCAAATAAATAAAATATTTTTTAAAAAGTATAAAAAATACTATTACTTGTAACACATTTTGGTGATATTTACCAAAATTAATATCATTATGATGTTTAACAAAAACAGATATTTAGAAGTAGGAGTGACACTCATACTACCTCATTCTTCTGTAAGAGTTAGTTTTATGAGATAAACTGTGTCAAGATATATAAAGCCCTATTGAAAAAAATGATGTTTATTGCCTAATATAATAATAATTTCAGAGTAGCATAGTTCCAGGTTTAATTCAGTGAACATCATTGGGACCATCTCTCCAGTGTTCAGCTCTACAGTGAAATACCTAGATAGGTTCTCTGCAGGTACATCACTAAGAAAGTCCCTTTCAAATTTATGGGAAAAATCCTGTCTATTAACAATGATTATTTTAATCATAATAATCATGACTAATAAGCTCATTTATTTGTTATCTGATGAATGCTTTGTATTTTGGGGAAATGAGGCCAGTGTCCTGAATGGAATTTCATATATATGGTACATTAGATATGGGGGGAAAAAACTAAGTAATAAGAATCTGGAATTAACGCCTAATTACATAAAAATTCCAAGTGTAAATTCCAGACATTAAGTTTTCCTCATACCCAAGTGGGTTGTTATCCAAATATGTAATCCAAAGATCATGCTTAAAATGTTATTTAACACTTTATTGTAGAACACTAATTAATGCTGTAGTCATACAGAGATAATCTTATTCCAAACTAGGAGTATTCTTTGAAATGAGAGCTCAATTCAGTATTTAAAAAAATTCCAAGATAACAGAATGAAAAGATTTATTAAAATATTTTTGGTAAAAGCTACATGGAAATATCTAGGAATGCAATTTTTTTAAACGAACATTTAACATTTCTTTATAAAATGAAAAATAAAGATTTTCTTGTAACGATTTTTTGTGCTAGAATTGCTTTCTTTAAAGTTCCCCCTGGGCTCATTGATGCTAAGTAACTATCACCCACACCAAGATTCTAAACCCATATTTGACAGCCTCTGCAGACACCCCGAAACAAAGGAACAGAAAACGAAGGCATGAAACACACACACACACACACACACACACACACACACACACACACACACTCAGACAGGTGCTGCCACTTTTACCCAGAGAGTAACTTGGCTGCTGTACCTCCTCTCTTCTTCCCTCAGGTTAACTCAACAGATGCTTCTCTTTTCTGACTTCATCTCTTGCTTTTCTTAAATCCCTGTATTCTTCTCCTTTTGGATATTTTACTCTATTCCCCTTTCACTAGGATCGTCCTTCCTCTTCCTTGTGATTCTTGGACCTTATGTGGGCTTCAGGATCTCCCCCATTCCCTACTGAGAGAGAGAAGGAAGTGGAGGCTCTAATGGAAAACAGCATTTGAGAACTAGTATTCTAGAAGGAACTTCCCATGCCTTTCTCTCCCGCCTTACATGGTTTTTCTTTCTCCCAGAAGTAAGAAGGAAACTCAAAAAAATGTTTCTTTCTCCCAGAAGTAGGAAGTAAACTCATTCACTCTGGTCCTGGTAGTTACTGATGAGCAAATGCTCAGTTAACTGCATGTTAAGGCTGATGGTCAGTTAACATTTCATTTGGGGCCTAGACATGATCCACTCTAAACTGAACAGAATCTGTTTCACCCTCTCTCTAACTATGATTAAATGCCATGTAATTTCTAAAAATGCCTTCTTAAAGACATGAGAATCATCAGGGAAGGGACCCGAGGGTAGCTCAGTCAGTTAAGCCTCTGACTCTTGGTTTCAGCTCAGGTCAAGATCTCAGGGACATGAGATTGAGTTGGGCTTTGCATTCAGCAAGGAGTCTGCTAAAGTTTTTTTTCTCCCTTTCTCTGCCCTCCCTGCATTCACTAATGGTCTCTTTCTCTTTCTTACTCTCTCTCTTTCTCTCTCTAAAATAAACAAATGCATCTTTTTAAAAAAAGGATCACCAGGAAAACTTAAATCAAAACCACAGTAATCTATCCACTCACACTTGTCAGAATGGTTATTATCACAAAAGACAAGAAATAACAAGTGCTGGCGAGGATCTGGAAAAAAGGGAATCCTTGTGTAGTACTGGTAAGAATGTAATTGATGCAGTCACTATGGAAAACAATATGGAGCCTCCCCAAAAAATTAAAAATAGAACATTCCTATGATCCACTCATTCCATTTCTGGCTATTTACCTGAAGAAAATAAAAATGTTAATTTGTAAAGACATGTACACCCCTATGTTTACTGCAGCATTGTTTCTAATAACCAAGGTAGAGAAGCAACCTAAGTGTCCATCAATAGGTGAATGGATAAAATAGTTTTGGTGAAAGCTATATAGAAATATATAGAAACAGACTTTTCACGAACATTTAACATTTCTTTATAAAATTAAAAACAAAGCCTTTCCTTGTAAAGATTCTTATACAAGAATCTTCTCTCTCTCTCTCTCTCTCTCTCTCTCTCTCTCACACACACACACACACACACAGAGGAAAATCACTCAGCCATAAAGAATAATAAAATCTTGTCATTTGTGACAATATGGATGAACCTAGGGTATCTTGATAAGTGAAATACATCAGTCAGAGTAAGACAAATACCATATGATTTCATTTATATGTGGAATCGAGGGAAAAGAAACAAACATACAAAACCAGAAATAGACTCATAGACACAGAAAACAAACTAGACTAGTGGTTGTCAGAGGGGAAGGAAGTGACAGAATAGGCAAAATAGGTGAGGGGGGATTAAGACGTGCAAACTCCCAGCTATACAATAAATGTCACAGGGATGAAAAGTATGCATAGGAATACAGTCAGTAATACTGTAACAACTTTGCATGGTAACAGATGGTAACCACACATCATGGCCAGCACTGCATAGAGAATTATCAAATCAGTATGTTGTACACCTGTCACTAATATAATATTACATGTTTAAAAAATAAAAATATAAATTTTAAAAAGCCTTCTTTCTCTCTTTAACTTTGACCAGTCAAAAAGTTACCATTAAACCCATGAGAAAGAGAATGGTTAACTAGCTTGTGTTTAGGGGAAAAAACACTTAAATGTTCTAAGTACTAGACTAGACTCTCCACATTTACTGTGATATTTGGTGAACCAGACTTAAGAGGGCAATAGAGTAATTATTCCACTTTCATAGATGAAGCAGCAGAAAATTGTAGAGGGTATTTTCTTACACTTATTTATTTTCCTGAAGAAGAGAGAGAGACAGCATGTAGCATGGAGGGGGAGAGGAAGAAGGAGAGAGAATCTCAAGCAGGCTCCATGTCCTAGTGTGGGACTAGATTGGGGCTGGATCCCACCACTCTGAGATCATGACCTGAACCAAAATCAAGAGTCAAACATCTCACTGACTGAGCCCACCCAGGTGCCCCTTTTCTTACACTTATAAAGTTCCTTAAAGAGTTGAACCAGGATTCAAATTCTCTTCTGCTCATAGGGTCTGCGTGCAACATTTTGTAATAAGATGTACACATTGAAATATTTAAATAAATCAAGTGAATCAATTTTAAAATGAATCATCTTGTAGACATTTATCAGAACAAATACTGCTTCATAAACACCTAGATGGTCTGGTTCAAATTTAGATCTTTCAGACTCCTTGCTATTCTCAGGAGCAAAGCCCACCTGTTCTCCTCAGTCCTACATCCCAACTGTCACATCCACACTTATCTACACATGCTACAAACACTTCTGGCTTCCTCAGGGCTTAAAGGAGCATACCTCCGTAGTATGACCCATGCAGGAAGGACAGACTTGGAGAAGACACCTATGTAAGTCCTGGAAGCAGGCTAAGAACAGTGAAAGCACAGAATCTAGGGTTCAGGTTTGTGGAGTGTGGTCTGAAACAGTGAGGGAAACTGGAAACTGGTTTGGCTCCTTTCTGGAAGCTGTCACTACCCTGTCCAGAGGCAACATCTTGGTCATAAGACAACCCAACGGTAGCCTTCTAAAGTAGTGCCTCTCAAAATTTAATTGCATTTGGGTCACAAAAGACTGGAGCACTGAGCAAGGACCCCTGTTAACCAGTTAAGCACTGTCTGAAGGTGGTGACGCCTATGCCTATGGCTAGCACCACTGCTACCCCCTCGTCCAAGCAAGCACAGAAGAACAGAAATACAGAGAAGATGAACTCACTGGGGCTATATAAGTATCGTCAGGGGAAAAAATACAGATAGAAAAGTTTCCTGGAAAGAAGCTCAAATAATGTGGTCAATTTAAGAGATCCTTTTTCTTTTTTTCTCCACAGCTATCGAACCCCATGGTTCTCTCTGTAGCATACATTGTTTTATCATCTCAGGTAGATCATTATTTGTTGGCTCTAAGTGACCTGGAGTGAGGAAAAGTACTAAACATACTTTGCAACTTAGCTCTAAGGAATTGTGGAGAAAATCCTGACTTGTAAGCTTGGGTTCTAGTCCTAACTTTACTGTTAACAAGCCACTCTGGGTAAGTCAAACTCCACCCTGGCTTTCCTTGTCTAGAATACCATGCTAATAGCAGAGGCCTTTACAGAGTGAGAAAAGTGAGATATGGATCAAATGAAAAAATATGTGTGAAATATAGATACTGGGAACCATACAATAGATTTATCTAGAAATCTATATGTATAAAAGGTGAAAAAAATTACTGTTCATGTGAAAGAAATTCCTTTTAACATTTAAACACTACAAATAGTGTTTAATTTTTTAACTTTTAAATATGGCAAATATTTGATGTTTTACAGCATCATTTAAAAAAATATTTCTGGTATTCGGGAACTAGGAAACAAAGAGAAGCACATTTAGGAAACCACTTTCCTTGGGGAATCATCCATAATGTTGGATTCTGCCTTCCTTAATTTTACACCACAGATAACACTACATAAAGTTACAAAAGACCAGTTAATGGAGTTGCATGAAACTTCTACTAAATTTAAATAGATTTTTAGAACCTTTAAGAATGATAGAGTGTCCTTCTGTATCTCTAACCACAGTGTTAAGCTAAAAATCTAATTTCTCCAGTATGAGATTGCTACTCCAGCTTTCTTTTGAGATCCATTGGCATGAAAGATGGTTCTCCATTCCTTCACTCTCAGTCTGGGTGTCTCACTAGGTTCAAAATGAGTCTCTTGTAAACAGCATATGGATGGGTCCTGTCTTTTTATCCCAACTGCAACCCTGTGACATTTTATGGATTATTCATGTTGAGAGTGATTACTGAAAGATATGATTTTTATTGTCATCCTGTTGCCTGTGAAGTCCTTGTTTCTATAGATTGTCTTTATAAATTTCTGCTCTATATCACTCTTGGGGTCTTTCTTCTTTTATAGAACACCCCCTTAATATTTCTTGTATGGCCGGCTTAGTTGTCACATATTCTCTCAATTTTTGTCTGTCTTGGAAGCTCTTTATCTCTTTATCCATTATAAATGACAGCCTTGCCAGATAAAGTATTCTTGGCTGCATGTTTTTCTCATTTAGTATTTGTCTTTCCAGCCCCTTTTGGCTTGCCAGGTCTATAAGGACAGGTCTGATGTTATTCTGATGTTCCTCCCTCTACACATAAGGAATCTGTTCCCCTAACTGCTCTTAAGATGGTCTCCTTGGTTTTAAGATTTTCGAGTTTTACTATTACATGTCAGGTTGTTGGTTTATTCTCCTTGATCTTGGGAGGGGTTCTCTCTGCCTCTAGGACACAAATGCTTCTTTCATGCTCATGGATCTGAAAAATAAACATTGTTAAAATGTCTATGCTGCTCAGAGCAATCTATACTTTAAGTGCCACCCTGATCAAAATACCAGCATTTTTCAAAGTGCTGGAACAAACAATCCTAAAATTTATATGGAACAAGAATGACCCCAAAATCACCAAGGAAATGTTGAAAAAGAAAAACAAAGCTGGGAGCAACACATTGCCTGATTTCAAGCTATATTACAAAGCTCTGATCACCAAGACAGTATGGTACTGGCAAAAAAACAAACATATAGACCAATGGGTTAGAATAGAGAGCCCAGATATAGACCCCCCCAGTCCGTGGTCAAATAATCTTCGACAAAGCAGGGAAAAATATCTAGTGGGAAAAAAGACAGTCTCTTCAATAAATGTTGCTGGGAAAATTGGACAGCTACACAGAAGAATAAAACTCAACCATTTTCTTCCATCATATAAAAAGATAAACTCAAAATGGATGAAATACATCAATGTGAGACAAGAATCCATCAAACTCCTAGAGGAGAACATAGGCAGTCTTCCAACGTCAGCCACAGCAACTTCTTTCAAGACATGTCTCCAAAAGCAAGGGAAACAAAAGTAAAAATGAACTTTTGGGATTTCCTCAAGATAAAAAGCTTCTGCACAGCAAAAGAAACAGTCAACAAAACAAAGAGGCAACCTGCAGAATAGGAAAAGATATTTGCAAATGACACTACAAAGGGCCAATATACAAGATCTATAAGGAACTTCTTAAACTCAACACCCAAAAAACAAATAAGTCAAAAAATGGGCAGAAGACATGAACAGACATTTCTCCAAAGAAGACATACAAATGGCTAACAGACACGTGAAAAAATGCCCATCACTAGCCATCAGGGAAATTCAAATCAAAACCATATTGAGATACCACCTTACACCAGTTAGAATGGCAAACACTGACAAGGCAAGAAACAACAAACGTTTGAGAGGCTATGGAGAAAGGGGAACCCTCTTATGTTGTTGGTGGGAATGCAAGTTGGTGCAGCCGCTTTGGAAAACACTGTGGAGGTTCCTCAAAATATTAAAAATAGAGTTACCCGGGGCACCTGGGTGGCTCAGTTGGTTAAACAACTGCCTTCGGCTCAGGTCGTGATCCCGGAGACCCGAGACTGAGCCCCACATCGGGCTCCCTGCTCGGTGGGAAGCCTGCTTCTCCCTCTCTCACTCCCCCTGCTTGTGTTCCCTTTCTGGCTGTGTTTCTCTCTGTCAAATAAATAAAATCTTAAAAAAAAAAAATAGAGTTACCCTATGACCTAGCAATCGCACTACTGGGTATTTACCCAAAGATACAGATATAGTAAAAAGAAGGGCCATATGTGCCCCAATGTTCATAGCAGCGATGGCCACAATTGCCAAACTGTGGAAAGAGCCAAGATGCCCTTCAACAGATGAATAGATAAATAAGATGTGGTCCATGAATACAAAGGGATATTACTCAGCCATCAGAAAGGATGAATACCAAGCTTTTGCAGCAACATGGATGGGACTGGAGATTATGTTGAGTGAAATAAATCAGGCAGAGGAAGTCAATTATCATATAGTTTCACTTCTTTGTGGAACATAAGGAATAGCATGGAGGACATTAGGAAAAGCAAAGGAAAAATTGAAGGGGGTACGAATCAGAGCAGGAGATAAACCATGAGAGACTATGGCTTCTGGGAAACAAATAGGGTTTTAGAGGGGAGGGTGGTAGGGGGATGGGTAAGCCTGGTGATGGGCATTGCAGAGGGCATGTACTGCATGGAGCAACAGGTGTTATACCAAACAATGAATCATGGAACACTGCATTAAAAACTAATGATGTACGGTATGGTGACTAACATCACATAATTAAAAAAAAAAACAAACAGCTTTTTAGGGCACCTGGGTGGCTCAGTTTTTTAAGTGATTGCCTTAAGTTCAGGTCATGATCCTGGAGTGCCACGATCCAGTGTTACATCAAGCTCCATGCTGAGCAGGGAGTCTGCTTCTCTCTCTGACCCTCCCCCATTCCATGCTATCTCTCTCTCCCTTTCATTCTCTCTCAAATAAATGAAATATTTTAAAAAATAGCTTTTTAAAAAATCTCCACAATTCAATAAACACCATATATGTGTGAGAGAACTGAAAATAGCTTATATACTTGCCCAGAAATAAATTTTTTAAAGTCACCATTTAAGATAGGATGTACTATTCTTTCTAGAAATATCACCAAAGGCAAGGGAAGCAAAGGCAAAATGAACTATTGGGACTTCATCAAGATAAAAAGCTTTTGCACAGCAAAGGAAACAGTCAACAAAACCAAAAGACAACTGACAGAATGGGAGAAGATATTTACAAATGACAAATCAGATAAAGGGCTAGTACCGAAAATCTATAAAGAACTTATTAAACTCAACACCTAAAGAACAAATAATCCAATCAATAAATAGGCATAAGACATGAACAGATATTTTTGCAAAGAAGATATCCAAATGGCCAACAGACACATGAGAAAGTGCTTGACATCCTCAGCATCAGGGAAATACAAATCAAAACCACAGTGTGATACCACCTCACACCAGTCAGAATGGCTAAAATTAATAAGTCAGGAAATGATAGGCATTGGCGAGGATGCAGAAAAAAGGAAATCCTGCTACACTGCTGGTGGAAATGCAAGCTGGTGCAGCCACTCTGGAAAACAGTATGGACATTCCTCAAAAAGTTGAAAACAGAGCTACTCTATGACCTAGCCATTGCACCACCGGGTATTTACCCTAAAGATACAAATGTAGTGATCTGAAGGGGAACATGCACCTGAATGTTTATAGCAGCAATATCCACAATAGTCAAACTATGGAAAGAACCTAGATGTCCATCAATAGATGAATGGATAAAACAGATAAATGGATTTATATACAATGGAATACTAAGCAGCCATCAAAAAATCCCCACGAAATCCTGCCATTTGCAATGATGTGGATGGAACTAGAGGGTACTATACTAAGAAAAAAAGTCAATCAGAGAAATGATTGATCTCTCTGATATAAGAAATGTGAGAGGCAAGGTGGAGGATTGTGGGGGGGTAGGGAGGGAGAAAATGAAACAAGATGAGACTGGGAGGGAGACAAACCATAAAGACTCTTAATCTCAGGAAACAAACTGAGGGTTCCTGGGGTGTGGGGTGGAGGCACAGGGTGGCTATAAACACTGGAGAGGGTATGTGCTATGCTGACTGCTGTGAATTGTGTAAGACTAATGAGTCACAGACCTGTACCCCTGACGCAAATAATACATTATGTGCTAATATTTTTTTTAATAACAGTGGACCAACAATCTAAAAAAAAAGGTAGGATGTACTAAGGTTTTGATTATATATTTTCCTAATTTAAAGGAAGAACGGAATATTTTTCTTTTTCAGTTAATCGTTAGACATGTAGTTTCTTATTTCTGTTCAATCGTTTTAAGCTTAAAAGATCACCCTTTAGGGTTCCCTTGAAATTGAAATTTCTAAAAAAAAATGAAGC
This sequence comes from Spilogale gracilis, assembly GCA_004023965.1. NCBI lineage: Eukaryota > Metazoa > Chordata > Mammalia > Carnivora > Mephitidae > Spilogale > Spilogale gracilis. The sequence goes on from PITA01000753.1 coordinate 138,610, forward strand.
AGATGCAGACCTTCTGAATACTTACTCCAAATACTCACCTTCTATGTAATTTTCCTGTGTATATCAATATTTCTGTCCTTGCTATCACCTGACATTTATTACATAATCAGTTAATAAGGGCAATAAGTCCTATGTAAATAAAATTCATATAAAACTAGATCTCATTTAAAACAAAAAATGTAAATGATTTTGTATGAAAATATTTATCCTATAATCACTGAATTATGAGTATATGATAGGCCTTATATAAATATATTTAATTCTTCCAAATCTTGAATCCTTGGTTTTTGCTATTCCATTTTCAGTAGGGCTTCAGAATCTCAACCAAAGACATCCATATTGGAGTCTAAGGTTGCAACCAATGTGGCTACTGAATGTTTGAAATGTGGCTAGGAAAACTGAAGAACTGAATTTTAAATTTTATTCCATTGTAATTAAGTTAAACTTAAAAATTGATAATCATTCAATTATTAGAAACACTAAGTGTGCTTGGAACAATTCTGATATGTTAGTCTACTTTTTCAACTTGCTCACTTTAAATTAAGATCAAGTATTTCAGGTAAAATTTCAACACCTGAATGGAGACCTTTTTGCTATGAGTTGCTTTGGATTCAAAGACTCAATACCAGAAAATTTATAAAATATTTCATTGATGATTACTAATATTGATTATATATTAAAATGGTAATATTTTAAATATATAGATTAAGTAAAATGTTATTCAAGACAATTTCACTTATTTAATGTGACTCCCAGAAAATTTAAGATTACATATATGGCTCATACTGTATTTACACTGGACAGCATGGGTGTGGAATGGCTAACTTTAGAGTAAAATCTAATGTGTCTGACTCCCAAGTTGGTTATTTCCATCAAGACTAAGCTGATTCTCAGGGTATGAATCATTTGCATTAATCATTTCTCTTCAGGTTAAAGAAAAAAATGAATAATGAATTTCAGGATGAACTGGGGGCATCATTGTGATAGATTTGTATTCTGTCCTTTCAGTGTCACTCGGGTATGCTTAAGCAATATTAAACGGCCCAATACTATTTTGGTTTTGTTATTCTTAGATCTATTTCTTTGCAAAATGTTATTTTCTATTTTTTTTCCCCTTGTTCTTTGACTACGAATTTTCTTCTTTCTCCAACCCTACTACAGATGTGCTTCCCTTGGCAGACCCTTCTTCTGTAATCTCCTTCTATATCTTTGGTATTTATATATTGTGTGCCAGGATCCTCTAGCATCAAGTAGAAACTATCATCCATTTAGCACCTGCCAATCATGTATAATCAGCCATACCATTTGTCCAAGTGATTCTCAGAGAAAAGCAGAAAGACAGAATATAATGGCCTTTCCACAAATACTTCAGCTGCTCAGAGGCCTTTCATTCTTTTTGTTTTGTTTAGCTTCTGTTTTTGGCAATACCCTATATGTTCCACGTGGTTAAGTGAATATAGGTGTTATTTCCATTTTTAATTTATTTTGGCTCAAAAGTTAGAATGCACATTAATTAATTCTATAGCTGTTACTATCTGCTAAAAATGGCAAGAGGAATCACAGCAACAAAAATTCTGAAATACAGTATATTAAATCAAGAGTGAAAATATTCCATCTGCCAAATCATTTATTTCTGAATGAAAGTACATTACAGAATGTTCACAAAAAGACCTTCAAGGGCTCATCATTATAAGCGACTTCAAGACATTAGCCAGTAGGGCGGATTTTGTTTTTCATATATTACCATTTTGTAAGAAGACTGCTGTTTATAGTAAAAAAAAAAATTAACATTAGAGTATACTCCTATATCCATTTAAAAGGTCTCAATAATTGTTTTCATCTTGATATAATAACCAAGGTTAAGACACAATTTTAACTTATTGACTACTTTTGTGCTTTAAATATTTTGTTTTAAGTTCTTTGAATTCTCTTTGTGTGTTTATTTTCATGCCAGAATATCCATGAATCATATAGTCAAGGAAATTTAGAAGTTCCACAGATAAATTTACTTACAGAGCTTCGAGTTTTATAAAGAAACCAACATAAAGTACCGTTACTTTTTAATAAAGGTTATCTAAATCAACTTTTAAAAAATTTAGAGAACTTCCCAAAATGTAGACAGATTTATTCCTTGGGGAAAAAACCCCCCACAAAACTGGACTGTTAAAGTGCTTAATTTAACAAGAGAAGAAGAAACACAATATGCAGGTCCCCAGTGGCAGTATTTAGAGACTCTGTTGGGACAGCTGGTTTACTATTCCCAATAGCAAGCTCAGGAGCTGGTCTACTTCATGTGGCTCTGACAAATACTCATTTCAGTACTCAAGTCACTGTGTCTTTAATGTTATTCTGAAAATAACTCTATGCAGCAGAGTCCTTCCCTGAGAGAAAAGCACAGAACAAATGCTTGTCTTAATACAGGATGGGCCAGTCATGCCAAGACCCAGGCATTCCATTTTTGCCTTATTCACATGCTGATCTTTTTGTGAAAACATAAACCCTCCATTCTACTCCAAGCTGACACCTCAATCTATACATCTTCAAGAAGAGACAAACAAGAAATATCAGACCTGGAAGTATTTTGTAAATTAAAAAAATATATATTTCTCACATTCTACCATTTTACTAGGGATGTTCTTCTAAAATCAAACATAGGTCTTTTTTTAAAAAAGAGAAATGAAAACCATAACAATGACATACAGAACGCCAGAGTTGACCTTGTGCCCAGCTCCTTGTGCAATCTCATTGTTTGCTCCTGAAATGAGGATTCTAACTATGCTTCTCTGAGAAGGTCCAGCAATCCCCCCTTATCCGTAGTTCTCCTTTCTGTGGTTTCAGTTGTCCATAGCCAGCCATTCGGGAAACAGATGATCCTGTATGTCAGAAGGTCAACAGAAGTCTGACACTACATTACAAAGCGTATGTCACTGACCTCACTTCATCTGATCATGTAGGCATTTTATCATCTCACATCAGCACAAGAAGAGGAAGGGTAATTCCAGGACAAGAAGACATTTTGAGAGAGACAGATCAGAGTCACATAGCTTTTATAATAGTATATTGTTATAACTATTCTATTTTTATTATTAGTTGCTGCTGTTAATTTGTACCTGTACCTAAAATTTGTAAATTAAACTTTATCATAGGTATGCAAATATAGGAAAAACATAGTGTATACAAGGTTCAGTACTATCCAGGCATCCGCTGGGGGATCTTGGAATGCTTTCCTTGTGGATTAGGGGCCACTACTGTACTGTCGTGGAAATCCAGTAAAGAAAAAAAAAAAAAAAAAGAATTCTTATGCCATTTGTTCCCTAATCCCCAATGTCTACTGAATATAAATTTGAATTTTTAAAGTTACTAGTGGCCTATACTTAGAAAAAATGTAGAATTTCTTGAAAGCTATTTATTTAAAGTGCATCATAAATGTTTTAGGGTCTATGGTTTTTCTTTTAGAATGTGAAGAAAGCTACACAGAACTTCTCAGCTGAAAAATGCCCTAAACACATATTTTGAATTACACTGCATATAATTTCAATGGATTTATGAATTTATTGAAAGAGACTTTCCCAAGGGTAGCAGATATCAGCTTGAAAAACTCATGAACTGTATCACTCTCATGAGTGTTCACTGTAGTAGTCTACAACTTTTATCCACTGTAGAGTGTATGAATGGGAATTGACCATCAGTGGCTCCATGGAAACTTTTTTTTAATTTGATTTGTACTACTGTTTCTCAGCATGGAAGATTTAGGGTTTGTTCCTCAAATTTACTTATTTTAAATGACTCAACCATGTGTTTATTTTTAATTATATCAATAGTTATTTTAAATGGATTTTTTAAAAATCATGTTAATAATTAGTAGATAGAAGACAATAAATCTCTCTATAAATTTAAGGATAATCCATTTTGATTATTAATCACGAAACTGAAAAAAACAGGCCAAGATCAATAATACAGAGACATTCACTATACCCATGACAAAACGGAAAATAAGGTACATCAATAATTAAGCCAAGAGAGATCAATAAATAATGTTTCTATAGATTTCCCCCCATCTTTCCAAATTCTAGATTCTGGTGTGCCCCAGGATTTATTCTTCACACCTCTTCTCTTATCCATCAATATTTATACCCTATGTAATTGTATCTGGTTTCATTTTATTTATTTTTTTTAAGATTTTTTTTTTTATTTATTTGACAAAGAGAAACACAGCCAGAGAGGGAACAGGAGGAGTGAGAGAGGGAGAAGCAGGTTTCCTGCCCAGCAGGGAGCCTGATGTGGGACTGGATCCCGGGTCTCCGGGATCATGACCTGAGCCAAAGGCAGTTGCTTAACCAACTGAGCCACCCAGGCGCCCCCCCTGGTTTCATTTTAAATGACACCTGTACATTGGGCATTTCAAATTACTGTCTATAGCCCCTATCTTGCTTTTGAATTCCAAACTCATGTGTCTACTAGACTCCTCCATTCAAATATCTAGTATGTATCTGGAATTCATATCCCATTTCCCTCTCAGAACCTGCTCCTCTCCAGGTTTTCCCTATTTCAGTAAAAAAGTATCTCTTCTTGAGGCACCTGGGTGTCTCAGTCAGTTAAGCATCCAACTATTAATTTCAGCCTCTGAAATATAATCATGATCTCAGGATTGTGAGATCACGCCCTGCATCAGGCTCCACGCTGCATCAGGCTCCACGCTGAGTGTGGAGCCTGCTTAAGATTCTCTCCCTCTGCTCCTTTCCTACCACTTGTGCTCACACTCTCTCTAAAAAAACAGAAAGAAAAAAAGAAAAAAGAAAGAATCTCCTGTTGCTAAAAGCCAAAACCCTCGGTGTCTCATCAGGAAAAATGTATGAGCTCTACTTACAAAACACACACACTCTGACCATTTGTCCTCCATACAGCAGCCCGAGCAGCCCGAGTCAAACCACCGTAACCTCTCATCTGCATTGTGGTTGTGCAAAACCTCTCAATTTGCTGCCTGTTTACCCTTGCTCCATATTCCCCACAGAGTAGCCAGAGGAATACTTTCTTTGAGGTTTGTTTGGTTTTTTTTTTGCCCAAAGCCCTCCATTAACCAGATGGCAAGTTAGCCATATGGCTTGGTAGTAAATAAAACTATAGAATATCTTTTTTTTCTTTCAAATTCAGAATACATTTTTGCCATCCTGGTAATTAGTCTTTGAACTTACTATAAGCCTTGTTATTCCAGTCTGAAATGTAAATGAAAAAAAGACCTATCTTTAAAATAACTGTCAAAAAGAATAATGCTATTTATCTTTTGAAATCAGCAATGGATATTAATTACATGAAAACGAATAAAATTATCTGACACTTAAAAAAATAAATAAATGAAATCAAAAGGCATGACAATGACAAAGGCCTATACGATGTGACTCCTAATAACTGTTTCGGTCTTCTACCACTTCAACTACTGCGCCCTCCTAGCTACTCTGTTCCAGCCCCAGTGGCCTCTTACATGTTCCTTGAACACATCAGGCTGCTTCCACTGCAAGACCTTTGCTCTTAATGCGGGTTCTTTCCCCAGATTTGCATTTCTTACTCTTCCTTTCCCTTAGGTCTTGGATAAAATATAACCTCATGAGTAAATTCTTTCTTCACATCCCTATATAAAAGTTTTCTGCCTCACTCTTGCACTCTATTTTCTCTATCTTGTTTAATCACCATCTGAAATACTGTGTATCTATTTATATGTTTGAGTACTGTCTCAGCGCTTCTGGGAAGGTATAAATGGAAAGAGAGCCGACATTTGGGGTTGATTGCGTTTCATTTCCTGTTTTCCCTCCAGTGCTTATGACAGTTCCCAATATCTGGTGGATTCTCAAAAAACAAATAAACAAAAAAACAAAACAAAAAACCCACTGTTGTTTAATGATACAGTGATATTAGTTCAGTGAAGAGAACATAATTTAGGGGAGTGAGAGAATGAGAAATGGGTTAGAAGCTGTCGAGTCAACAATGGTGACAGATGATAACAGCACGGACCAGCATGGCAGGGGGGAAGATGGGGTAACTGCCTATCTTTAAGATGCATATTTATAGTGCCAACTGTATATTCTGTTATATTAGACTGAGACACAGATTTAGGACTAGAGTAAGTGTGCATGGATGGCCATGTCATAAAGTAGAGCAACTAGCAATAGAGGAAGAAGTGTTTGCCAGGAGTTGGAGGAAATCACAATTCCTGCTTGGGATATTGTAGAAGTCTATTAGACATCAAAGTACAAATGTCAAGTATGCAGTTTGATATCTAATCCTGGACTCAAGGTTGTGCTCATGGCTGAAGAGGTCATTGTGTGGGCATCAATATACATAGATGGATTTTAAAGTTGTGGGACCAGATAAGATTTTTCTAAGGAATGAGTGCATGTAGAGGAACAGGACCAGGAGTAGACCCTGGGATAATCTAATATTTGTGGATACGGGTAGAGGAAAAGAAAGCTAAAGAGACAAAGAAAGAGTGGCCAGTGAGGTAGAAGGTGATTTCATAAGGGGGGAAAAACTGTCTCAAGAAGACGCTAATTATGTCAATAAGAGAGAATTAATTTTCTATCTTCACTAGGCTGCAGGTAGATGCAGTAGATTTGGTAATGGGAAGATTAGATAATTGTCTGATAGCTTCTAATTACCCAAGAATATAGGAAATCTGATCATCAGCTAAGAGTTGGGGGGCGAATGGCTGCTACTGGAGGAGAGAAAGAAGGTATTTTTCTCACTCCGGAAAATAAGAAAGAAAATTTACTAGCTAAATATGAAGTGTCTTATCTTTTTCAGCTTTAGAATTCAAACACGTATCTCATTTTCCAAGGCGTTCCATAAACATTAAATCATATAAAAGATGAACAAAGGATGCAGAGGAGTTTTAGGGAAGTGAAAATACTCTGTATGATATTATAATGATGGATATATGTCGTCATGTATTTGTCCAAACCCACAGAATGTACACCACTAAGAGTTAACCCTAAGGTAAAATATGGACTTTGAGTGATTATATGTCAATGAAGATTTATCCTCAGTTAAAAAGAAACATACCACTCTGCTGAGAAATGTTGACAGTAGGGTAGGCCATCCTTGTTTGTACCTTCCTATACTTGTGCTTGCAGTTACCGTCTACCTCCTCTAGTCATCTCATGTCTCACAGTTCACAGCAACATACTTACCAGGATGCCTAAACCACCACTGGAATACTATTTTCCCCTTAATTCCAAAACCCTTAATTACTCTTTATTTTTTCCCAATTAAAGTCCAAACTCTTTGGACTTGTATTTAGTGCACTTTGGAATCTAAAACAAATTTTTCCTTAAAGCCCACTTCTCCAGTCATACCTAATACAAACTATAGATCATGTCTCTGTAAATATGCCACATGGACTTCCATCTCTATGCCTTTGCTTATGCTGCTCCTTCCAGTCTGATTGTGCTTTCATCAAAACACACACACACACACACACACACACACACACACACACACACACACGTCCTCTCCCTTGACATCCTGTCTGTCCATTTAAATAGTGCTACTTTCTACCTGAAACTTCCCTATAGATGTATTACAAAATGTTCTCTGGCTTCTTTGAAATCAAGTAACACTAGTTTTATTATTCCCATGTTATTCTGAATTTACAAAGAGAAAACCCAGGCCAACACACATTCTGCCAGTTAATAATTATATGACCATGAACAATTCATTTTGAGGTCTCCAAGACTCACTTTACATACCTGAAACATAAGGATTGTAAAGATTAGTAAATTAGAATCCAGGCAAAGTTCCTATCCATATAATCAATACTTGTCAAAATTCTTCTGAATAAATAATTATTAATACATAAAATGAAATAGTTCTGCATTGGAGATAGAAAATTCAGAATTTGTTTATTATTTGAGAATCTGGAAAGCAATTTTAACAGATGCAATCCAGCAGTTTAAAGTCTATCAGAAGTAAGAACAACAAGAAAAGGCACATTGTAGGCATCTACTAAACTTGTAAACAGTTACAAGGAACGGAAATAGTACAAGTTATCAACTAAATAGCATCTAGAGAAATTGCATGATAACTAGAACATTTCTTAAAAGGTCCTCTGTTATAGCAAAAAGAAACATACCACATATCTTTGATATAAATACAACACCCAACATCTTGACTTAAAAATGAAGGCCCAGGGAGGGAAGGTTTGTGGGGGTATGGATGAACTAGATAAACAGGATTAAGAGGTACAAATGTCCATTTATAAAGTAAGTCACAGAGAAGAAAAGTACAGTATAGGTAATAATATAGTCAATAATACTATAATAGCATTGCAGGGTGACAGATGGGGCCTACATTTAGCGTGGTGAGCACTATAGAATGCACAGACTTGCTGAATCAATATGTTGTACACCTGAAACTAATATAACACCACATGTTAATTTTAATTCAATAAAAAACAGTGAAGAGGCTCACTGACAAATTATTTTATCTTCATGACATCAATGAATCCATCCTAGTGATACTTTAATGGGTTGACCAGTTGGTTGGCAATGTGAAAACACAGCCTTGTCTGGGCCATAAAACAATTCCCCAACACAATCAACTTGGTAAAAAATAAAAAATTTCTAAACGGATGTGTGGAACTCCCACTCCTCAATCTGTTGTGTTGGAATCGTAGGCACATGCTATACATTTTTCAATGTCTTTGAACTAGGTCTTTCTTCCCTTCAATTAGGGAATGCTTTATCAAAGACAAAATGGAACTTTCTGATGGAAATTTCTCTGATGCACTAAACTCAGGGTGAAATGGGAGCAACAGATACAAGGATGAGTGTCCAGCTGTACACACAGAAAAAGGAGTTGAAGGAAGCAGTCTTCTGCTGTGCAGTCCACCTAGTTGGGGTTCAAGGGGGGCAGAGAAAAGAATCCAAGTGCGTAGACATCAACTGAAAATGGAGAGGAAGCTGGAAGCAGAGATTACTAGGCTGACTGCAGAGGCTGGACAGGGATGCCACAGAGCTCAGAGGGGAGAGCGCTGGCCAGATTTTTCCATAATGATTGCCTACTAGACCGCAGTGGATAAAAAGAGCCTAATTTATACTCAAAGTTAGTTTATCATCTCTTTTCTTAGCTTATTATCTAAAAAGTGCTACTTCTAAAGTTACACGGTTCACCAACTTTTTTTTTACATCGTTGTTCAAAACTTAGCAAAAAAAAAAGAACTTTATTAAAATGGATTTACTGTAGTTTAAGATCCAATTATTTAGATGGAAAATTCAAAGTAGAGACTGCGGGAAAAGAGCATAAGACAAACAGAACCTGAACTGACAATCAGTAATTCTAGAAAAACTCCTGTGGAGGGACCAAAGAAGAGAGATTAAAAGAAATTAGATCTCCCTGTGAAAAGGGCTTTCGCTTTTAGCTAATAAAAATAGTCTTTCAAATAACCTTTTCAAAAACTTGAGCTTCCAGGGCTGAGCAGCTTGCCTTTATACCCTCCTACATTCTCACTAACTTTATAAAATCTGGGGAAAGGCATGCCAAAGAAACAATTAGTTTATACTCCACTCAACAGAAGGGGAGTGAGGTAATGCAATCTGTCACTGAAAACGGAGACTGAGTGAAGCTTGTTTGCTGTTGTTTTGTTTTTTCATGATAAACTTTTTTTTTTCGCCAAAAAAAAGTGGGGATTTGTTATTTATCTTAAATATACAGACTTGGCACCGTTAAGGGCAAGGAATTTGTTTCCCTGTTAAAACTAACAGTAAAGAATGATTTGAAAATCTCAGGAATTAGGATCGTTCTCTAATCTACTGAATGAATCTACCCAGGATGATCGCAAACACAAGTCAATTTCAACATTTTTTTTTTTTTTGCCTCAGGCCTCTACTGATTCTTATATAATTACAAGCTCTATTGACTTTATATGAGGCACCAGTTTTTTGACAACATTTGAGGATTTATAAAAAGTGATCTGGCATCCTCCTGTGGAATCCCTTTCAAAAGTATGCTTGTGAAAAAAAGTGTGATTCCTTCACCAGAAGGCCCCCTTAATTCAAGACAAACGAAATCCCTGGACTTTTAGATGGGCTTAGTCTTAATTCACTGCAACATGTGTCCGAGCTCAGCTATTGAGCATGAAGCTCATTGATAGAGTGGCTTCAGGATAGGCACACACGAGATGATCCCCTTCCATCTGGGACCAATGTAGCTGGCATTTAACTGGCATGGCTTAAAGGTAAACTTTGTGATAGCAGAAAAACCATATATATTTATTTTTATTTGTTTTTAAGATTTAATTTATTTCAGAGAGAGAGAGAGCAAGTGTGAGTGGGGGGCTTGACAGACAGGGAGAAGCAGACTCCCCGCAGAGCAGGAAGCCCAACATGAGGCTGATCCCAGGACCCCAAGATTATGACCTGAGCAGAAGGCAGATGCTTACTTAACTGAGCCACTCAGGAGCCCCTAAACTATATACATTCTAAAATAAAACTAATTCTCCCACAGAACAATTTTGTGGTCATCAAAAAGAATATTTTGAAGACATTTCAGTGACACTGAAAAATGTTCATAATAGAATAGTTAGAAAGGTGGACAAAACTGTGTATAGCACTGATCTCAACTATTTTAATTATATGTTAAAATATTTTTAATTATAATTTTTAATATATTTTAAAATATTTTTATTTTTAAATAAAATTTAAAAATAAATAAAATAACTGGCACTAGTTCAATATTTTATAATATTCAGATGAGCCTTGGAGGAAAGCATATGAGGAAAACATTATTACCTTGTGTTTCCATACGTGTTTTTGTGTTACTTCTAAAACACCACAACCTGCCATCAGAAGAGTCCAGGCACAGAAAAATTTCACAGTACTTTCTTTTCTCCTTATTCACCTATTCAAAAACTTACAGTGGCTTCTTCCTGATTTCCATATTAAGATTACTTTCTGCTTAATCACTGATGTTGATATTCTAGCTCCAACATCTGAGGTCATGATTTCAGACTCCTACTTACTGACCACACTTCTAGCCCATCCAACTCGCACTGAAGTTATCTCACTACTACTGCTCTTGGTGCTTTTAAAGGCATCCAGGTGGTTGTTTAAAGACATCCAAGTAATTGTTTACCTGACATGAATTCTCTTCCAAGTCAATTTCTTAACTTCCAGGAATCATCAATTCAAGCACTCTCTTGACTTAGTCCCTTACATTCTTTGGTCTATTTGGTTTTGATGGGGTCTACCTGAAAAATCCAAACTTGAATTGACCCATTTCTCTGCTTTCTTCACACTTTCACCTGGTGTGGATATCACCATGGGCTGGGCTCATGCAACCCACATTTGCAACTCTCTCTCTCCTTTCTTGCCCTTGTTATAGGGAGGTTAATACTCACATCCCTAGATTCTCTTTACTTTCTAAGTTTCAATTGGCATAATTCTGCCCAGTGACACATAACAGGAAGTTTCTGAAAAAGCTTTTGCTTTTCCGATTAAAAAAAATTTATCTACACTTCCCTTCCTTCTGCCACCTTTAAGTGCAAAACATGATGCCTAGACTTTCGGCTACCATCTTTAATCTGGAGCAAAAGGCCAAAGAAATCACCAAGACACCATTACTGAACACATGGGGAAGCTCAACCTATTCCTGAAGCCACCAGTGACTTCTTAGCATCTGCGGAAAACAAAATTACTATTTCTTTATTAAAAAATATTTATTTATTACTTAGTTTAGAGAGAGTATGTGTGGGCACACATGTGGGGAGGGGCAAAGGGAGAGGGAGAGAGAATCTTACCAGCGCTCCACACTCAGCAACCAGCCCAATGCTGAGCTACTTCTCAGGACCCTGAGATTATGACCTCAGTTGAAATCAAGAGCCGGACACTTAATGGACTGAGCCACCCACTGAGCCACTGTTACTTTAAGCCACAGTAATTTACCTTTTTCTTACCTGGAGAAGAAAGCCGCAGAGTAATATTTCTGGTCTGCTGAAGGAATTCCACTATCCAAATAATAATTAACAAAAAATAAGTCACCATCAGATTGTGACAACAATATAACTTCTATGGGTATTGCCTTGCAATCCTGATCCTTCCTTTCCCTTCTCAGGTCATTTTCTAGGTTTCCATGGGGGCTATTTTACTTTACTATATTTTTTTGAGTTTTGTTGTTATTTTCAGGGGAGCTATTTTAAGCCTCCATTTTATCAACCCCATCAGTCAATAATTTTCCTTCCTAATTTATAGAGAAAGTGGCAACTGTCAGTGTCTTGTCCCCTTTGTTCTGCCTTCTGTCCCTCTCCCCCATGTCCTTCCCATCTCACCAGGGACGGATCCAGATACTTGTCTTATTTGACCGAGCAACATAATTCCATACAGTTCCTCACATTTTCCTTTCACCTTAAATCTGAGTCCTTTTCCAGAATACCCTTCCTTAACCTCATGTATCTCTTTAATGCTAGTGTTTTCCACTGTTCTGTTGTACACCCTCTTCTCATCTTTCACTTAGGGGTTTCCTTGTATTTGTACCTGACTGCTTACTAGAAATCCCCATGTCACAGCCTCAACTTGATACATTTAAGGTTCGTGAAAACTGTCCCAACTTGGGATCCTGTCTTGTCCCAAATCTCCCAGGATGCTTATTATCTCAGTGAAAGATATTATCTTGTACTCAGTTACTTGTGCCAGAAATTTGGCATCATTTTTCATTCCTTTATCTCCCTCCAACTTCACATGGACTCCTCATCTACTCTTGTCATTCTACCACTCCTAAGTCTCAGGATTCTAGATACTTTTCTCTGGCTTCACTGATATTTTCTAGAATAGACCCTCATCAGCTTTCTCCCACATTATTACCATAGTCATTTAATGAGACATCTGTCTTAGTCTTCTCACCTCCAGCCCATTCTCCACCAACCACACAAAGTGATCATCATTTGGTATTCTCTCTCTCCCCAGCTCAAAGACTTAAATGACTCCTAATAGAGCTGATAAAGTAAAAAGTGTGATCTGTTCCCTGCCAACTTCTCCAAGCTGATCCCTTGCTCTTCTTTCCCACTGACACCTGCTACTGAAATTTCCCTAAATTTCATTTAGTATGTATACCCCTGTCATGCTCTCTTTCCCTTCCAGGCCTTCATACATGCAATTCAGCTTTATATGGAAATCTTCCTCTCTAACACCCTCACACTTCCTGGACTCACTAGAATTCCCACTTTACATCTTCCAGGAATCTCTGCTAACCTCCAGATTCTGCTTCAGTAGTCCTTCTTTGTGGCGACCATATTACCTCTATTTCTTCTTGTTTAGAACAATATATTCAAGAGTTCTAGATCAGATGCTTGAACTGCAGAGTTGTAAACACCAGGAAATGAAAAATATTTTCAACATCAACAGGGAAGTTCAATTTAAGATAACATTCATTGTTATTTCACATCAAAGAAAGGTATTCTCAGGAATATATAACTTTACATCAAACCTACAATTGTGCAATAGTTTTGTAAACAAAATATTAAAAATTGGAGGGTATTTTAAAATAATTATTTTTGACAAATTTTAGTTGTTATATAGATATCATACATGATGTAAAAGATCTAACATTAGAATATGAGCACGGAAAGAGAGAGTAGGAAGTATCCATACAAAAATGTAAGGGTAAGAAATCCAGAGTCTACCACTCTGCCAGCCACTCTCACTCAGGTTTAAGTCAGAAATTCTATATATCTCTATATTAGCAGGCCTGACCCTTTATCTCTTATATTTTCATGTTTTTGAGCCTAGGAAGAAAGGCAGTGAGGGAACAGAAGATAATACACAATTTATCAAAAATACCAACCTCAGTCACTTTCAACATGAGAAATTTCTAACTGAGCTGGAGTAAGAATAAAATGATATAACATCATTTAAGCCAGGAGGTTTGAAGCCTTGGAAACTATGCATTAATGTATTCAGCTGCATTCTATTATCTCCTGCTTGAGGCTCAGCCTGCGAGGTTCCTCCATTATACCTTTCATTAAAATCTATCACTAAGACCTTGAAAAGAAGCACCCTTCCTATGCCTTTAGATGAATACATTATGTTCAATGACCCAAAGAACGTGTTCAAGAATGTCTGGAATAGAAAGAAATTAATCTTTCACGTACATAGAACTAACAACTCTTCAAAGTATTTGGACCTTTCAGTAGACGTTGATTCATTGCATGTGGGTTTATAACACTAAATAAGCCAATAAGTATGCATTGACTAGGGTATGCTTGGCGCTATTTAGCGTCGTAAACTACACAAGAGAAATCCACAATATGCCCACTTTTTGAGAAAGATATGGGATTCATATGACACTACTAGAGAATGACCTCAGGACACAGATATTTAAATGCCAAGATTATTTAAAGCGCTTTACTGAAAGTTCAGGGAAGGGAGAAATCATTCTGAGTACAGAATCAGAAAATTTCAGGGCTTAGAGATAATCGCATCTGACTTCCTGATGTTACAGATAAGTAAAATAAGATCTAGGTAGGTAAAAGGAAGGGAAAGAAAGTAAAAACATTTTACAACCATAGTCTTTGTGTTATTTCACTTAATCCTGGCACCAAGTGTACGAATTTGGTGTTACTATACCCATTTTTCAAAGGAAGCTTATGAGGCTGTGATTAATTTTTTTGTGTGTAAAATCTCAAAATTCAGGAATTCACACTTGGGTTCTCTGATTCTAAATCCTATTTTCCATAGCATGAATTTTCATGTGGTGGTACATCAAGGTACATCCATATATTTTATCCTAACTTAAAAAACAGAAAAACAAAACAAAACAAAACAAAGTAACCTGTGTCCCATCATTTAAAATCTCCTACTGCTCTGTCCTGTATTGGCTTCTGGGTGGAATTACACAAATCAGAAATAACCTATGGTTCAGCAAAACAATGTTTTATTCACTACTGCTGTAAGGAATAGCATCATCTACACAGAGTCTATTCTCAAAAGAGAACAGAGATGGGTAATTATAGGATTTAGAGACTGAAGATCAAACAGTATAAGGAGGAACTTTCAATGCAAGGATCTGATTGAGAGAGGGTAAGTTCATCATATATAGTTTAGGATTGGGGGATGTAATAAAGTGAGGGTCCTGAAGTGAGTTTTGATAAGTATGGAACAGGGAATGAAAACTTTTTTGTCCCCACACTGATGTCTTCATTAAAAAAAAGCTACATTGTTGATCAATGGTTTTGAAATGAATAGGTTCCAGACAATGAAGTAAAGGGCTAACCAAGTCTGTGTACTGCTGATTTAAAGCTAAGAAGGTATCAGCCCATATGTTTTATTACAGACATTATTCTTTCCATAGTGCAGTTGTAGAAGGTGAGGTAGTAACTTCTAAGGGTCATACATCTTCAAGCACAGATTGCTTGGTAATGGTTCCATAAAGACATTATACTTCCCTTCCTTTCTACAAAAATCGTGCCCAGTGTAGACTTCTTCCTGTTCTAACTCTGCAGGTAGAAGAATGGGTTGATGATAATGTCACAGTTACTTGTAGCAGTGCCACACAATGAAGCTTTCTTCTCTTTTTGAAGAAAATGCTTTTTAAATATTTTCAGCAGCAAATTTAAGATTGTTGACCTCCCTTAGATGGTTTATTTTTATCTTATACTCCTCCTGAATTTCCTATTTCCCACAGTCACTTGGGGAAAAATTAACAATAAATCTTGGATGTAGCAACATTGAAAAAGAGCAATTATATTGGATTTCATGACCCCCAAAACTGAACTTCTGCCTATTATTTTCTTTCATTATATATTAACTACCAGTGTGTTTTCTTATTTGACTACTTGAAAGTTCTTAATAATTAATTTTGTATATAAAATGAATAGCTTCCATAACCATCATTACAGATTATGGATTTTACTCTTATGATAACAAGAATGTATTCTTCCCTTCACAGATAAAATCCCAATATATGATACACACTGCAAGCTACATTTAGGATTTGAAACTGTATAGTCAGATATTAAAAGATAAATCTGCATGATATGCCTTGCTCTTTTTTCCCAAGATTCCACTGAATGGCAGCATATGGGATCTCACAACCACCACCACACAGAAGTTCAGCTCAATATAAAAACTCACTTAAATAGGCTTTCAGCTTATCAGTTCCAAATGTCAAGCTAGAGCCAAAGGCAAATGGTAGGTTTTCACCAAGTAACAAAACAAAGCCAAAATGTGGTATAGATCAAGTTATTGTACTTGAAGAGTTCAAGAATCTATTCAGGAGACAGAAAAGTAGAAAATTCAGGGATTGAAAGAAAAATGTACTATTTTTTATAAACACGTATAAAGTTAAAACTGAAATATAATAACTGGTACCCATTCAAGTATACAGTTTGATACATTTCAAGATATATGCCTATAAAACCATCACCAAAATTAAAAGAACATTCGTGTTATTCCCAAAAGCTTTCTGTGCCTCTTACCAATTCCCACTTTTTGCCCTCTCTGCCCTACCACCACCCCTCCCTAGTTCACAGACAACCACCAATCTGCTTTTTGCCACTATAATTTAACTTGCATTTCCTAGGATTTTATATTAATTGAATAACAAGATATGTACTTTGGGGGGGCCTAGAATTTTTCATTCATTTTAATTATTTTGAGATTTAGTTGTTAAAATGTGTATCAGTAATTCATTCCATTTCATTGCTAAGAAGTAATCTGTTGTGCTCTGATTTATTCATTCACATGCTGATGGATATCCAGGCTGTACAGTTTTGGGTTATTACAATGAAGTTGCTATGAACATAGCATCTTCAATAGAAATATGCAGCTCTTTGCAGAAACATCTGCTTTGCTTTCTCTAGAATGAATACTTTGGAATGGAATCTTTGGATCATGTGATATCTGTATGTATCAAATGTGCTATACCTCATGTCACCTTCCCTCCATCAGTATACTAGCATAACAATTGTTCAAATATTCCATATCTTGCAGCTGTGGGACTGAGGACATTTTCTTACTTTCCTTTAGCCAGGAACTTCTCAGCTCCTAGAGAATGTCACTAGGTCTTTGTTACATGATCTGCTCCATAGAAACTCTCATAATCAGGCGCATGGATGGCTCAGTTGGTTAAGCAACTGCGTTTGGTTCAGGTCATGATCCTGGAGTCCCAAGATCAAGTCCCGCATCTGTCGCCCAGCTCCATGGGGAGCCTGCTTCTCCTTCTGGCCTTCTCCTCTCTCATGCTCTTTTTATTATAAATAAATAAAATCTTGAAAAAAAAAAAAGAAACTCTCATAACATGGCAGCCTAACTCCTCAAGACCAGCAGCAAAATTTTCCTCATGCTTTGATCCCAGACAAATGCTGGGCACAGTCTCTCTTAAAGGCTCACCTGATTAGGTCAGGCCTACTCAAAGTAACTTCCCTATGATAACATCAAAGTCACTTGACTTGAAACTTGAACTACATCTGCATGACCCCTTCACCTTTGTCATACAATGCAACCTTACCACAGCAGTGAAATCTACTATATTCTTCAGTCTCTCCAGAAAACAGAAAATCAGTGGAACTAAAAGTCCTTTGAGAACATTAGTAAAATTGATAAAATTCTAGTTGGACTGATCAGGAGAAAGAAAGCAAGATACAAAATTACAAATATCAGAAATGAGAGAAATGACATCATTATAGAATAAATATATAATATATGAATAGTAAGGGAATATTGCACTGGGAATGCAACAAGAACTTTGTCCTAAAGTTGTCCAATGCAGTGGCCTTGACATTTCATGCCACTCATCTCTTGAATTGATATTACAATAGCCTTCCTTTAGTGTTTGCTTCTTGAGGAAGAAGAATTGGTAAGAATTGGTAACTCACACATTCTGCATCTTTTCCATCACTGAGCTTACTTCCCCCATCAGTGTTCCCCGAACTGCATCCCTTAATTAACTACTCCCAAGAGATGCTACTCAATGAAGGGTTTCACTTCCAAAATAAGTTTGAACATGATCCCCAAGTATATCCCCCTCTCATGGAGGTTCACAGTGTAGTTCAGCAAAGGCCTGCAGGAAGGAAACATGTTTAGATACTTTTTCCCTAATCTTGTTCATGACAGAACATTTTTCCTCATTGTACTGAATAAGGAGCAATGTTTATATCTTCCTCCTCACTTGTTCTTTTAAGAACCACTATAGTTTCACTATATATAAAGGGAATCCATTCCAATGATCACTGCTCTGACATCATCACATTTGCTTTCCCATGGACCTTAGTGTCTCAGATACATAAAATCAGACTTACACTACTAGCATGGTTATTTTATTTGGAAATTAGGAAAGAGGCTCTAGCATGACATTTTCTACTTCCTGACTGATGAACCAGTAAGAAAAACTGTGAATATTTTATGATTCCTATTTCTGATGGTTAATCCCACCTGAGCCAAATTTTCCAAAGTGGTCGTTATGCAGAGTGGGAGACAGTATTCTACCTCAATTTTAGCTCATTCACTGGCCCCCATGACAGGTAAAGCACATGCAGGCTCACATGTCTTAATGAGTAAGAAGGGAGTAGGAATTCCCAGTTTGATTCACGTTGAAATGGTATCCTTTTATATATTTGTCTGAAACCCTGAACTCTGATCTTGTTTCATACTGCTAGCCATTAATCTCTAAATTTCATTATTTCTAAATTTCTGTCACTCCTATGAATGTGTTCTCTAAGAGCTAAACCCTGATGAAAGGTGAGCCTTAGGGATCCTAACTTCCACAATACCCCATGGGCTAGGAATAGGAAATATGAAACTCTAAGATCAAATATTACAACTCAGCTTAAATTAAATTCACTATTTGTTACTTTTCTCTTAGATGTTAACATTTAAACTCTACCTCTATGCAAAGAATGAAATTATTTGTTTTATTTAAGATTTTATTTATTTATTTGACAGAGAGAAACACAGAGAGAGAGGGAACACAAGCAGGGGGAGTGAGAGAGGGAGAAGCAGGCTTCCCACTGAGCAGGGAGCCCGACGCAGGGCTCAATCTCAGGACTCCAGGATCATGACCAGAGCCGAAGGCAGATGCCTAATGACTGAGACACCCAGGTGCCCTGAAATATTTTGTCCTTGATTTTGGTATAATGAGCAAGAGGAGGGAGACCAGAACATGAACCTGGCATATAGGGACTATTACCAAGAAACAGAGGTGTGCAGCATTTATGCTAACTCTGATTTCAATAATTTCTTAGTCCTTACAAGTATTTCGGTAGCATATTCTTCTTTGGGGCAGAAGAGAGAACTTGATACATTTTACATGCTCCAAAAGATTATCATTTGCAAAAAGAGAGCTTCCTTTACCAAAATGAGATGCAAACAGGATAAATTCCTACACAAATATACCTAGAAAGTTGCTGAATTTATTAGCTCACTAAAATGGGAACTTTCCAGGATCCCTGGGTGGCTCAGTTGGTTAAGTATCTGCCTTCAGATCAGGTCATGATCCCAGCGTCCTAGGATCCAGTCCCACATGGTGCTCCTTGCTCAGCGGGAAGCCTGCTTCTCCCTCTGCCTGCCTCTTCCCCATTTGTGCTTGCTTGCTCTCTCTATCTGAAAAGTAAATAAGTAAAACCTTTAATTTTTTTTAAATGGGCGCTTTCCTTTAAGTGTGGAAAATTATAGTCAATTAAATTTTTGTTTGAACATTTTCAACTATGCCTTAAAACACAAGGTTCAGCATATACCTCATGTTTTCTTCCTAAGACCACAAGACTTCTCATCACTTATTTTTTTTTCTTTTCTGCTCTAGAGAAAGAAATCTAGTTATTTGTAATACATCACAAGTGAACCAAGTTGTGTAAATTATTTGCCATTTAAAATACCTGTTCTTTTCTATACCAATTAATTTAAATCATCCTTTTTCCTCTTGTTACATTAGTTGTAGTATCTTTGTAGAGATTTTTTTTTTTAAGATTTTTTTTATTTATTTGACAGAGAGAAACATAGCCAGAGAGGGAACACAAGCAGGGGGAGTGAGAGAGGGAGAAGAAGGCTTCCTGCCGAGCAGGCAGCCCGATGTGGGGCTCCATCCTGGGTCTCCAGGATCATGACCTGAGCCAAAGGCAGTTGCTTAACCAACTGAGCCACCCAGGCGTCCCTCTTTGTAGAGATTTTTGTTGAATTAAGGAATCTAGTTCTCAATAAAATTATCTTACTCTTTACTTTCAGATGTCCTGAGACTCTGTAATAGGGCAAGTACTTGTTGCTAACTGTAAGGATCTGTTTTAAAATCCAAGCCACCTTGCCATTTACTCAGAAAAACAGCTCCAGGAGAAATGGAAAAAAGGCCCCTGGAAAACAACGGTTGGGGGAGATGCCCAATCAGTTAACCCCCTTAACCTCCCATCCCAGGAGTGTCCTGGGGAGGTATTTAGATGAAAACTAAGAATGGGCGGCCCTTTACTGGTACTTGGGGTCAGATGGGAACATCCAAATGCCCCCACTTCTGGGGCCCAGGGGCCATGGAGGTGCAAATTAACTCAAGCAAGCCATGTGAGTTGGGTCAGCTCATTGTGGGTTTTCCCCTACACAATGAGAATGTAAATTAACTCAGTTATATGACCCAGGTCAGCTTGTGATTTGGGGGAGGTACCCTATAAAAGCTAGCCTGAGAAATTAGGCGGGGGCCTTTTCCCTAGAGAAGCGACCCAGGCTGGCCAGTAAAATTCTGATGCTTGGCGTGAAATAAAGCTTTGCTTGACCTTCGCTTTTGCATCAGCCTTGTTCCTTTGACCACGGACCCTATTACTAACCAGCTGTATATTTCCTATATAATCACTGCGCAACTTCTAGAAAACCATTTAAATCAAGTTGTCTCAACTGACTTATCAATAAAAAAGTAATACTGTTCCCCCATAAAAGCTTATGGGATATTCATCATGAACAGTTTTCCAGGGGAAAAATGTGTGATTCTTCTTTACCTTTCCCCAACACACTCCCTAAATGCTACATTAAAACAAAGTAAAATTTTCTCCTGATTATTCCTTTACCTACTCATCCTACATCTACCTGAGTTAAAGCCTTCTCTTTTGATGCAATGCTACCAAGATACAACAAAAAACTTCTTCTAATTATTTTCTTTGATTTGCATCTCCAATTCAGCTTCCAAGAGTTGAAAGAATAGGAGTTTCCATTCAACTAAAACAAAAGTAGGGGAGCTCCATATTGAATTTTAGGTGTGCTAGTTCTGGTGATTTTATCATTGAAAATTGTGTTTTATGTATATTTTAATGGAACAGTTCTCAAATCAGCAAAGGAACATTAAAACAAGAGTTTCACTAAAATATTTTAGGTGTTTTTTTTTGGTGCTGTAGTTTAAGAACATCATACAAAACATGACTCCTCAAGGATTATTGGAACTGATGAAGTAGGCTTCCTGGTGAAGCTCATTCCCATTCAAGACAAACCCAGAACAATGTCATTCCACCTTATTTATAATGCGTGGTGGGACATTAAAGCTTATGTTTTTGACAGAGTCTCTACTATGAGCCATTTGCTTGAGGAAGTTATTTATTGCCTGGTAGGCAAAGGCCCTCATAGCACTTGACCCAGAAAAAAAGAAATGTTCTCTCTCTCTCTCTCTCTTTTTAGGACATAAAAATATGATCTCTTCAATGAATTTTAATAATCAAAAAACAATTTCAGCCATATGACTGTAATTTATTTCCCATTATCCTTGGTATTTTTTATTTCCTTTAAAAAAAGAATTGCTTGGTTATGTTTTTTTCTGTTAAGCCAGAAGATTTAAACTTAAAGATTTGATGTTAAACATTTAGCATTAAATACAGTATTTTAGTTTAAGATCTGTAATCCCTTCATCAAAGAAAAATTTAGTTATCTGACTAATTTGGGCGAGCATACATAGGAATAAGAAGAATAGGTGACTGGAAAAACTTTAATCTAACTAGAACTGAATTTGCAAAAGAAAAACACACTAGAAGAATACATGAGGAGAAAGAAAAAGCACAAAATGGGGCAGCAACTTCATGAATCTCCTGACTTCTGCATACCTTAAGATTAATAAATTACTTATAGTATTACTTTAGCCATGCTAAGCATAATGCTCACCTCACCATCAAGAAGATATTTCTAGGGGGAAAAAAGGGAATACTGCCACTGCTGAAAGGATAAACAATGTTGTTTTGTGGCCATTAATAAGAATAGTGATTTTGACATATAACTTAAACATTATGTATTAGAGCATCAGCAAATATATGGTATGTGACCACTGCAGAGATTACACAGAACATACTCTACTCATTAGTATACACGTGTTATTTTTGTTTAGCTCATGTAGATTTTCCACATATTTAAAATATTTAAAATATAGGGCTTTTTCATAATGAGATATAAAGCAAGGGTGAGTTAAGACTACTTAATAGTAATTTAATAATCTTGAATGAAGATTTACTTTAAAATGTTTTGCATTTGAGCTGCAAGTTAGCTGTACTGCAGTGGGAGAAACAACAAATGAGTAAGACAAAACAAGGGGCAGAAAAAAATCCAACACAAGAGAACTGAGTTCAGGTGTCAAAGCCTGTTATAGGGGGATCAAAAGTAGAACTTGGGATAGACCTATATCAAAATAAAACTGCACACAAACAAATCAAGTTCAAGGGAAGAGTGAAGCAGGAGGCAAAAGAAGAAACCAAGATGCACTGGCAATTTGGTTTAAAGAAGGTTAGACATGGTCATGCTCTCATGCTCTCCTATCATGCTCCCCATTCTTGCTTCTACTGATTTTAAATACAGATGTTATAAAAGTAGCAAATTATAATAGAGAAGAAACTAGATTAAAAGCTCTCATTATTGTTTTTTCTGCTCTCAATTAATAAATTGACACTTATTGACCATTCTAGCCAAAATAACCATTTTCCCCCCTGAAGTGCACGCGAAGCATTCACCAAGATCAACCATATCCTACCTGATAAAGTAAACATTAACAAATTTAAAAGAAATGAAATCATACAACTTATGTCCTCTGACTATGATGTATTGGTTTCTAACAAAAACTAATAACAGAAAGATAGTAGTAAAATTTCTAACTACTTAGAAATTAAACTCTACACTTGCAAATAATACATGGGTCAAGGAGGACATTTCAAGAGAAACTAGAAAATATTTTGAAATGAACAAAAATGAATACCAAAGCGTGTGGGATGCAGGTCTGAAGTCAATAATCTACGTTTCCACCTTATGAAATTAGAAAAAAAATGAACAAAATAAAAATGAAACAGCAGATTTATTGAAATAATAAAGAACAGAAGTCAATGAAGTAGAAAAGAGAAGAACAATAGAGAAAATGAAAAGCACAAGGTAAGTAGTTCTTTACAAAGATTTTAAAAATTGATAAAATCTCGGGGCTCAGTTGGTTAAGCAACTGCCTTCGGCTCAGGTTATGATCCCAGAGACCCGGGATCGAGCCCCACATCGGGCTCCCTGCTCCGCGGGAGGCCTGCTTCTCCCTCTCTCACTCCCCCTGCTTGTGTCCCCTCTCTGGCTGTGTTTCTCTCTGTCAAATAAATAAAATCTTTAAAAAAAAATTGATAAATCTCTACCCAGACTAACAAAGAAATAAAGAGAGAAGACAAACATCAGCATGAGGACAGAACATGATATCTCTGTGGACCCTGCAGATAATAAAGATAATGAAGAATACTACAAATAATTCTAAATGCATAAATTTGACAACCTGGAGCTATTCCTCAAAAATCACAAACTACCCAAACTTACCCAAGATGAGATAGATAAATAGTCTATTAAAAGAACTGAATTCATTGTTAAATCCTTCTGAAAAAGAAATCTCCAGGTTCAAGTGGTTTTACTAGTGACTTTTACAAAACATTAAAAAAAGAAATAACCCCAATTCACACATCTCTTTCAGCAAATAGAAGGGAAGAGAACATTTTACAGCTCTTCCTTAACTTAATAAAGGGCTTTCTTAACTACAGAAAACATATAGCTAACTAACCAATTAATGATAAAAGACTGAACATTTTCTAAGACCAGGAACAAAACAAGAATGTCTATTTTTATCACTATATTCATCATCACACTGGAAGTTCTATCCAGTGTAATAAAATAATAAATCAAACATATTCATATTGGAAAGGAAGAAATAAAAGTATTTCTATTTGCAGATGAATAATTGTCTACATGTAGATTGCCAAAGAATCTGCAAAAATGCTCCAAGCAAGGTCATAGTAGGATACAAGACCAACACACAAAAATCATTTGTATTTCTATGTAGTAACAACAATGAACAATTGGAAACCAACATTAAATATATTTTTTAAAATGCCTTGTCAAATGATATACTTAGGTATAAGTATTTATTAAACATTTTATCTCATCATTCCTCATTAACACATCTGTAGCGAGGTACCATTATCCCCACTTAATAGATGAGGAAACTAAGCTAGAAAGTGAATCATTCACCTTGGATGACCCAGATGAAAAGTAGCAACTTGAAAGTCAACCTGAGCCTGCTTAATTTCAAAACTTTCTCTTATGCTCCTATACAGAATAATTCCAAGAAAGGTAGCCTGTATGCTATTTCATAATTTATGTTGAACTCTTAAGTAATGGTGAAGTTAAAGAGAGAAGTTTTGGAAATCAGACTACTTATTAAAAACATATTTAACTTTCTTTACATTAATTATAGCAATGCTTCCATTATTTGGATGTGGGACCACTGCAGTGTTATGTAAACTGCACTTGCATTTTCTTGCAGATATTTGGCATTATATACATATAAGCCAAGGACTAGAGTTCCCAATTTTTGTCATCATTTCAAAAACATACAAAAGACCGTATGTGCTTGATGAAATTTTCTGATATACTTGAAAGATAAATTTTAGTTGGCCAAGTCCTCAATAACCTTACTTAGTGTTCAGTCAAAATGACTGATACACTTCTTCTTATGTAGGTCTCTGTCTTCTCAGGACAAATTTAAGGCAATGATCTACAACTACAGAAGACTGAGTATGGTTCTACTGCCAGGCATTTGAAAATGTCTCTGATTTCTGTCTATCCATTTCCTAAGTATGAAATACAATAAAGTGACTGAAAGCGATATAAGCCAGTGTTTCCAAAGAAACAGACATAAAGAATTAGCTCATATGATTGTGAGGGCTTAGCACACTGAAATGTGTAAGGCAGGCTGGTAACCTGGAAACAGGCAAGAGTTACTAATGTAGTGTTGAGGCAGAATTTCTTCTACTCCAGGTAAGCTCAGGTTTTTTTCCCAAGGCTTTCAACTGATTGGAGCCCCCCAAATTATATAGTCATTTCCCTTGCTAAAGTGCCCTGACCTGGAGATGTTCAGTACATGGAAAAACATGTGCATCCAACACCTAAATCAGTGTTTGATTAAATTACTGGATACTGTAGCTTTTCCAAGTTGACACATAAAACTAAGCATCCCACTGATAAAGCATAGTATTTCTCAAAGTACATGTTAAGACATTATGAGAAGTATATAAGGAAACTGTTTAGGGGTTGGTGAATCACCAAGTCAAAGAACTGATAGGCATCAATGACAACTTTGAGGGTGGTAAAAGATCTTTCCTGATGCATGGATGTGCTCTACTTTCTTCTCTTGGTTTGTTTTACTCCCAGACCCATTTGACATCCATTCTCTTTTATACCAAAACAAGATCCTCCTAATAGCCATGCAACTAACTCTCCCATTTTCTAGAGCTACACAGTAAGATTTTCCTGGTATTCTGTACGAGAAAACTAAGATGATCGTTCATGACTCTCTTTGTGAAATAAAATGTCACTGTCCAATGTTGACTATATTAGAATTTATTAATATTCCTGTAATTATGGTAGGAATATTTGTTCAACTCAATGTTAAAAAAGGAGAACTTTTGACATTGAAATACAGTCTTCAGTGAAAATCTCATACATGAAATGTAGTATTCCATCTCCTCTATGGGGAGAGAGAACAAGCCTACATACCCCATTTCTTGAAAGTATAAGTTTTCCCAAACTCTTTTTCTGGTGCTCTTTTTCAAGTGTTGGGCAAACACTAATACTCCTGACATGACTGCCATATGCCACAGTCTATGTGGAAATAAAGAGTCCTCAGAAAATACTTTTTTTTTTCCTTTCCAAGTTTTTCTTTGTACACCTTTAACCTATAACTTGTACTCATAGAAAGTGCACGAACTCCACTGATGAAGCAAACATTGCTACCTGCTATTATTGCTTCATTACGTATCTTTAAACAGCTGATTTGGGCTTAGTGAAAAGTATGTAGAGCCTCAGGATAATAAGGCAATAGCCAAGAAACTCTTGGCAAATTGTAAATCTTAAATGCAGAATGATAAATCAGTCCTTTTGTCACCTTGAACTGATAGGTGAGAATAATGTGTTCTTCTAGTTATTTACTCCAGTACAATGCTAAATAGTTCTTTCAGTGACCTTGGTTTAAATATTTTCCAAATATATGCCCTTTAGCCCCTCCTCTTTATTATTTTTTCTTTTTGTAGTCAAGTAGACAGTTGGAATATTTAGGATTTTCTTTTAAATATTTTCTTCCACTGTTCTACTTTTTACCGTTTTTATTGTTACTGTTTGCTCTGTTTCCAGCATTCTCAGGGTCTGAGTGGCTTTCAAGTATGTGTTGGTCACATCCTCTGAGTGCCCACTAAGGTAAGGCAATTAGAAATTGTCCTTAGCATCTATAACCATACCACCCTGAATGCGCCCCATTTCGTCTGATCTGAGAAGCTAAGCAGGGTCAGACCTGGTTAGTATTTGGAGGGAAGGCACTGTCCTTTTTTAAAACGTATAGACATTTTAAAAAGTATAGACTTTTTAAAAATTGTAATATTATAGTGGAATTATTTCAAAATAAATTACTGCAATTTGCTTATTATATCTTATAGATGTGAAGTACAATTACTCTTTTTTAATGATGTCCTCACACATTTACTTGGTCGGGGGATAAGGAGGATGATGAATTGTCTAATGTGAATATAATTTTGCAGAGGACATTTGTCTGTGAAGGAATATGGTATTTGTAGGACAACTACTTTGTGTTGCACACTGTAAATTAATATTCTTTGCTTTCTTACTCTGCGTATCAACTTTCATAACTGGTATAACATGTCTATAATCCCTTATATAAAATCCTTGGACTAAATATGTCTCAGAATTCAGAAATCTCCAAGTTTTAGGATCTGGGGTATCTCCCTGCAATCAACAACATGAATACTTTCTCAGTGAAATGTATGAATCCCTATACGGAGTGGAATAAGTAAAGGTTATAAATAACCTTGTGTCAGTTCTGGTCAGGTTTGCTGACAATGGGTTCAGGTTTTGCTGCCAAAGAAGAAAAAAAATTGTTTTCAGTGGTTCTTGGGTTTTAGAATTGTAAATAAATTGTAGTACAACTGTATTAACCCAATTTCAGAAGGAGGAACTTGGCAACTACAGTGATTAATACAAGTCAGAGATACATAATTTAAACCATGACCTGTTATAAAGCAGGAACCCTTTTTTTACTGCTGTTGTTAAGACCATATTAAGGATTTATGCATACACAGTCTTTAAGAATAACTGGAGAACTGTGTTATCCAAAGGACACTAAAAATAAAAGCTTTAAATGTTATCTATTATTGAATCAGTACTTTTAACACTTTTGAGTAGTTTTCCATTATGATCACCAATCATAAAATCACAGGGAAGGTTATTTTTCCACATTTCAGAAGTTAATTTATATTTATTTTTTAAAAAGTTTACATGCTTTCCTTAATGTATAATTCCAAATTAACACAAGTAGCTGTCAAGAGATTGCTCTGACACTAAAAGTTTGGTGCTACATTAGATCTGAAGGACCTGTGGAAATCCATGTGGGCTGTTAAATAATTATGGTCTATGTTCACACCTATTCCTATCCTACAAAGGCCTCTCGCCCTTTCCAGTCTACATGCATGTGGAGGCTGTTAACAGGTACCGACTGGATGCCACTGGCATGATGACAGGGCAGCTTTGCCTGGGCAAGAAAAGCTGGCAGGTGTACTGCAAAGACTCTGAGACACTGTTCAGCCAGGACTTTGACGAGGGTTTTCAGAAAAACATGATGTTATCCTCAATCCCAGATGCTGCGTGCTAAAACTTTTGGACCAAGTAATCTTTTACTGGAAAGCCAAATATAGTCCCCATGTGTTGCAACCAGCCAGAATTTTCTACACTTACCATTCTACCCTTAGGTGAACTTCCCATGATTATACCACAAACAAAGAAACATAGAGTAATTCTAGTGGAATGCTTTCAACTGGAAACAAGTGACATTATTATTACTGTATTAAACAAAACCTTAGGTACAATTCATGCCTTAAGTTCAGAGTAATGGTACTTTAAAAATCATTAAAATTCTTACTTGCGGCCATTCTCATTTAGTGAGAAGACATGTTCGAAGATAATCTTTCATAAAATTTTACACTATAGTCAATTAATTAAAGATTTGATGAGCAAATTTTTATTATATCCAGAAAATTGACATAACTATTAGTATTTTAATTGTAGAACAATTTTTAATCACCCATATTTAGGTTTTCCCTAACAAATTTTGGTCATTCAATCACTAAAACTGTTAAGGATACAACACTGTGACCTATATTCAGAAAGGCAGTGTCATTATGCATTTTAAAATATGTCAAGTATATGGTATCTATGTTCCTTTTGTTTTGTTCTGATAAAAAGTTACAACTGGAAACTATGCAAAGGTAAACTAATACTGAATTTACCTAAGTGAGAGAACTGTTATATCTAAAAACAGGTGTACTTAATAATTAAGATTCTGTTTTTGATTTCTTTTTGAGTCAATTGTAATATAGTTATCATATTGGCCTAAAATTATAACACCTTGGTATATTTAGCATGAAAAAAATCTCACAACGGGTTAGAGATAAAAACAAGTAATTCTCTACTTATATTAATGAATCGAGCTTCTAAATGATATCATTACTGGGATTCAGTGGAACTTTTTTTAACGTGCCAGCAAAGTTACTTTAGTCATAAATCACCAGAAGCATTCTTGCATAAACAATGTAATAGTATCCATACTACTTAACATAATTTTCCCTTGACTTCTAATAACTGGAACAACTTCTATCTCCAGGAATTTTTTTTTTTAAAGATTTTATTTATTTGACAGAGAGAAACACAGCCAGAGAGGGGACACAAGCAGGGGGAGTGAGAGAGGGAGAAGCAGGCTTCCCGCCGAGCAGGGAGCCCGATGTGGAGTCGCTTAACCAACTGAGCCACCCAGGCGCCCCTCTCCAGGGAATTTAAACAATGGCTAATATTCTCCAAAATGCTGTTTGATATCTCTAACATAATGTTTTCATGGCCATTTACAGACACCTACATATTATACTTAAATCTACTTAGGAACCTCTCTTAGTAAGTAATAATAATTCTGTTTATAACATGAAAAAATTAGTATTTACAGAAAAACTATTTAATTGGTTTTGGATACATATGCCTTTCACACCACTCACTCATAATGACAGCTGAGATTTAAAAAAATAATAATTATACTGCTCATCATGATACCCACTTAGGCACAGGAAATGAAATATGCCCAAAAAAGACAACAAAATACACAAACAGAAATTGGAAACTGATAACTTGGTATTCTCCCCCTTTTGGCTGAAGATAAAATAAAGAGAACTGATTCAAATAAAAACAGATTAACTATACTAACATTTCATTTCCTCTCAAATTAAGCATAACATACAACAATTGGCCAGCCAAGGAGAGACAAGAGGGACATACAGTAAAATATTCTCAAAGTAGTTTGAGATAAAGATTTGTTATACCTTCTATTTAATTGTATCCTTAAGTATAAGAACAAATTAGAGGGCACCTGGGTGGCCAGTTGGTTAAGCGACTGCTTTCAGCTCAGGCCATGATCCCATCCCACATCAGGCTCCCTGCTAGGCGGGAAGCCTGCTTCTCCCTCTCTCACTCCCCCTGCTTCTGTTCCCCTCTAGCTGTGTTTCTCTCTGTCAAATAAATAAAATCTTTTTTTAAAAAAAAGAACAAATTAGATAAAAGAATAATTGGGATATGATATGACTGTAGAAAGGAGTTAACTCCTTATTGAAATCATTATAGTGGTTTGTGACATGTTTACACATGTTCTTCTGAAGTTGTTACAAATTCATAAAATGGCTTTGCCCTCTATTTTTGTTCTTATTCATTATTTACTGAATTGTTTCAGTAAACAGTAATCTTAAAACTTCAAATATCGAAGGTCCAAGACTAGACTGTAGAGCAGATAAGTACCACGGGTTAGCAATAACAAACAGAATAGCTGTGTATTAGGGTTCTCCTGAGAAAAAGAACCAATAAAGAGGAGTATATATAACAGGAGGTTTATTACAGGGATTGGCTCACGCAGTTATAGAAGGTGAGAAGTCCCAGGGTTGATCTGTTGTCTACAACTGGAGAAAGGGAAGCCAGTGCTTACAATTCAGTCTGGAGGTCAGAGAACCAGGAGCTCTGATGTGCAAGGGCAGTAGAACATGGACTTCCTGGCTCAAGAAGACAGACTTTGCCCTCCCTCTGCCTTTTTATTGTACTTGGGTCTCAATGGACTGATGATGTCCACCCACATGGGTGAGGGAAAACCTTGTTTACTTAGTCTTCTGATTCAAATGCTAGTATCTTCTGGAAACACTCTGTCTCACGCAGAAATAATGTCTCACTAGCTGTTTGGGCAAATGAACATGATATTTGGGCATCCCTTAGCCCAGTCAAGTTGACACATAAAATTGTTACAAGTTGTAAGAAAAAAAAAATTGGTTGGAAACTTCTCTATTTGAAAGAGTTATCAAACAGACGATGGTTAGAGAGATTCCAGCAAGCTATTTGGGTATTTATGTCTTAGTAAATAAACACAGATCCAGGATCTCGTCTTCAGGTTTGCAGGGTGAGAGCTTCATTACTTGAGTCACTTTGGTTCAACAAAAGGTGATTAAGCACAGGGAAACCTATTTACACTATTCAAACAGTCTCACTCAAAACAGAACAAAACAAAACAAAACAGAAACTATAGAGACCAGAAGGTCAATGTATTAATTTTCCAAAGGAAATTTACAAAGAAAGAATAGTTCTATTTGACCAATTATATACCAGAATATTTTTTCCTTAATTTATGCTTCTCTATAGCCCTCAGTTAATTTATCCAATTTCTCTGTCATCATCAACTTATTTAAGGTTGAACAACACATTTTACTTCTTTACCAGTGGTTGAAACCTCTTGAAATGAATCAAACATCTTTGTTCATAGGATTCACCAGACTCAAATTTTCTTTTAAGCTTGACTGACTCCACTGCCTGGGGGCATGTGCTTGTTGAGGAAGATGTCTGACACAATTGTCTATGTTGAATTTAAATGATTTCTACCTTGGGCCTTCTCTTGCAGTTTAATTCAAATAAATTAAATATATGTTTGCTACAACTCCACAGTGCACAGCAAATGAATATGATCTGCTGTGTCATTCTTAAATGTGACAGAGTGGAAAGAACAATGAGCTTCAAATTGGAAGCACTGCATTTCTAAGGCTGTTTCTACCACTCAGTGTCTGTCAGACATTGAGCAATTCACTCACCTGTTTCTTCAGCTATGCACTGGAGGTTACACTGATATATTCTGTACATTTGTTTTAAGAATCAAGTCATGGGGCGCCTGGGTGGCTCAGTCATTAAGCATCTGCCTTCAGCTCAGGTCATGATCCTGGAGTCCCAGGATCAAGCCCTGCATCAGGCTGCCTTGCTCTGTGGGAAGCCTGCTTCTCCCTCTCTCACTCCCCCTGCTTGTGTTCCCTCTCTAGTTGTGTTTCTCTCTGTCAAATAAATAAAATCTTTGAAAAAAGTATAGTTTCTGTGTCAATGAAAGATACTGTAATAAAAGACACAGGACGCGCGTGATCTGAACACCTGTCTTAGGGAGTTCTGGCCATCTCCCAGAGTCAGTGTTTTCTCAGTGCCCTGAACCCCTCCTGGAAATGGAAACAGGAGACAGAAATCTGCCAACCAATAATATACAATGCTCCTCAATGGGAAGTTATCTCATTGAAACAGGAGACCAGGAGGTTAGAGGTTCCCTCTTAAAAATAAAATAGGGGAAAAACATTTAAAAAATAAAAATAAAACCCCAGGGAGAATAGAAAAATAAGGAATAACTTCAATTTCCTTGATGATACATTATGAGCTCTGTAATAGCTTGGTAGGGCTGACTTTATAGAATACCACAGGCCAGGTGGCAAAAAAAGAAATGTGTTTTCTCACAGTTCCAGAGACTGCAAGTCCAAGACCAAGGCGATAGCAGGTTTTTGAGGCCTGTTTCTTTAGCCCTGTTCTCACATGACTTTTTACTTGTGCATGTGCATCTCTGGTGTCTCTTCCTCTGCTCATAAAGACTCCTGCCATATTGGATTAGACCAATTCACTTAAGTGTAATTATCTTATTAAGGCCCTACTTATAAATATAGTCATGTTGGGAATAAGAACTTCAACATGTGGGCACCTGGGTGGCTCAGTGTGTTAAAGCCTCTGCCTTCAGCTCAGGTCATGATCTCAGAGTCCTGGGATTGAGGCCTGCGTCAGGCTCTCTGCTCAGCAGGGAGCCTGCTTCCTCCTCTCTTTGCCTGCCTCTCTGCCTACTTGTAATCTCTCTCTCTGTCAAATAAATAAATAAAATCTTAAAAAAAAAAGAACTTCAACATGTGAATTTTCTGGGGACATAATTCCATTCATATTAAGGACCTATACCAACACACTGGCAATGGGAACAAAGAGAGGTAATATTTGAAAGGAATTTTTGAGATAGAATTAACAGCATTAGTTGGTCAACTGAATTTGGGAAGTAGGAAGAATGAAAAAGGACTTAAAAAGGCTATCTTGGCATTTGGTATACATCAGGCACTTTGCTATATTCTGGACATACAAGGATGAACATAAAAGTCACAGTCGCCACAGTAAAAATTTAGTCCTTTCAGAAAATGTATGAACATAAGCAACCAATGACTTAATATAGACTGCTATATGCATAGGATATTATATGTATGAACCTAATGGTAACCACTTATCAAAAACCTATGACAAAAAATAAACAGATACACAAAAAATAAATAGAAAGGAATCTAGGCATCACACTAGAGAAAACCATCAAACAACATGAGATGAAAGCAAGAAAAGAAGAAAGGAACAGAAAACAACAAAAACAACCAGAAAACAATGAACAAAATGGCAATAGTACATACCTTTCAATAATTATTTTAAATATAAATGGACTAAATATTCTGATCAAAAGATTGAATAAAAAACAAAACTCACATATATGCTGCCAATAAGAGAATCACCTCAGAACTAAAAGCATAGGTTGAAAGTCAAGGGATGGAAAAAGATATTCCATGAGACAGAAGCAAAAAAAGTCACAGGAGTTAACTTAAATCAGACAAGGCTGTAGCAAGAAACAAAGAAGGGTATTACATAATGACAAAGGGATCAATCCAACAAGAGGATATAAAAATGGTAAATATCTATGCACTCAACACAGAAGCACCTAAATACATAAAGTAAATATTAAAAGACATAAAAGAAGAAACTGACTATCATACAATAATAGTAAGGGACTCTCACACACATTTACGTCAATGGATAGATTATCCAAACTGATAGTCAATAAGGAAACAATGGCTTTGAATGACGCATTATACAAGATGGACTTAACTGATGTATACAGAACATCTTACCTAAAAACAGCAGAAATACACATTCTTCTCAAGTGCACATGAAATATTCTCCAGGATAGATTCCATGTTACGCCACAGAAAAAGTTTCAATAAATTTACAAGATTAAAATCATAATCAACCATCTTTTCTGACCACACTGGTATGAAACTGAAATCAATTACAAAAAAAAAGAAAAAGAAAAAAAAATGAGAAAAAAGACAAACACACAGAGGCTAAGCATATGCTATTATACAGCAAATGGATCAATGAAGAAATCAAAGAGGAAGTAAAAAAATAATTGGAGACAAATGAAAATGAAAACACAACACTCCAAAATCTTTGGAATACAGCAAGAAAAATGTCAAATAAACAATCTAACTTCACACCTAAGAGAAATAAAAAAAGAGGTATAAATAAAGCCCAGAATTAGTAGAAGAAAGGAAACAATGAAGATTAGAGCAAAAATAAATGAAATCAAGATTTAAAAAAACAATAAAAAAGATCAATGAAACCAACAGCTGTTTTTTTGAAGAGATATGGAAAATTGGCAAAATTAAACAGACTCATTTTAAAAAAGAGAATGCTGATATAAACAAAATCACAAATGAAGGAGGAAAAATAACAACTGGCAC
Organism: Spilogale gracilis; assembly: GCA_004023965.1. NCBI lineage: Eukaryota > Metazoa > Chordata > Mammalia > Carnivora > Mephitidae > Spilogale > Spilogale gracilis. The sequence continues at coordinate 173,027 of PITA01000753.1, forward strand.
CACAGAAATACAAATGATTGTAAGAGAATATTATGAAAAATTATATGCCAACAAATTGGACAATCTAGAAGAAATGGACAAATTCCTAGAAGCATATAATCTTCTAAACTGAATCAGAAATAAAAACAAAATTCCAACAGACCAATTATTAGTAATGAAATTGAATACATAATTTAAAAAAAAAACAAACTCCCAACAAACAAAAGTCCAGGACCAGATGGCTTCACAGGTGAATTCTATCAAATACTTAAAGAAGCATTAATATCTATTTTTCCTCAAACTATTCCAAAAGATAGAAGAGGAAATTCATTCTATGAGACTAGTATTATTTAAAAACCAGAGACTACAAAAAAGAAAACTACAGGTCAATATCCCTGATGAACACAGATGCAAAAATCCTCAGTAAGATATTAGCAAACTGAATTCAACAATGTATTTAAAGAATTATTCATCATGATCAAGTTGGATTTATTCCACAGATGCAAGGGTGGTTCAATATTCACAAATCGATGTGATACACGGCATTAACAAGAAAAGGATAAAATCACATGATTATTTCAAGAGATGCAGAAAAAGCAACTGATGAAGTACAATATCTGTTTATGATGAAAACTCAACAAAGTATGTTCAGAGGGAACACATCTCAACATAATATAGGCCATATATGAAAGACCCACAGCTAAAATCATACTCAATGGGGAAAAACTGAAAGTGTCCTATAAGGTCAGGAACAAGACAAAGGTGTCCATTCTCACCACTTTTATTTAACACAGTACTGGAAGTCCTAGCCACAGAAATCAAATAGCATAAAAAAAGAAATAAAATGCATCCAAATGGGTAAGGAAGAACTTGAACTGTCATTATTTGCAAATGCTGTGATATTATATGTAGCAAATACTAAAGATGCTATCAAAAATATTGGAATTGATAAATCATCAACATTTTAGGATAGAAATTAATATACAGAAATCTATTGCATTTCTACACATTAAAAATGAAGTTGCAGAAAGAGAAATTATAACTGAACCAAGTAGAATAATGCTTAATGATAAACTCAACCAAGAGGAGAAAGACCTATATTCTGAAAACTATAAGATACTGATGAAGGACACTGAAGACAACACAAATGGCTATACAATGCTCATGGATTTGGAAGAATTAATATTTTTAAATATTGTCCATACTACTCAAAGCATCCTACAGATTCAATGCAATCCCTATCAAAATACCAGCAGGATTTTTCACAGAACCAGAACAAATAAATGCTAAAATGTGTATGGAAGCACAAAAGACCTCAAATAGCCAAAACAATCTACAGAAAAAAGAACAAAGCTGGAGGTAGAATAACCCCAGATTTCAAGATAAACTACAAAGCTGTAGTAATCAAAACAGTATGTTTTACGGGGCGCCTGGGTGGCTCAGTTGGTTGGGCGACTGCCTTTGGCTCAGGTCATGGTCCCAGAGACCCGGGATCGAGCCCCACATCAGGCTCCTGCTCGGCGGGAAGCCTGCTTCTCCCTCTCTCACTCCTCCTGCTTGTGTTCCCTCTCTAGCTGTGTTTCTCTCTGTCAAATAAATAAATAAAATCTTAAAAAAAAAAACAAACAGTATGTTTTATAATAAAGACTGGCACAAAAATAGGCATATATACCAGTGGAAACATTAGAAATCTGAGAAATAAACCTATATCTATATGGCTAATAATCCATGACAAAAGAAGCAAGACTACACAAGCAAAACTACATTTGTGGATCACAAATGTAGAGAAAGACAATCTCTTCAACAAATGGTGCTAGGAAAATTGGACAGCTGCCTGTAAAAGAATGAAAATGGGAAACTTTCTTATATCATACATAAAAATAAGCTCAAAATGGATTAAAGACCTAAACATAAGACCCGAAACCATAAAAGTCCTAAAAAAAAAAAAAAAATAGGTGGTAATTTCTTGGATATTGGCCTTAACAACATAGTTATGCCTATGTCCCTCAGGAAAGGGAAACCAAAGGAAAAATAAACTACTGGGACTACATCAAAATAAAAAGCTTCTGCACAGCAAAGGAACCCATCACCAATACAAAAAGGCAATGTACTAAATGGGAGAAAATATTTGTAAATGCTATATCCGATACAGGATTAATATCCAAAATATATAAAGAATTTATACAATTCAACTCCCCTCCTCAAAAACTAAAAACAACTGGTAGAGGACTTGAACCGACATTTTTTCAAAGAAGACATACAAAAGGCCAAAAAACACATAAAAAGAGTCTCAACATCACTCATTATAAGGAAATGCAAATTAAAAACACAATGAGGTATCACCTCACACCAGTCAGAATGGATAGTACCAAAAAGACAAGAAATAAAAAGTGTTGGCAAGGATGTGGATAAAAGAGAACTTTTTTTTTTTAAGATTTTATTTATTTATTTGACAGAGAGAGAGAGAAAGAGATACAGCTAGAGAGGGAACACAAGCAGGGGGAGTAAGAGAGGGAGAAGCAGGCTTCCCACTTAGCAGGGAGCCTGATGCGGAGCTCGATCCCAGAACTCTGGGATCATGACCTGAACCAAACGCAGACGCTTAAGGGCTGAGCCTCCCAGGTGCCCCAAAAGGGAAATCTTGTGCACTGTTGGTGAGAATGTAAATTGGTACAACCACTATGGAAAACAGTATGGAGTTTCTTCAAATAACAAACAAACCAACAAAATTCCATATGATCCAGTAATACCGCTACTGGGTATTTACTCAAAGAAACACTAGTTCGAAAAGATATATGTAATCCTATATTTATAGCAGCATTATTTACAATAGCCAAAATACGGAAGCAAGCCTAGTGTCCATCAATAGATGAATGGATAAAGATATCACACCCACACAGAGGAATATTACTCAGCCACAATAAAGAGTTAGATCTTGCCATTTGAGACAACATGGATGGACCCAGAGGATATTATGCTAAGTGAAATAAGTCAGACAGACAAATACCATATGATTTCATTTACACGTGGAATCTAAAAAAGCAAAACAAATGAATGATAAACTAAAACAAACAGACTCTTAAATATAGAGAACTGGTGGTTGCCAGATGGAGGAGGGGTGGGGTGGGATGAACCAAATAGTTGGAGGGGATTAAGCAGCACAAACTTCCAGTTTTATAACAAGTAAGTCATGGAAATGAAAAGCACAGTATATGGAATATAGCCAATAATACTGTAATGACATTGTTCGGTGACAGATGGTAATTATACTTATGGTGGTGAGCAAAGCATAATGTATAAAATTGTCACATCACTAACTGTACACTTGAAATTCATAAAAGATTGTAAGTCAACTACACTTGGCAAATAAGTTTTTTTTTAAAAAGTCACAATATTTGCATTCAAAGAACAGATTTTGAAGTACCAAAATGAATTCCTATATTTGAGAATTGCCTAAGTTACTTAGCTTCATACCTAGGCTTCAAAACTAAACAAAGTCAACAATCTATTTTTCAGAGAATGTAGACATTGAAATCTAATTTTGTATTGTGAATTTATTGTTCACTAGCTTTGTGATCTTGGAGTTATTATTTCTGAAACTTGGTTTCTTCCTCTGCAGCACATGATGAATAATATTCACCTTACATGGCTGATATAAGAATTAAATGAAAGGATGTACATAAGATGTAAAGCACATTGCAAGAACTTCAATAGGCATTCAATAAATAATGTTTGTAAAAAAAATAGGTACTTTCCAATAAATGAAAATCATGTTTGTCTTTCCCTAGTGGGAGAGGGAAGATAAACGAGGGTGGGAGAATGATAAGAAAATCTAAAATCTATGAAAAAAGTAAATGGGAATCAAAAGAAGCACAGTGGAAAATACTCTTAAAGGTATCACTTATATGCGGAACATAAGGAATAGCATGGAGGACATTAGGAGAAGGAAGGGAAAAATGCAGAGGGGCAAATCAGAGGGGAAGTCAAACCATGAGAGACTATGAGGGTTTCAGAGGGGAGAAGGGTGATGGGATGGGTTAGCCCAGTGATGGGTATTAAGGAGGACACAGATTACATGGAACAGTGGATGCTATAGTTAAATAATGAATCATAGAACACGACATCAAAAACTATGAAGTACTGTATGTTGACTAACATAATAAAAAAAGATATCACTGTGATAGATATTCAATTTACAAATTTTTATGTATGCACATGAACCTCTTTGACAGAAATCTGTAGAACTCTAAAGGTCTGTGGCCCATAATTTTGGCTCTACTGGCCATTTGTGAATCACAAATGTAGAAATCAGAAGATTTCTGTCACTTAACCTACTAAATTTGATCAAGTAAATTATTTGACCTCCTAGGGCCTTCACTGAAATATCACTGGTATTACCTGTTATACCTTCCTTGTTAAGCAATTGTGAAGTACAAAGGAAATTGAGCCAAAAAGTTCACCAAGAAAGGTCTCGCTTTCTTTTGGTACCATATTGTAAGCAAAAGAAGCTATCAAAAGAGAAAGTGCTGTAAAAATGTGAAATTATAATAGTAGTACTGGTGGTAGTAAATAGGAGTATTCTTCCAGGAAGATCATCAGGTTATTTTTCTATACTCCAGTTCCCATGGAAGTAGACTTAGGGACCAAAATTCTGCATACCATATGTGATATCTCCAAATCTATATGTTCTTTGGCTATCAAATAGAAAAAAAATTCTAAAGTAGTGAAAATTTTCTATCAAACTTCATGATATTTTTTACTAGAGCATATGATATAGTAATACTAGTTAAATGAACTTGATATAGACTGTCTTATCTTCCCATAGGAAAATAAAACCCATAAATATTTCCTAGAGGAAGATTATTGATTAATGAGGAGGCAGTGCCAATACTGCTCTTTGGTAGCATCAAAAAAACAACCAAACATTCTGTGACAGCAAAGGATGGAAAAGAATGGATGACAGAAACAAATTTGGATACCACTTAGAATGAATTAGTGAATATATTTGATATGGGAGTTCCACTTGCATTTATTTACACATAAGTTAATCACAAGCAAGAAATTCATGTCCTTTCAGGCAGGGAGTTAAAGAACACAGAAAAGGACGCCTGGGTGGCTCAGTGGGTTAAGCCTCTGCCTTTGGCTCAGGTCATGATCTTGGGGTCCTAGGATCAAGGCCTGCATCAGGCTCTCTGCTCAGCAGGGAGCCTGCTTCCTCCTTTCTCTCTGCCTGCCTCTCTGCCTACCTGTGATCTCTCTCTCTGTCAAAAAATAAATAAAATCTTTAAAAAAAAAAAAAAGAATATAGAGAAGAAAGATTCAAGTGATTTAGCGTGTGATGAGAAACCACAGGAAAATAAACAAGTCCTGTCACTTGTTTACTATTATATATTCTACTCTGAGCAAAATAATTTATATTTTGTGCAGAAGTATTCTCCAGGAACAAAATCAATGCTCCGTAAGGCATAGGCTTGCAAAACTTTCCAATAATGAAGACTATTATTTAAAAGTTAGTGGCTTTTCAAATTAAAGGATCTAAAGCAGCTACAGAAGCCATTCGAAACTGTCTACAGGAAGAGCCATAAGATTAAAAGGCTATAAACTATTAGACACCTTATAACAAACAGTAGAGAAAGAGGTAGAGACCGTTTGGCTGATCCCAAAGAGAGATAATAAGGCCAGAGAATGATTCCCAGCAGGACAGCACATGGGGTGAGGAGGAAGAGGGAGGCTTTAATAAGACTACAGGGGAAGGGGACCTGGGATCCCACTAGATCTATACCAAAATCTCAGCTACCTTTCTTTGCTCTATCCAAAGCCCAAGTTAATATACCCAAGTACATTTTATATCAAATTTGCCTTCTTTTCAACTTGATATTATGTTTTGCTCACAATGTGTTACCAAATGTTATCTTTTCAATCAATCTAGAGAGCTTTATTTTCTAAAGATTTGCTCAGTATTTTCCTGAGAGACACACTTCCAGACAGCCTGTTTCTCATTAGTTGGAATAAACAGGAGTGTGTTTATAGCACCGCACCAGACTTAAAAGAATTCCCCTTTCTTAGGGAAGCTGGTCAGGGAATTAGGGCAATAACATAAAGGAGTGAATTTCAGTGCTCAGCTGTGACATAAGACAGAATATTGGCTCATTAATATAGTCTTTAAAAAGCAAAGTGCATAACTCTTTATGACACAAAGAGTTTTGTTTTGAACACAGTTTTAAGCAGTTCTAACATGAAAGATCACCAATGCCAGATACACACACACACACACACACACACACACGCACACACACACACTAAAATACTATAAAATGTTTAACTTCTGTTCAGCAAATATTGACTGCTCACTGTGGGCAATATAGAGATTATGAACATGTGTAAGGCACTACTAAATAGTTTACAGTCTAGAGACTAATCCAACTCATTGTAGAAATAGAATCCTTAGAAATCACTCTCATACTATAGGAGAGCTTAGAAAATAAAAATATCAGTTAAGACAATACAAACCATATATATATCATCTGTGGGTACCTTTGACTTCAGATGCTCATCATTTCAAACCATCCTTTTTATCACTGCCAAATAATTTTTATATAAAAGAGCTGTTTTATGGATGCTTGTTTCTAAACTGTCCCTTTGGCACACTACCCTATTGCTGGATTTATCAGTGGAAGTCACTAATATTATCAAAGGAAGTAATTAAGAAAATTTATAAGTATGCTGATAAGGAGAAAAATTTGCACATACTTGTACCATTGTAAAATACGTCTCAAAATGCCTTGGCTTGCAAAATCAATCATCAAAATCAAGAATAAATCCACTCACACTTATTCAATCACATTGTATCTGACCTAATTTCCCTTCATAGAGGCAAAGTCGCTGTCTCGATGGTCACAGTCTTCCAAAACTGTAAGCGCAGCAAGGGTGAGAAATTCTAACAAAGGACAATGTGGATAATTTAGATGTTAGTAATTGGAAAGTGGTATTTGACGAAGAGTCAGTAGAATATTATTTAGAATAGCAGTTTACACATGTTTATTTGATGTTCCTGTAACAGCAGTAGCAAGCAGGGAATATTAGAAATAAGTGTACATGGGCGCCTGGGTGGCTTAGTGGGTTAAAGCCTCTGCCTTCAGCTCAGTCATGATCTCAGGGTCCTGGGATCAAGGCCTGCATTGGGCTCTCTGCTCAGCGGGGAGCCTGCTTCCTCCTCTCTCCCTCTGCCAGCCTCTCTGCCTACTTGTGATCTCTCTCTGTCAAATAATAAATAAAATCTTAAAAAAAAAAATGTGTGCAATGTTGTTCCTTTAAATAATTTTAAAATAATATATTTTTAAATCTTTAAAATAATATATTTTTTATTACTGATCATTTAATATTAAGCAAAAGTGTAGCCCTCAGATGTTTTCAATGAAGCAATATCCTGTAACTCTTCTGCTTCAGGTCTTAAAAGATGATATTCAACTAGTTCCAAAAGAGAATATTTAATCTAAAAATGTTATTTATTTCCCAAACAGCTCATTAATTGCTTAACACTACATGCTATCATTACATATTCATATGACATTTAATTTTGTTATACTTTTTACTATAGTATAACTTAAATTTTAAGTCAAACAGCTATTCTTTCCTTTATAAAATGACTTTTAAAAGGAATTTATATTTAGATATATGTTTTCCTTGGTAACAAAAAGTCAAAATTCAAAATTTTATAATATATGACCTGTTTCTTGGCATCTCAATAAATTTCTTTCTTTTTCCTTAAAAAAAAATATTTTATTTCTTTGACACAGGGACAAATGGTGAGAGAGAGCACAGCAGGCGGAGTGGCAGGCAGAGGGATAGAGAGAAGCCGGCTTCCCACAGAGCAAGGAGCTGGACGCAGGGCTCAACCCTAGGACCCTGGTATCATGGCCTGAACTGAAGGCAGATGCTTAACTGGCTGAGCCACCCTGGCGGCCCTCAATACATTTCTTTCTGAGATCTGAAACACACATGCTTTTGAGAAGACTGCAAGATGAACAAAAGAAACTGCTATGGCTGTTCAGTGCACAGAGAAAAGTTTACATATATGGTGAATGGAATATGATACACAATTTTTATAATCATTACCTTTTCTAACTATAGAGAAAAATACTGTATGAATCTGCACTATTAATAGAATACCACTTCCAATAGTGACAATTATGTCAAGAGAAGAAAAAAATCTGCAGAATATTTTGGCATCTGAGAGGGTTTAAGGAGAACAGAGAAAGAAAGGTGAGAAAGAAAGATAAACAGAGTAATTCATTCCATTGAAACAGCTAATACAGAGCTCAGTGAATATGAGATCTAATCATCTGGAAGTCATCCAGGAAAAATTGCTCAGAGTACAGCAGTGGATACGATGGGACAGTATCTGTTGGCTAAGGCTCAAATAACCATTGATTTGGAATGTAGCATTTGAGAATAGCCACTAGAGGATGACAAGGTCCCACAGACATCTCAGAAGTGAAGGTGCTTTAGAGAAGACACAGGCATACTCACTTTGTGAATTTCTGTCAGGTGGAGTGCTTTGATCAGAAGATGGGAAAAAGTCTTTCACTAAGAGAAGGAAACTCTGAGGAAGTTACGGTACATAAATAGCTAGTCTGGCAACTATCACAAAAAGCAACCTAAATAGATCTGAATTGAGTAGTTCATTATTTTTCCCGCACTTAGCCAACAATAAGGTTATTGTTTTATAGTAATTTATTGAGGATTATTCAGAGGCACTTCATCTTCACAATATACCTCAAACGAATTCAAAGCAAAACACAAAACTCTTACTCCCTTGAATTTTAGTGGCATGATGTCTGGAAATGCAGTATGCTTCTCAAAAGTTATTAGCAAGATAATATAAAATGTTGAAAGAAGGAGGCTGTGAGGGCCATTGGACCTAGAAAAAAGATGAGTGCCTGAAGCAAAGGGCTTTCTGCTAAGCAAAATGGTTTCTGGAAATTGAGATGAAATTCATGTAATTTAAATTCACCACAATTGTAAAGTGGTATATAGTATAGTCAAAATGTCGTGCAAAATTTCAGATAATTTCCACCACCTCAACCCCCCCCAAGAAACCTCCATAAAAACAAAAAACAAACAAACAAAAAAAAACCCACATACACATTTAGCCATCATTCCCCATTTCCTCCTTCCCTTGGCCCCTAGGAACTATTTTCTGTCTCACTGCATTAGCTTATTCTCCGGATTTGCCTAATGTTTCACACAAACAAAATCTAACAATATGTGACTTTTTGTGGCTGGCTTCCTTTACTTACACAAGTAGAAGTTTTCACCCATGCTCTAGCATATATCAGTACTTCATTCTCTTTTTATGGCTCCATGTATCCCATCCTATAGCTCTACCACATATTTTTTTTAATCTATTCATCAGTTGATGAATACTTGAGTTGTTTTTACCTTCTGGCTGTTGTGAATAGTACTGTTATAAATATTCACATACAAGTATTTGTTTGGCTAACTGTTTTCAGTTCTCTTGGATAATTACATAGGCATGAAATTGCTGAGTTACATGGTAACTCTCTGTTTAACTTTCTGAGGAACTACTTAATTGTTCCCCACAGTGTGGTAGCCTTTTGGATTCCCACCAGCAACATATGCAAGTTTCAGTGTCTTCACATCCTCATCAACATTTATTATTTTCTGTTTTTTTATTACACCCATCCTAATGGGTGTGAAATTGTAGCTCACTGTGGTTTTGATTTACTTTTCCTTAATGAATAACTATACTGAGCATCATTTCATGTACTATTGTCCATATGAAAACTTCTTAGGATAAATATCTATTCAAGTCCTTTGCTCATTTTTAATTGGGTTGTTTGACTTTTTGTTGTTGAATTGTAAGACGTCTTTATGTTTTTCTGGATACTAAACCCTTAAAAGACATAAGGTTTGCAAATATCTTCTCCCATTGTAAGGGTAGTCATTTCACTTAATGAAGTTCTTTGATGCACAAATGTTAATTTTAATGAAGTCTGATTTATTTACTTTTCCTTTTGTTACACATGCTTTTGTTGTTATATTTATGAAACCAATGCCTAATTTAAAGTCATAAAAATTTACAACTATGTCTTCTTCTATGAATCTTCTGGTTTTAACTCATACATTTGGATTTTCTAACCACTGTGTTAATTTTTGTACATAGTGTGAGATAGGGACCCAAATTCATTCTTTTACACATAGATATCCAATTGTTCCCACTATTTGTTGAAAATATTATTTTTCCCCATTGAACAGTCTTGACAGGTCACAAATCAATTGGCCAAAGACATATTGGTCTTGTTCTGGAATCTTAATTATATTCCACTGACGGATATGTCTGTCCTTATGTATCAATCATGTTTTTATTATTGTAGTCCATGTATTTATTGTTCATGTATTATTGTACCATGTATTATTATTGTAGGCTTATAACTAGTTTGAGATCAGGAACGGTGTATTCTTCTACTTTGTGCTCTTTCAAAATTGGCTTAGCTAGTAAGGGCTTCTTAAAATTCCATATGATTTTTAGAATTAGCTTGCCTATTTCTATAACAAAATGCTGTTAGGATTTTGATAGGGATAAAAAAGAATTTTGATAAGGATTGCACTGCGTGTAGATAAATTTGAAGAATGTTGCCATCTTAATAAGATTAAGGTTTTCATCCATGAGAACAAGATGAATTTCTATTTTTCAGGTCTCTTAAATTCTTTCAGTTATTTTATACTTTAGTTTTCAATGTGTAAGTCTGCAATTCCTTATTTAAAATTACCTCTATGTATCTTATTCTTTGTAATGCTACTATAAATTGAATTGCTTTCTTAATTCCATTTGGGGTTTATTGCTAGTATATAGAAATACAACTAAATTTTATATATTGCGTTTGGATATTACAACCTTGCCAAACCATTTCCTACCTTTGTGTGTGTGTGTGTGTGTGTGTGTGTGTGTGTATTTTTTAGGTCTTTCTTTTTTCTTTTTAAAGATTTTATTTATTTATTTGACAGAGAGAGAGAGATCACAAATAGGCAGAGAGGCAGGCAGAGAAAGAGGGGATGCAGGCTCCCTGCTGAGCAGAGAGCCCTGATGTGGGCCTTGATCCCAGGACCCTGCAATCATGACCTGAGCCAAAGGCAGAGCCACCCAGCTGCCCCATAGGTTTTTCTATATATAAGATCACATCTGCTAGGAACAGAGGTACTTTTACTTCTTTCTGTCCAATCTAGATGCCTTTTATTTTTTTTTCTTACTTAATTATCCTGGCTAAAACCCTGCAGTACAACATGTGAATACAAAAGGAAAATACAGTCATCACTGTCTTACTTATGCCCATGGAAAAATTTTCAGTCTTACCATTATGTTTTTTAGCTATGGGCCTTCTGTGAACGTTGGAGAAAACTTCCTTTGATCTCTTCTTTGTGGAGTGTTTTTATCATGAAAGGGCACTAAATTTTGTCAAGTCCTTTTTGTTTGTCTGTTAATGAGATGACGATGTGTTTTCCCCTTTATTCTATTGATATAGCTTATCACATCTCTTGAATTGAGGAGACAACATGTAGTCATAATGTTTAATTCTTTAAATATGATACTGGACTCAGTTTGCTGGTATTTTGTTGAAGATTTGTGCAATTATATTCATAAGTGATATTGTTAAGTCATTTTTCCTTATGATGTTTTATCTGGCTTTAGCATCATTCCTAAATTTAATAGTTTGCATGTCACATGTGTTTTTGTTTTTGGTCTAGTTAAGGTTTATTAATTTGGTCAATCTTTTCAAAGAGCCAACTCTGTCGGTTTTGTTGATTTTCTTTATTGCTTTTCTATTTTCCATTTATCTTCATTCTAATCTTTTTATTTCCTTCCATTTGCTGTAGGTTTCATTTGTTCTTCTTTTTCTAGCTTCTTAAGGTAAAAGATTTGGTTATTGAATTAATACATTTTTTCTTTTATATTATAAGTTTTGATAAACTGTGATTTCTCTTTCATTGGAGTAAAAATGTTTTTTCAGGTCTCTTGTGATATTGTCTTTGAGTCATTGGTCACTTAGGAGTGAATCATTCCACATATTTATGTGTTTTCCAAATTTTCTTCTATTATTGATTTCTAATTTCATTTCATTGTGCCCAAAGGATGTATTTTGCATGATTACAATCATTTTAAATGTAATGAGACTTGTTTTGTGGCCTAATGTATGGGGTATCCAAGAGGACATTCTATGTGTACTTGAGAAGGATGTGTGGTCTCCTTGTAGTGCTGATGTACTTCATTAATGTCCATCAGGTTTTGTTTGTTTATAGTGCTGTTCAAGCTTCTATTTCCTTGCCAATTTTCTCTCTAGTTGTTCTATTCATTATTTAAAGTGGAGTACTGAAATCTCCAAATATTATTATTGAACTATTTCTCCTATCACTCTGTCAGCTTTTGCTTTTGAATTTGGGGCTCTGTTAGGTTTGTAGAGCTTCTTGACGGATTGCCTTTTTATTACTATAAAATATCCTTCTTGTGTCTTATAAAAATTTTTGTCTTAAAGTCTACTTTATCTAATAGCATAGCTACTCCAGCTCTTTTTGCAAGTTACTTACTCAGAATATCATTTTTATACTTTTACTTAGCATATATTTGTGTCTGTAAATTGAAAATGAGTCATTGATAGCATATGGTTGGATCATTTTTATTTATCCATTTTGCCAATCTTACCTTCTTTTTAATTAGAGTTTAACTGATATACATTTAATGTAGTCATTGATATAGAAGGATTTACTTCTGTCATTTTGAAGCTTATTTTCTATGTCTTGGATCTTCTTTGCTCTTCAATTCTTCCATTACTGCTTTCTTTGCATAAAGCAGATATTTTCTTGTGTACCATTTTAATTCCTTTGTCCTTTCTTTTACTCTATATTCATGAATTATTTTCTTAGAGGTTGACCTGTGAATTACAATTACCATATCAATTTATAACAACCCAGCTTGGAGTAAAAAACTTTGTTCTTACATAGCTTGATCTCACCTTTTATGTTGTTATTATCATAAATTACATCTTTATACAAATAGTGTTCCACTAACATAAATTTATCATTTTAGGCACTTAGTTTTAAATTAGCGAAGAGAAAAATAAGTGTTAAACCCAAAATACATCAAATATTATGTAAAAATAATAATGACTTAAATATTTACCTGTGTACTTAGTGTCACTGTTGTTCGCCATTTCTTCATGTGGATTCAAGTTACAGTATAGGATCCTTCCATTTTACCCTGAAGGTAAGGGTAGCACTTAGCACTTTTTTGTGCTTCTAGCACTTTTTGTAGAGCAAATGTACTAGCAATGACTACTATTTTGTTGTGGTGGTGGTTGATCTGGAAATGTCTTAATTTCTCCTTCAATTAGGAAGGATAATTTTATCAGATATAGAATTCTTGGTTGAAAGTTTTTTTTTTCTAGCACTTCAAATATATTACTCCACTGCCTTCTAGAGTCCATGATTTCTGTGGTAAAATCAGATTATTCTCTTACTTGTAGGTGAGAAGTTGCTTCTCTCTTGCTATTTTCGATTCTCTTTGTATCTGCTTTTCAGTAGTTTGAGTATGATATATTTTTGACTCCCACCATCACCTCTTCAAATATTCATTTGGACCCTGTTTTCTCTCTCTTGTTCTAAGACCCATTCCATTCATTTTGATTGGTTTGATGGCATCCCACTTAGGCTCTGTTCATTTTTCTTCATTATTTTTTTTATTTCCATTGCTCAGACTGGACAATCTCATCTGACAAATCTTCAAACACACTGAATCTTTCCTCTGTCTGTCCACTTCTGCTACTGAGCCCTTCTAGTAAATTTTTCATTTTGATTATTTACTTTTCAATTCCAGATTTTAAATTTGACTCCTTTTTATAATTTCTATCTCTTCATTGATATTCTCTACTTAGTGAAACACACTCAGGATCTTCTTTAGTTTTTTGGTCATGGTTTCCTTTATCTATTTGAAAAAATTTAAATTAGGTGACAAAGTCTTTATGTATTAAGTTCAATATTTGGGCTTCCTCAGAGACAATTTCTATTTCTCTCTTCCTATGTATTGGCTATTTCTTATTGTTTCATATGCTTCATAATTTTTTTTTTTTTGCAAACTGGACATCTAAAATAGTATTATGTGGCAATTCTGGAAATCCAATACTCTCTCTTCCCCAGGTTAGGCTTCTGCTACGTATTGTTTTTTGTTTATTCAGTTATTTTTTCTGAACCAATTCTGTAGTCTGAATTCTTTGTCATGTTTGGCCACTGTTAGTTTAGTTGTCAGCTAGTTATTGGACAGTTTTTCCAGATCAACTCTGTGTATGTTGGGGCATGCCTTTAACACTCAACTGGGCAATATGAATTCTGCCTTAGCTTTCACTTCTTGCTTGGGTAGAGCTTGAAGGTCAATCAGAAATGACAGCTGATGGCCTCCTTGGGTCTTTTTGAACATGTTCATGGTTTTGTAGGTCCCCAGGAATATGTCAGAGCTTTAAAAAGTCCTTATTCCCCAAAGTATCTCATTCCTCAGACTTTTCTTAAAAGTTATTTTATTAGTCTTTTTTGGTCCCAACCTTCATGGACTGCCCTAAGCAGCAATAACTAATACATTTGCCTACAAATGTTTTTGACAAACACTGCCCTTTTTGGCCAGTCCTCCAGAGAGCTATCATACAAGTCAAAACAAACAATTCTTTACAAATGAGATCCGTTCTGCTCTTTCCAGCACTGGAATCTGTACTGGAAATAGGGGCTGTTATCTCCAAAGCACTGCCCACGTGTTGAGTAGAGGATGAGACCAAAGTAAGTTAAAACAACACAATGCTCTGTGTTCTTACAGAGCTACAACTTTTGTTTTTTTTTCTGAATTAAGCATTCCACTGGCTGCTGCAAGCTATTGGTTAGATTCCAGATTTCTGAGAATGTTGATTGATAGTTTTTGCCAAGACTTTTGTTGTTTTTATGGAAGGATGGACTTTTGAATTCCTTACTCTATCATTTTTTTCTGACATCCTCTAAGCAAATCTCTACACACGTCAGAACCAACCAAAGGTTTCTGTGAGCTATTGAGGTTTTTTATTTACTTGCTTGGCTAACATTCTAATATTTTGTCCTGTTTTTTCACAAAGAGAAAGGTAAACTTTTAGTAGGATTACAGAGGGAAGAAAGAATTAATCATGTTCTGTAAATTCATCTTCTTACTCAGGTACCCATATTGCCAACCCTATGTTAGAATCCCATCCCAGACCTCTAATCTATCTAAACACATCTCTCCAGAGCAAACCTGAGCCCTTAAATTACTTATCCTCCTTTATTTTTAAATTTTTTTTATTTATTTTAGAGAGAGAGGGTAAGCATGATCAGTGGGGAGGGGCAGAAAATATCAAGCAGTGTCCAAACTATGTGCACAGCCTGACACAAGGCTCAATCTCAAAAGCCTGAGAACATGACCTGAGCCAACATCAACATCAAGACAACATCAAGTTGCTAAACCAACTGAGCCACTCAGATGACCCTTTTCCTCCTTTATATTAAAGTGTATATTCTACCTTCTATTATTTTGGTTAGCTTATATTGAATAGACTACATCTAATTCTGAAAGATTCTATTTCTCTAAATGAGATTTACACTGTTTCTAAAAGGTCAAAGCTGTTACTCTCCCCTAGACTTTCTGCACATTTTTAGCTTTTTCAAGATGGTAATTACCATTAGCTGAGTCAACAAACAATACTATACATAGGTATTACATTTAGATAACATTGACAAATCTAGTGCCTACCAAAAAAGGAGATATTCTTCAAATGGGCTACTTATTAAATGGAAGACCTTTGATAAGCTACTTAATTTACATGTGTCTCTAGCTAATTATCTGCAAAATAGTGTGCTGCTGTGGCAGAAAAATGTTAGTTATCTAGTCCTTATCCCAGTCCTTGAGCCCCTCAGTAACAAAACCACAATTTTATTTGAATTAGTCATGCACCCAAATAAAGACTATATTTCCTAGCCTCTTGAAAACAGTTGGGTTGCAAGTACTGCCAACATAAAAATAGAAGATAAATAGACAGATACATAAATAGATGGTACAATACTGAATTCATTGCTTATTATGATTTATTGCATTACTATTTTTCAAGCTCACCTTACTTTATTGGTCTATTTAGGCTTAAAACTTAACTCAAATCTTGCTTCATGAAACCTTTTTTTCTGAGTATCTCAGCTTCCAGATATGCCCTTCTATAAGTTAATGTTCTGTCCATTTACTTTTATTTCAAAGTATATATATAAAATACAAGTTCTCATATAAATTTTTGTATTTTTGTTATTGTCATTTTTGACCTTGTTACATCACAAATTTCTGAAGACAGAGACTTTATTAAGGTAGAGCTTTTAGTTCCCTGAACTAACACTATTTTGTTCATAGTAGATATTTATTCAATGATATGAGGGGAAAGAATTTACCTTTATTTAGGACTAACCTCACATCAGTACTATCAGGCTCTATTGATCAAAAAAGGCCAATTGATCAAAAAAGTCCTGCCCTTGTGCAGCTTACAGTTTAGTGGAGAGGGATTGTAGGTAATCTTTGCGTTCATCATATAATTGAAACTGAATTGAACTAGGCATGGCAGTAAGTGTTGCCAAGGACTGTCCAGGTTTGGTTTGCCTGTGATGCTCCAGGAAGCCCAGCAGAAGGACTAGCAAAGCAGAATGCAAGAAGGCCCCAGACATGTAGGGACTGTGTAAAAAGTACTCCACCAGTAGCTCAAGGCAAGTGTGAGCCTTGCACAATTGATGAATGGTGAGGAGATATAAGAAGTCTGGGCATGATCAAAGATGGGGTGCACAATAAGCAAGGAATTTAGAAGTTACCAGTTAAGCTCAGAGGGGTCTGGGGATCCGGGAAAGGGGTTTAGACATTTATCTAAGTGTAATGGGAACTGGCTGAAATGACTTTAAAAAGCCAATACCAATCTCATTTTCATTTTTAAAAAATTACCTCAACTGCAATGTGAAGAAATGTTATAGGCGGTTACAAGCCCCTCTAACAAAATGCCATCAACTAAGTTTATAAATAACCAATATTTACTTTTCACCATTCTAGAGGAAAGTCCTAGATCAAAGTGAGGGCACATTCAGTATCTGGTGAGGGACCACTTCACAGATGGTGCTTTCTTCTATTTCATAGCATGGCAGAAGAGGCCAGAGATCTCTGTGGGATCTCTTTAATGAGAACTCTAATCAAAAGCCCCATCTCCTATTACAATCACCTTGGAGGTTAGAATTTCAACGTATGACTTTTGAAGGGATAAAAGCATTCAGTCCATAGCAGTGGTCATTAAAAGTAGCATCAAACCTTAGTGGTTTTCCCCTACTTCTTAAAGAGAAAAAACAACACCCATAAATTCGCCGAACCAGGGATGGGCAGGGCTCTAATTTGACTTTAGGCATGTTTAATCCAAATCCTCTGATCTCTGATAAAATAGGTCTTCACAGTCTCTTAAATGGTTGGTGCGTCATCAGTCAACTTCTAGATAAAGATGGAATTTGCCATAATAGCACTGAAAGTGATCCCCAACTCAGAGAGGAAAATGTGCTCAATGGATTGTGAGTTCCAGGTTGGCCTGCTGACTGGTAAGGAATTTGGTGGCACGTACTTGGTAACTTGGGAAGCAGGAACCCGATTATTCCATGATCCAAAAATCCACTGTTCAGTAATGAAATGCTTATCCCACTGAGCTGATACTTAACTATAAGCAAAATGGAGCTAAATCTATATTTTCATGGAATATATCTAATGACCATAAATAATTTTTTTAAAAATTTTATCCATTTATTTGACAGAAACACAGCTAGAAAGGGAACACAAGCAGGGGGACTGAGAGAGGGAGAAGCAGGCTCCTCACCAAGCAGGGAGCCTGATACAGGGCTTGATCCCAGGACTCCAAGACCATGACCCAAGGCTGAAGGCAGCTGCTTAATGACTGAACCACAGAAGCCCCTCTAATGCCCAAAAATACTTAAGAAAGGATTATATTTCTTATTTTTATTCTTTTTTTTTAAAGACTTTATTCCTTTATTTGACAGAGAGATCACAAGTAGACAGAGAGGCAGGCAGAGAGAGAGGGGGAAGCAGGTTCCCTGCAGAGCAGAGAGCCCAATGCAGGTCTTGATCCCGGGACCCTGAGATCATGACCTGAGCCAAAGGCAGAGGCTTTAACCCCCTGAGTCACCCAGGCGCCCTCCTACTTTTATTCTTAAAACATCTTTTCTTATTCCCATTTAACATGGTTGTCTTGTGATACTTCCTATAGATGAAATATTAGTGAATTTGTCACTAAAACTGTGTGCCTTAATAGTATTAATGCCACTTGGGGGAAAGATATTCAGTGTGCACTTTATAGTGTTCAGCTTAATTTCTGAACACAATTACTGTGACACTGATGTATTTGGAATTATGTTTATATTACTAAATGTTGCTTCAAAATATGATTTTCTCTTTAAGAGACTCTCAGGCAAAACGGAAAGTAAAGAGGCCCAGAAAAAAAGAGCAAAGTGTCTAGAAAACAAGATCGGCCTTCCTTACTTGATTCTTTACTAAAGAGAATTGAGCTAGCACTGAGAGTTTTAGAGAATTCCACCTTTTCTCTGTCTTTACAAACTCTGGAAGCAAGGGCTACAGGGATTTTTGCTCTTTCCTCATCTTATGGTTCCATTGTATTGCTGTACACACGGGAAGTGACCTAATGGTAATGTAACTGGTAAGTTCAGCACCTCTAATACAACCTAACAGTGGTTCAGGGGAAATGCCCTAAATTCTTTCCTAGAGATATTAGATAAAATGCACCCTTTTGATTAACAGCAGGTGATTTTACCCATTTCCTCAGTGTACATAAAAGTGAAAAGCAAAAGCTAATAGTCTTGTAGAGGGTAGGCACATCACGTTCACATACTTCGCTGCTTGAATCATCACATGGCATGAGTATTAATGGCAAGTACACTTCTTCCCATTTAAGGAACACTCAGGGTCACCATTAATGCAATTACTCTTTTAGCATGTCCAGTGACTGCTTTTAAAGATAAGGTATAGTAGATGCTTTAGTTTAAATTCATTTTCCTTCAGATAAGACCCCCATCTTATTTTAGAATATTTATTTTAAGTCAATAAGAAACGCCAAATGCCAAACTTAATACTCAATCTTTTAAATAGAAAAGTCTTACCCACTTATGGACTATACAGGGTATTGTCTCCAAGCACAGAGTGTAAAATTGTTAATCAATGGCACATTAAAGAACATTGGTAGGTAAAAAACATTCTCCAAATTTTCTATGTCATTCTCTAATCATAAATAAACTTGTCCTTAAACTTCATATAGACTTTATTATTAATTATATTTTTCACCTAAAGTTTGGCTTTAATTTGTCCCAGAATGTAAGAAAGTTCATCTGGTATATTTCTTTAGCATGTTCTGTTAAGTCAAGCATGTTCTCTCTTCTTGGATAAATTCATAATAAACATCATGGCTCCACACAATAATGAAACCCATAATATGAGAATATGTGCATGATCCATGCTTCATCAGATAAAGTCCAAAAAATTACATTTCTTTCATTAATGAAAGTAATATGACTTTGCTTCCTAAGAAAACATCACTTTTATAATTCATATATATGTCATATATAAGTCCTACAATTCAGAGACAGATGCTCTTGATTTAAGACACCATCATAACTCAGAAGCACCACCTTGAAGCTACAGAATGTCACAGAATGAAGCAGGTATTGCTTAAGTTAGAGCCTCCAAATATGATAGCTGGCAGTCCCAGCTTTATGTGCCATCAACCATAGCACAGAAACCTCAGAGAGTTGTCTTGACATTGCCATGGAAACCTGATGCACAACACAGTGCTGGTTCCATAAGCCGTGAGGAGGAAGATCTGGAGCATGCTTGGAGCAGGCAAGGGCAGGCAGGGATGAGGGACAAAGTTGTCAAAGGATAGCACCCGATTTTCTATTTGGTGAGTTTGGTAGTAAAGACATTAAACAAGGTATTAAATGCAAGAGGAAGAACGGGGAGAAAGCAACCACAACTGGAGAAATCAAGGAAGACCTAAAAAATATGAGAACGAAAGAGATAAGACAGCACTAGAAATGCTGACAGTGGAGCTGACATGACCCATGATATTTAAAACTATGGGGCTGATGAAATCACCTAGGGAGGGCAGAGAGAGACATGTGGCAGCTTGAAACTAAGACGATCTATTGCTAGCACATAGAAATGTCTGAGAACCTTCAAAATGTAGTAGTGTGGACAGGTATTAGGGTCTACTGGCAAAGAGGAATTGAAGAGAACACAGCAAAGCACATGTTCTGAGGGAATACCACACTACCAGAGGCAATTTACGGTTCTCTTAAGACCTGGCCCTTTGACTTGAGCCATCTATGCTTCATAAACAAACATGACTAGGCAACTGAGAAGGGACAAGGGAGAAAACAGGTCTCAAGGGGAGTGTAGCCAAGGAGCAAAAATGAGGGAGTGGTCAGGTAGAAAGGATGGAGGCTGTGAGCTGGGAGAAAGAGCAAAAGACTTCAGAGCTATCATTGTTTCATTTGAACGCAAAGTGCTTGGTGTGGTTCTAAGAGAGAGTAATGGAAGCTGAAGGGAGATGAAATTCCTTTGATTTGAAGAGACCAAGGAATTGAAAATTAGAACGTGAGTTGCTTATTCACATAAACATTGAAATCATGTGGCTTATTCAGAGTTGGATGGAACTGTGAATTGGGTATGCAAATCACTAATTAATGTGGACCTCCTTAGGAAATAGTATATTGTACGGAGCATACGAAATACTGCCGGATGGTGTGGGATTTATCACTGGTCATAGGAGTAATGGTCTAGAACTGTGCTATCCTGCATAGTAGCCACAAGCATCATGTTGCTACCAAATACTTGAATTACAGGCAGTCCAAATTGATATGTGCTATGAGCATAAAATAAAATACATACCAGCTACTGAAGACAGTACAATAAAAAGCTATAAAATAAGTATCTAATTAATAAGTTTATATTAATTTCAGGTTGAAATAATATTTCAGATATACTAGTTAAATACATTATTAAAATTAATTTCACCTAAAAAGGGCCATATGTACTCCAATGTTCATAGCAGCAATGGCCACAATCGCCAAACTATGGAAAGAGCCAAGGTGCCCTTCAACAGATGAATGGATAAAGATGATGTGGTACATATATACGATGGAAT
Source organism: Spilogale gracilis (assembly GCA_004023965.1). Taxonomy (NCBI): domain Eukaryota; kingdom Metazoa; phylum Chordata; class Mammalia; order Carnivora; family Mephitidae; genus Spilogale; species Spilogale gracilis. The sequence continues at coordinate 194,299 of PITA01000753.1, forward strand.
ACTATGCCTCCATCAGAAAGGATGAATATCCAACTTTTGTAGCAACATGGACTGGACTGGAAGAGATTATGCTGAGTGAAATAAGCCAAGTAGAAAAAGTCAAGTATCACATGGTTTCACTTACTTGTGGTGCATAAGGGGTAATATAGAGGACAGTAAGAGAAGGAAAAGAAATGGGAAGTAAGGTAATTCAGGGAGAGAAACGAAACATGAGAGACTCTGGACACAGAAACAAACAGGGACTTGGAGGGAGGGGGTGGGGGTATGGGAGAGCCTGGTGGGTACTAAGTGCACCTATTGCAGGGAACACTGGGTGTGGGGCATGGGCAATGAATCTTGGAACACTGAAAAAATAAAATAAATTTAAAGTAAAAAAAAAATTTCACCTGTTTTTTACTTGTTTTATTTTTATTTTTTCTTATTTCTTAATTTATTTTGAATTTTAAAATCAGGGATAATGAATATTTTCAAATGATTTTTCAGCATCTCTTGTGAAGATTACATAATTTTTAAAAACTGTAATGGTTAATTGGTGAATGACATACATTGATTTTCAATTATTGGACTAAAATGCACTCCTACATAAGTCCCAGCTGATCATGATATACTATTATTTTTACATACGCCTGGATTTGATTTGGTAATACATTGTTAATGATTTTGCATCTGTGTGTATGAGGGATATTGGTCTCTAGTGTTCTTTTTTAAAAAACATATATGATTTTGGCATCAGAGAAAAGCTTAGATTCGTGATTTGAGAAGTTTCTTTAAGCTATCTATATTAATATATTCAACATGAGATTCTAGTAGACAGCTGTTGTTTTTTCCCCCGTCATTCTAACATGTCTATTATTTCTACATTGTCAGTTTATGTCTTTAAACACTTTAAAATTATTGTCACTTCCTTCTATCTTCCCAGTTTCTGATGAGAAATCTGTCATTCAAATCATTGTACCTTTATTTTTCTTGGGCTGTTTTTCTTTCTTTCTTTCCTTTTCTTTCTTTTTTCTTTTTTCTTTTTCTTTCTTCTTCTTTGACTTGTTTTAGAAGATGGCTACAAGAAAATCTAAAATCACTTTTGTGGCTCACATTTGTGGTTGAGGTATGTTTCTACAGACAGGGCTGATCAAGAAGTTTAAATGATTTGGTGGCGCCTGGGTGGCTCAGTTGGTTAAGCGACTGCCTTCAGCTCCGGGATCGAGCCCCACATCAGGCTCCCTGCTTGGCGGGAAGCCTGCTTCTCCCTCTCTCACTCACCCTGCTTGTGTTCCCTCTCTAGCTGTGTTTCTCTGTGTCAAATAAATAAAATCTTAAAAGAAAAAAGAAGTTTAAATGATTTGAGGTAATCACCCTATCCTTTCTTGCAACTGAATGCTGACACATGGAAAAGACAGAGCAAGCTTATTGTCATGATTGTGATATGTAGCCATATGATATAGTAAGAACACATGAAGTTATTAAAAAGTAGGTGTATAGGACAGAATATCAGAGATGGGTTTCTCTCCTTCCCAGGTTCTGGGTTTGGGTTGCTGTAGGATTATAAAATCTGATGGTGAAACTACAGTTCACACTCTTCTACTGACCCCCATTTCTGCTTCTCTGTTCCCAAATTAAGTTCCTACTTCGATTCTTTCATACCTGAGATGTCAAGCTGGGTCTCAGACCATATTACAGGTAATTTTATATATTAATTTGATTAATTAAAGAATTTTCAAAATAATATATTTACTACATATATATCCCCCAATTAACGTGATGTAATAGAATTCATGTGTCTGATGTGGGACGTTAGCTAATTTTAAGCTACAACCTCCAATACAACCAGTGTTTAAACACCACTCCCACAGTGACCGCTTATGGCTCCCATTCACGAAATATACGATTCAACTCCTTTTCTAATCACACAAGCTTGTTTTCTCTTCACATGCCTTTTTACATATTAAAAACAAAAGGATGGTTTTTAAAAATAATAATTTCACAGAACATTTTTTGAAGCAGTCACCTTTTTCTCAGTGATAAAATAATAAATCTTCAGAGATGAATATTGATAAAACAAGGCATGCTAATAATGTAAAGTGATATATGGCATCAATTTAAGAGCAGGCCAAGGAGGACAAGGGACCAAACAGAAAACAGTGGTAGTAAAACAATATGAAGCTAAGGAAAAACTTCACCAATAGGGCATGATTTCATCATTCCTAGAGGTAAGCCAAATATTTGGCAATAAGCTTTAATGGCCAACAGAGAAAAGAGGAAACACCATCTCAGGAAATCGTCATAGTGACCATGAGAGAATAAACCAGTTACTTTGGCACACTATGTATTTTCCTAATAGTTAGGATGAAAAAAAAAATATTCTGCTGTGGTTCTTTAAAAATAACAAATGAGGGGCATCTGGGTGGCTCAGTCGGTTTAGTGTTTGGCTCATGTGATGATCCCAGGGTCCTGGGATCAAGTCCTGCATAGGGTGCCCCACTCAGTGGGAAGACTGCTTCTCCTTCTTCCTCTGCCCACCCTCACCGCTCATGTTCTCTCTCAAATAAATAAAATATTTTTAAAAAAGAACAAATGAGGTGATATTGTATATATTGTTTATGGAGTCCAAGAAAGAAGTTAACTTTTCTACTATCTATATCCATGTATACATGCACATACATAGTCCCTTAATCAATCTTTTCTTACTCTTACCAGCCTGACAAATAATAGTCTGTCAGGCTTTCCCTCTTACATATTAAAGTTGAGTCAGTCTTATCATGTATTTTCCCATTAAAAATTAACTTTCTAGTATACGTGCTGCTGAAGCAAACACTAAAAATTAACTTTCTAGACTAACTTTTCAGCAAACCAATCTCTCTAAAGTAACTCACCTAATAAATGGAATATTTCCCAGAAGCAGTACATGATAATGGGTTACAATGTTACCGCTCCCGAGAACTGTGTGTAACTTAATGGCTTCTGGTCATATGGAAGCCAGAGATTTTTAACATTTTCTTTCTTTCTCTCACTTTCTTTCTTTCTCTCTCTCTCTCTCTCTTCTTTTTTCTTTCTTTTTTTTTTTTTAGCAGAATCTGTTTTTTGGACTTTTTTTTCCCAAAAAAAGGCTTAAGTGGAACTCTGATATACCAAATGGACACAGAAGAAGCTGCCCAGGTTGACATCCCGCCTTAGCTGTGCCTCTGAGCCTCCACAGTGGCTGAGACCCGGCAGCATGCCAGCAATCTACAAAGCAGTTTCAACACCACTGCCTTATATAGGAGATGCCAGATTCTTGTAGCAGTAACAGTGGGGAAGTTGGAGGGCTTGTCAGCCCTTCAATTCTCTCCATCTAGAGAGCTGTTACTCTGCCTCTAATAAGAAGCATCCCTCACTCTCATGTTATACAAACTGTCTCAGAAATATCAAGTCAATGTGACCACTAGGAGACTCCACATTGGTTAGAATATGTACGGATTAAGGGGATTATTACCACTGCTGTGTTAGAGAGGCAGTAAACTCTGCATCAAGGACACAAGGATTCTCTAGGAGCAATGTTTAATAAGCATCTCACATGGCATGAATCGCTGGACAAATCTGGTTAATATGCAGATTTAGACTGAGACTGGGTTGGGACATTGGAACCCAAATCTCTAACCAGCTCTTAGGTGATACTCAGGCTGTTGGCTGAAGGACCACCCTTTGAATAATGAGGGTCTAGGACACCTCCTGGTAATACTTTATCTGGTGGTAAGGAGTTCATTGAAACATACTCCTACCACATGATCCTTGGTATTTACCCAAATAAGCTTAAAAACTTAAGTCCACACTAAACCCTGCACACAGATGTTTACAGCAGCTAGATTTATAACTGACAAAACTTGGAGGCAACCAAAATGTCTTTCAGTAGGTGAATGGATAAATAAACTGTGGTATATCCAGACAATGAAATATTATTCAGTGCTAGAAAGAAATAAGCTATCAAACCATGAAGTCATGGTGGTAATTTAAATGCATATTACTAAGTGAAAGAAGCCAGTCGGAATTACCATATGCTTCAAACTATAGGATATTCTGGACAAACCAAAACTATGTAGACACTAAAAAGATCAGTGGCTGACAGGGTTGGGAAACGGGAAGGATAAACAGGCAAAGCACAGAGGATATTAAGTCGGTAAAAATACTCTGTATAATGATGGATATACAGCATCATGCATTTATCCAAACCCATACAATGTTCACAAGCAAGAGTAAATCCTACAGTAAACTATGGACTTTGAGTGATTATGATGTGTGATTGTTGGTTTATCCTTGGCAAAAAGTGTTAGCATTCTGATGAATGAATTTGATAATAGAGGACTACACATGTGTAGGGGCAGAGGGTGTGGGGAAATCTCTGTACCTTCCTCTTAATTCTGTTGTAGGCCTAAAATTGCTATAAAATTAAAGTCCTTAATGAAAAGTGTTCATTGACAACAACTCCTACTGCATATGGGCATGACTGAAAGGTGTCTGGAATTTATTGGAGTGAGTTTAGGTTATACCATCTGGTAATGGATCCTGACCAGCTGGGTTGCCACCTAAGGCAAAGCAAACATGAAATACAGAGAGAAGGAAGAAGTTATAAATGATGATCATGATTCACAGTGTATTGCAGAAATGACAACCCATTAAGTTTTTTTGGTTCTGTTATATGCCAACTTATTTTTTGACTCTATCTTGCACTTTTACTATTTTATCTAAGGTAGATCATTGGTAGGTAACTTTGCAATTTAGTCCTTAGTTTTAAGGTAGCAAGTAGTGATTGTAACTGAAGTATAAGAATAATTAGAAATAAAAAAACATAAAACACCTTTTAAATTCTGCAAATGAATTATAGACTCAATTTGACATCATCTTTAATAGAATTATACACTGGACAGCAATCATTATGAATTGTGAGAAATAAGAAAGTCAGTGCAATCTAATTTGCTTTTATAATAAAATGAAGCACCCAGAGGGCTTGAGAGATAGAGATAAATTTAATAATTCTAGACATAGCCATTCACAATGGCCATATTTCTGCATCATATACTATAGCCTCTGTAAAATGAGGGGAAAAAATGTAATAACAGTTTACCTTAGAACTGTCCCAAGGGTCAGATTAGCTTCATGGAATATTAAGTAAAACACAGGTGGATTTGTATATAATGTGGATGTGGTCTATTCTGAGATATCTCAACAAATTGATTTTGAATGATTAATCCTTAGATTCTTAATTTTGTTTTTTGTTGTTGTTATTGTCAAGACTTGTCCTCCAAATCATTAGCAGTAAAAAATGCTTCCTTAAGAAATACCTAGCCCCACAGAAGAAATTTAGAGGAAAAGGGTCATCAATATTTCCTTGTGTTAATTTTGAGACTACCTTTCTCATAATCCAGCTACTGAATACTGTTAAAAAGAAAGTCTGAGATGGTCATTACTTTTATGTTCTCCTATGTTTTAATTATAGAAAAAATTGTATACATACAAAGTAAACAGAACAATATAAAGAATCTCCACCTATCATCACATAGTTTCAATAATTATAAACATCCTGCAATTCTTATAAATCTATACCTTGACTGATTCCCCACTCAATAATATTAACAATAGCAACGACAACGACAACTACTTTATGGATAATGATTATTACTATTATTATTATAAGTCTTCATTTGAAATATAAATCCAAACACTAAAAGGCATTGAAATTTCAGTCAAAAATTTTTGATAAATGAATACAGCTATGTAACCTGAATGTATCGTGATAGAGAACATTTCCATCTCCCCAGAAAATATCCTTGTTTCTCTTCACAATTACAATTCTGTCAGCCCCAAGGCCACTGTTCTGATTTTTTTCCTTAGTTTTGCCCATTATAGAATTTCATTTAAATATAATCACAGTTTATTTTTTCAAAATATTTTACACCAACTTCTTTTCTATAAAGGATGCCTAAGGCAATCATTTATGTTGTCCATGTATCAGTAGTTCATTTTACTCCTTAGAATTCCACTGTATGATTGTACTGTAATTTATTCACTCTCTTAATGATAAATAACTTCATAATTACTCCTTTAATTTCTTTTTGATCTATGTTATTCTGAAATGTGTTTTTTAAATTTCTAAATATTTTGAGCTTTCCTACTTTTTAAGGTATCGATTGTTAATGATTTCTAATCTCTTTCATCATGGTCAAAGAACATATCCTATAATATTTCAATCTTGTGAAATTTGTGCATTGAGACATTTTTAGGGTCCAGAATATGGTCTATCTTGGTGAATGTTCCATGTTCACTTGAAAAGAATGTCTATTCTGCAATCGTTGGCAATATCAGTATATATAGGCCAACATGATTAATTGTGTCTATTAGGTCAACATGATTAATGGTGCCATTCATATCTTGTACATCATTACTGATTATGTTGGTCTACTTGTTCTGCTGAAAATGCTGGTGTTGTGGTCTCCAACAATACTTGTGGGTTTGTCTATTTTTATTTTGTCCTCTCAGTTTTTCTTTCATGTATTTTGAAGCTCTGTTACTAGGATTATATATTTTTATAATTTTTATGCTTTCCTGATGCACTAGTACTTTTATCATTTTCAAAACCCCTTTGCACTTAGTAAAATTTTCTGTCTAGAAGTTCATTTTCTCCATCATATAATACAGCCATTCCAACTTTTTATTATTACAGTCTGAATGGCATATCTTTTTTTTTGAATTCTAATATTTTTGTAATTAAGGTATGTCTCTTAAAGATTATACATATCATTGGGTCTTGCTTCATTAATTGATTTAAAAATTTTTGCCTTTTATTGTAACATTTAGTCATTTATATTTAATGTAATTATTCATAAGATTTCATTTAGGTCTGTCATTTTACTGTTTTCATTTGGTCTTAATGGTATTTCTTGTTCCTTTGTTCTTCATTTTCTAGTTTCTTATGGGATAATTCAGGTATTTTTAGTATTTCACTTTGATTTCTCTATTAGCATTTCAGGGATTTGTGTTATTTTTAAAGTGGTTACTCTAAAATTTACAATACACATCCTTTAAATGGACACAATCTACTTAGTGTTAATTCTGTACTATTTCACGTAAAATGATCTTACTACAGTATAGCAATATTTTCATTTGTTCTTTGTGCTATTCTTGTTACATATGTTACAATTGTTCACATTATAAATCCCTCAACGTTACAATTATTGCTTTGTTTCTTAAAAAAAATTAAGAAAATAAATTATATGTAGGTCTTTGTATTTACATATTTTTAAATTTTTAAATGTTTGACTACATGGTTACATTTCTGGTGATCTTCATTCCTTCCTATGGATCCAAGTTACTAACCGCTGTGTAATTTCTTTGTAATCTAACAAGCTATCAGCATTTCTTATAGAATAGATCTGTTTCAGTTTGTTTTTCAGGAGTACATACTCCTCCATTTTCTGCCTTATTTTGGCAACTCTCTCAGTGAATTCGAATAGGTGGGAGTTTGGAGGGAGTTAGGGGATGTAACAGATTTTTATAATTGTTATTTGCAGTTGGCTTAGTTGGACTAAGTCACTTTAGCATCAGCAGAAGCTGAAATCCTTACTGTTTATAAAACACACTAAATAGTAGTCCTATTTATTCACTAAAGAAACCCTTATTTGGACTTTAAAATGCGCTAGACATTAACAAAGGCAAAGCTTATTCATAGACTCCCAAGTAATTTGATAGGCTTAGGAGACAGCATGCTGGGGAGAGTGGAGAGCAGTCTATGAAAAATAGCCACACAAACATATATGTATTTTACCTTGTAGGTTATAAGGAGCTATGATGGGATTTAAACAAAAGAGAAATGTAAGCAGATATGGGGTTTTTGAATGACCAACGGCATGGATGAAGAAACTTATAAACCAAAGCCTACGGGTAAAAAGATCAGTTGGAATACTAATAGAATTCATGTAGTTTTAAAGAGGAGGAGAGCAAATCAGAGAGGCAGGAGGCAGAATTTGAGGATTGATTCAGATATTGAGAGTAAGCAAAAGTGATCTGATAGAAGGTACTGATCCCAAGTTTTGTCACTGAAAAAATTACCTTAAGTTCTGAATATCTGTTTCTTCTAAGGTTTACTGATATAGTTGTCTAAACATGCTAGTGCATTTCCCTGACATATATAACAACAGTTCCTGTAATCTACTGTGTGCAGAGAACACAAAACAAAAAGGGACCCAAACATCTCATCAGCTCAGAAGCCCAGTATCCCAGAAGTTAGGAATTTTTTCCTGTAATAGTGGTTCTTAATCAGAGCACACATAAACACCAAGGTAATTTAAAAAAAAAAATGCTTATATCTAAGTCCCACCCAGAGAGGCCAAAGTAATTATTCTGGAGTTTGGCTTGGGTCCTGGAATTTCTGAGGCAGTGGTTCTCATACCTCACTGGTACTATAATCACCTGGAGGACTGAATTAGTGTTTTCATTTTCCTGGAGTAGATACTGATTCAATTTTTGTTATTAGTCCTTTTAGATCTTCTATTTCTTCCTGATTCATTTTTGAAAGATTGGAACTCCACCTATTAAAATAAAAAAGCTGTTGCACAGTAAAGGAAACCAACATCAAAACAAAAAGGCAATCTACTAAATGACAAAAGATATTTGAAGATGATACACCTAATAAGGGGTTAATATCCAAAATAGATAAAGAACTTCTACAACTCAACATCATCATCAACAACAGCAACCACCAATCTGATTCAAAATGGGCAGAGGACTTGAAGAGACATTTTTTTTTTTTTCCAAAGAAGACATACATATGGCCAACAGACACATAAAAGGATGTTCATCACTCATCATCAGGGAAATGTAAATCAAAAAAATACAATGAGATATCACCTTATATCTGTCAGATTGACTAAAATTTTAAAAAGCAGAAAAAATAACTAGTGTTGGCAAGGATGTATAGAAAAAGGAACCTTCATGCCCTATTGGTGGAAATCTAATTAGGTTCAGCCGCTGTGGACAACAGGATGGAGGTTCCTCAAAAAATTAAAAATAGAAATACCACATGATCTAATAATTCTACTACTGGGTATCTACTCAAGGAAAATGAAAACACTAATTCAGAAAGGTATATGCAGCCCTATGTTGACTGCAGCATTATAGCTGAGATCCAGAAACAACCTAAGTGCCCACCGATAGACCAATGAATAAGGGAGAAATGGTATATATAATGTAGATAATATAATATACATAATATACATATAATGTAATATTACCCCACCATAAAAAGGAATGAGATCATGCCATTTGTGACAGTGTGGACAGACACACCTTACTAAGTCAGACTGTGAAATGATTTCACTCACATGTGAAATCTAAAAAACAAAAAGGCAATCTACTGAATGGTAGAAGATATTTGAAAATGACGTATCTAATAAGGGGTTAATATCAAAAATAAATAAAGAACTTCTACAACTCAACATCAACCACCACCACCACCCATCTGATTCAAAATGGGCAGAGGCCTTGAATAGACATTTTTTCCAAATAAGACATACAGATGGCCAACAGACGCATAAAAGCGTAGGGAATATAGTCAATGATACCATAATAGCATTGTATGGTGATAGGTATTAGCTACACTTGTGGTGAGCAAAGCATAGTGTATAAAGAAGTTGAGACACTAGGTTGTACACCTGAAACTAATGTAATATTGTGTGTCAACTATACTCAAAAAAAATTTAACATTTTAATATTAAAAACAAATGAATTTAGGAACTCAGATCATACAGAGAAAAGGAGTGAGAAGGTATAAGCTGAAAAAATCAATTCAAAATTATAAACTTCATGCTACATTTTTCTGCCAATCAATTTTAAAGGAATATTTATTTAACAGCTTGACTTTTATTTAAAGTAGTTTATAAACATTCAGAATTAGTAGTGTCTTCTTAGATATGACCATCATTTTTTAACATAATAGTTTGTGAATTTCCCTCAAAATAAACATTTTAGTAAACAATAGATGAAAATCAAAAACATATGAGAAACTATAATCATTCATGTATGCTGTCAATTCCAAAAGGCCCATGCAACAGAAACAGCAAGTGATAATATCTATAGCATTTTTGTGGTGTTCTTTCAGAAAAGAGGCATTTCCTGCTATTTCATTGGCAACTTATCTATACCATAAACATACTAAGAATGGGTGAAACCATTCTAACTTTATTTATTTTAAGATTTTATTTATTTGACAGAGAGACATAGCCAGAGAGGGAGCACAAGCAGGAGGAGTAAGAGAGAGAGAAGCAGACTTCCCGTTGAGCAGGGAGCCTGATGCGGGGCTGGATCCCAGGACCCTGGGATCATGACCAAAGCCGAAGACAATTGCTTAATGACTAAGCCACCCAGGTGCCCTGTCTATTCTAATTTTAAAACACATATATATCTGTATGCATAACATTTTATTATAATGAAATTTCTCTAAACACCTTATTGTTTTCTTTACAACTAAAACCTCAAAAATAAAATGTTTCAAAAAATGGATAGGCGAATGTATCCTGACCTGAATTTAAGATTGTACTTCAACACAAATAACCACTTGACTAGCTACAAATAATGATCATTGATAAAGTAATTTGCTCAGTTCTATGCAACATTTATTTCATATACTTTTTATTCTCACCTGCTTAGTCATTCTTCATATTACTGCCCTAAGATTATTTTCTTATTAAGTGATTTTAATTTATCTTGCTTATATATTACAAGGTGACATAAATTTTGTTGGAAAACAAGTGAGAAAATAGATAATGGGTAGATAGATATTTGTCCAGGTGAATGGTCATATGTGCCGATGGGGGAGAGATGGCGAGTCACAGGAGAGGAGAGAAGAAAGGTAGGAAGCAAGAGGGTGGGGGAAGGTGTAGAGAAGAAAGGAGGGAGGAAAGAGGAAGGACCGAAAGAAAGAAAAAATTTCCATCAGTCACTTCGGGCACTAAAGTCTTTGGATTGGATTTAAGAAATGCCATTTAAAAGATCAATGAGTTACATTTCTAATACCTTCATTTACTGTTGCAACAATAAATAGGCAGGAATCAAAAGTACTGCTATACATGTTTATCCTCAATTTTCAACAGATCCAAAACCGAACTTATTTTCCTTACTTCCCTATTTTTTCATCTGCTTATTTTGTCCTCACTGTGCACCATATAATGAGATGGTTAGAATAATGAGAAATATTCTGAGGATAGTCATGTGAACTTTGAACAAACATGTTAAACTCAAGCAAATTAATGTTTCTTATCTGGCTTCCTCACTGGATTGGTAGGATAAAATAAGATATTTGTGAAAACTCTGTTTTCCTGCCTTTTACAAAATAGATGTTCAGCAAATAAAAGAAACTTTACTTACTCTTATAATCACTGGCATATTTTTTTTAAAGATTTTATTTATTTATTTGACAGAGTGAGAGAGAGAGAGAGAGACACAGCAAACACAAGCATTGGGAATAGCAGGCAAGGAGCCCGATGTGGGGCTCAATCTCAGGACTCTGGGATCCAGACCTGAGCTGGAGGCAGCTGCTTAACCAACTGAGACACTGAGCCACCGCCGGGCATATTGTTTTTTAAGTTCAAAATTACATAATCTAGCCTTTACCATCTGTCACCTACACTGTGTTGGATAAATTTTTTATCCCGTTTCTCTACCTTCAATCTCTTTTTCTCAACACATCTTTATTCTAGCTGAATAAGGATAAAAATTCATTTTTCCCAACACTCTTCTCATGGCATTAAGCAACTCTGTTTAAAACCTATCAGGGGGTGATCACTGCAATCAAGCTAATGACCTAAATTTACATTTAATCTCAACTGTGTTCACAGTTTCAGCTAACTCTCATCTTGTCCCTCCCACCCCCTGATTCTGCAATTCATCTTACTTTCCTTCTATGCACATCTCCATGTAGCTACCCCTGAACTCTCTTCTTCTTATCCACACAGCATTTTCTATACTTGGCTCTATTTCCTTGTTTCCCCTTCTCTTCTCAGCCTACTGAAATATGACTTATGCTTCCAACACGACACCAAAATATTTTAATGAGGTCAGCAGGCTGTTCCAGTGAGCATTCCTCGAAGCTCAATCTTATTTACTTTCCTGGCAGGATTTGACAGTGCTAGCGTATACTTCTATTCCAAAATACTCTCCTCTCTTGACTTGCCAATCCAGTCTCCTAGCTTCCTCTCTAATCTGTAGGCCACTCCTCAAGCTCCTTATACCTGGCCCCATTCAGCATTCATATCTTGCTGAAAAATACTATCATCTATCCAAAAGTGAAAACCCAAACCTGAGATTTAGCCCTAAAACTTTCCTTTTGTTCACGCACTCCTCAATAAAAGACTCTTTTGAATCAATAAAACTCTTTTGATTAATCCACTTATTTTCTGCTTCTACTGCTACTATCCTAGTTAAATTTATGGTCCTTTCTTGACCGAACTATCATAATTGTATCTGGCACCCTCTTATTTGCTCATAAACTGTCCCATTCCATTTTCAGCACTATAGTAAGGATAGCTTAGACGTACATGAAGCCCAATACGGCATCATGTGATCTGGCTGAGAAGTCATATGCCATCAGCTGGAGAGTAATGAATCCATGCAGTTCAAGAAACTGTAGGTATAATATACCCACTGATACAAGGTGTTTCAAAAGAACCACAATAGCCAAAGAAGGTTCACTCTTTGTAATGTACAGCAGAGTGAGCATAGTCAATAATATTGTAATGTCTTTGTATGGTGACAAATGGTAAGTACACAAGATAGTGTACACTGGGGACCATTTCAGAATGCATGAAAATATTCAATTGCTACAATGTACCCTTGAGCTAGAATATTGTATGTCAATTATACTTCCAATAAAAAATTGCTATGTGTATAGGTACCCCTAAAAAATGACAAAAAGATCCATAATAGCCAAAGAAAGTTAGCTCTTAACATTCTCCAAGCTCAAAGAATACTGGCAGTAGACCATCAGGACAGTAAGTCAAGAAATAATTTCCCTCCTTCTATCTCCTTATTCCTCTACCTTCTTCTTTCCCTTCCCTGTTCTTTAAAGAATCAAAACTGCAGCTAACATGAGGCAGGTAGGGAAACAGCAAAGGTAAAGCAACTATAACCATCCCCTTTCTGCTATGGGTGGTAAGATCATAACAAAACTAGTAGGGAGGACTGCTCTTTTTAATAAAGACAGGAATTCTCTGAATTGGAATAATAAACATAATAAATTACATTCAGACTGTTTCTACTTCTTACCTATAGACTCATATTATGAAAGAAAACACACACACACACACACACACACACATATCTGCCATTCTTTTTTTTTTTTTTTAAGGTTCTATTTATTTATTTGACAGAGAGAAACACAGCTAGAGAGGGAACACAAGCAGGGGGAGTGACAGAGAGAGAAGCAGGCTTCCTGCCGAGTGGGGAGCCCAATGTGTGGCTCAATCCTGGGACTCTGGGATCATGACCTGAGCCGAAGGCAGTTGCTTAATCAACTGAGCCACCCAGGCGCCCCCATGTCTGCCATTCTTAAAGTAAATTGCTATATGTATGAGTATTCCCAAGAAAATCTAGGTTTATATCCACTGTTACAGTGTCATTGTTATTAGAACCAGTTTTACTCTCAATAGAGTCTTATTTTGGGAATAATATATTATAAGGCACACATAACTTAAAGATACTGGAACAAAAACTGATATGAGTGTAAGAGAGATGGACAAACCCAGATGGAGGCACAAATGTCCCTCTCTCAATAATTCAGAACACGTAAGCAGAAAGTCAGAAGGGACACAGAAGGACAGAAGACACTATCTGTCAGCCTGACCTCACTGATAGTCACAGAAAATTCTACCGTGTCAAGAGAAGAATCTGCAGTCTTTTCAAGGGCACATTGAACATTTAGCAAGGCAGATCATATTCCAAGCAAGGAAAAAAGGCTTAATTTTAAAAGATTCAAGTTGTATAAGCTATATTCTCTAATCACAATAAAATGAGAGAGAACAGAAATATCTCTGGGAGACCTGCAAGTATTTGGAACTTATATGACACAACTATAAATAACCTATAAGTCAAAGAAAAAAAATGAAAAGCAAACTAGAAAATGCTTTTTCGAGGCACCTGGGTGGCTCAGTCGTTAAGCATCTGCCTTCTGCTCAGGTCATGATCCCCGAGTCCCAGGATCCAGCCCTGCATCAGGCTCTCTGCTTGGCGGGAAGCCTGCATCTCCCTCTCTCACTCCCCCTGCTTGTGTTCCCTCTCCAGCTGTGTTTCTCTCTGTCAAATAAACAAAAAAAAATCTTTTAAAAAAAGAAAAAGTAAAAGAAAAGAAAATGTTTTCCTTGAATGAAAATAAAAAAGTACACGCACCAAAATTTGCGGTATGTGCTTAAGAAGTACTTAGAAATTTATAACACTAAATCTATATCATAACAGACAAAATGTCTCAAATCAATGATATTTTTACCTTAGAAACTTTTGAAAAATGTATTAATCCCAATTTAAGCATAAGAAAATAATGAAGAGTAGAATCAATGAAATAGAAAATAAAAATGGAAAGAAATCAATGAAATAAAAAGTTGGTTCTTTGAGGAAGTCAATGAAATTGATTAGGCTTTATCCAGACTGACCAGGAGAGGTAGATAGAGAAGGAGGACATAAACCACTAATATCAAGAACAAGAGAAGTAACATCATGACAGACTCTAAACATACTCAAAGGAAAAAGGAAATGTGAAAAATTTTATGCCAACAAATGTGACAACTTAAGTAAAATTAAAGAAATTCTTGAAAGGTAAAACTATCAAAGTTTATCCAAGAATAAATCAATAATCTAAATAGACACATATCTATTGAAGAAATTGAATTTGCAGTCAAAAATCTACCACAAAGAACACTCAAGGTCCAGATGGTTTCAACTGTGAATTCTATCAAACATTTAAAAAAGAAATAATATCTTTGTTCATTTGTTTTGTTTCTTTTTTTTTAAAGACTTTATTTATTTACTTGACCGAGAAAGAGACCACAAATAGGCAGAGAGGCAGGCAGAGAGAGAGGAGGAAGCAGGCTCCCTGCTGAGCAAAGAGCCTGATGCGGGCCTCGATCCCAGGACTCTGAAATCATGACCTGGGCCAAAGGCAGAGACTTAACCCACTGAACCACCCAGGTGCCTCCATTTGTTTTTTTTCTTAATTCCACATATATATTGTACACCTGAAAGTAATATAACATTCTATGTTAACTATACTGGCATTAAAATTTAAGACTTTATAAAAATAAATAAAGAAGAAGAAAAAAACCAACTCTATGCAAACTCTCAGAATTATTCCAGCAAAAAAAAAAAAAAGTTGGTTTATATATTTGAAAAGCAATCAGTGTAATTCACCAATATTAAGCAACTATAAATAAAAAAATATTGTGATCATCTCATGAAAGCTTTTATTCTTTTGTCACATAAAGTTCTTTGTAAGAATATTCAGATAAACTTTGTAATAGCCAAAACCTGGAACAATGTAAGTGCTCATCAAGAGATGAATGGATAGGGGCACCTGGGTGGCTCAGTTGGTTAAGCGACTGCCTTCGGCTCAGGTCATTATCCCGGAGCCTTGAATCGAGTCCCACTTCGGGCTCCCTGCTCGGCAGGAAGCCTGCTTCTCCCTCTCTCACTCCCCCTGCTTGTGTTCCCTCTCTGGCTGTGTTTCTCTCTGTCAAATGAATAAAATCTTAAAAAAAAAGAGAGATGAACAGATAAACAAATTATGGTATATCTATACAATGGAATACTAATCAGCAACAAAAATGAATGAGCTTGTTATGTAGTTGACAACATAGGTGAATTTTAAATAATGATGGCAGATAACAGAGAGATCAGACCCAAAACAGTACATACCATACGGTTTCAGTTTTACAAAATAATAGAAAATGTAAACTTATCACTGTTTGCCTGGACATAGGGCAGCAGAAGTCGGTGACTTGAGAAAACTTTTGAGAGTGATAAGAGTCCCAATCTTGATCATGGTGATTATTTTATGGATGTGTACATATGTCAAAGTTTTACAAAATTGCATATTTTACGTATGTACAGTTTATTGGATGTCCTTATATCTTTTAAAAGCAGTTACAATAGTAAATGAATTAGTTTTTGCCTCAAATTCCTTGCTCACTTTTAATCAAATTCAATAAACTCTTGTGCTAGATGCTATAATAGACACTGATGAGAAGGATCCAGTCCCCACACAGAAGCTGGTTAGTGTTAAACATGGGGGCTAAGGCAGTGGCAAATAGGATTTTGAGCAGATTGTGATTTGGAGAAAGTTGGAAGGAAGAATGGGAAGGAGGAAGAGAAGCAGAAGGAAAGAAGAAGAATGAGCAGGAGAATTATCTGTGCTTCGGTCAACCCAAGAAACAAGACATTCCCTCACTGTTCAAGCATAAACTATTTATAAGATTCCAGGCACCATGCTCATCACTGAGAAAATACCTTTAAAAAGCAAGCATATAATGAGATAAAACATACATTTAAATGATGAAATCTACAAAAATGATAAAGCACAAAGGAGGAAAAAATTCATTCTGATGGATTAAAAGGGAATGTTTGACGAAGGAAATAAATAAAAATATTTCAATGAACATCGAGACTGGGAAGAATTGCTCTTCCTATGGGAATAATATGAAAAACGTGTATCGGTCAGGCAGTTTATCTAGCGTGACTGAGGAACAAAAATAACTCTAACAGGATTGGCAAATAGGACATGCAATGGAAAAATAATAGGAAATTAATCAAGAAAGGTGGGGCTATCATAATATTGCAAAAGAAACTGCATCCGATAGCACTTTCAATTCTGTAAGCACATGAATCTTTAAAATTTTTGAAGATTATTTATTTATTTATTTGACACAGAGGTAGAGAGAGTGTACAAGGAGGGGGAGTGGCAGGCAGAGAGAAAAGGAGAAGCAGAATCCTCTCTGAGCAAGGATCCAGATATAGGACTTGATCCCAGAACCTGGGGATCATGACCTGAGCCGAAAGCAGATGCTTAACCAACTGAGCCACCCAGTTGCCCTAGCACATGGATTTTTAAAAACAGTAGTATGACTACCAGTTGTTGTTATCAGTTGAGATGGCTCACAAATAATTCGTTAAATTATAATGATTATACCACTCATTTGTAAATTATACAGTTTAAAAAACTTGATCAAGATTTTCTCCTCTGATATATTACATCATACATAGTAACTAGCTTTCCTGTATTTTTTTTAAGATTTTATCTTTAAGTAATCTGTACACCCAATGTGGGGCTCGAACTCAAAACCCTGAGATCAAGAGTTACATGCTCTACAGACTGAGCCAGTCAGGTTCCCCTCCAACATTCTTTCTTAAGTTTGAGGTCAGATGCGCAGTCATAATTGATGAGTGGTAGAATTTCAAAATCCTCGTAATAATCACAGGAAAGTGTCAAAAAAGCGAATTATGTGAACATGTGTATTACGGCAGAAAAGTTACATATGTATATATACAGAGGGAGAAAGAAGAGTCATCGATAAACAATGGGGGACAAGTTCAAAATCAGGGAAAAAACTTTAGGATGAATGAAAAAAGGATGAACAGATGGAATGGAAAACAATAAAAGTTAACACATGAAAATAAAGGTAAAAGTCATTCTAGAAAAATATAAAGGGAAAACACCTTGTATAAATAATTTGAAGACATAGGACCCGTTATTTTGCAGAAATTACACACACAAACACATACACACAAACATGAACTCAGATAGAAGAAAACCAAAGTGTGCCAAAGAAGTTACAAATAAACCACTGTGGATATTTACAGGAAAATTCAATAACAGCAAAGACAAAGGGAACATTCTAAAATTTTCTATCAAGAATTGGCAGATCACATATGAGTAAAACCATATGATAACTGTCTTTCTTTCTTTGACTTAATTCACTTAACATAACCCCCTCCAGTTCCATCTATGTCAATGTGAGTGGTAGATAGTCATCCTTTCTGATGACTTAGTAATATTCCATTGTGTATATGGACCATTGTGTATCTTCTTTATCCATTCAACTGTTGAAGGGCATCTTGGCTCCTTCCACAGTTTGGCTATTGTGGACATTGCTGCTAGGACCATAAGCAATAGCACAGAGGACCATAAGGGAAGGGAGGGAAAGGTAAAGGGGAAGCAATTAAAGAGGGAGATGAACCACGAGAGATTATGGACCCCGAGAAACAATCTGGGGGTCTCAAAGGGAAAGTGGGGGAGGGAGTAACAGGGTGACAGGTATTGAGGAGGGCACATGCTGTGATGAGCACTAATGAATCATTGAACACTGCATCAAGGACTAATTATGTACTATACAGTATATGTACTAACTGAATATAAAAAAGTTTACAGAAAAAAAAGAATTAGCAGATATCTAATAAGGGAAAGCATCACAGCAATATTTGAAAGGAGGCAGTAAGGAGGGACAATGCCTAGTCTCCTGGTCTGGAGTCCACCTGCTTTGAATTCAGGGTCTGTCAAACATGAGCACCAGCTCCAACATTAATCAGAATATTTAACTTCTCCATAGCTCAGTTTTCTCATTTACACAATACAGATCATAATAATTTCCATGTCATAAGATTGTTGGGAGTACTAAATACATTACAATATATAAAACCCATAAAAATACAGCCAAATACATAATAGACATTATATGGCTATCAACTGTTATTGTTTTCAGATTTCTTGTTAACAGTATTTGATAGAGGAATGCAATAAAATAACGTTTTCAAAATGCTCAAGAAATGACAGTGTGAGAATTTTATATCCAACTATTTAATTATAAGAGTGAATAAGAAAAAAATTATAATAAGTATGAGGAATAAAGATTAATATATAAACATATTAATAGCATATAATTAAATATTAATTCATAATTATTAGTCATTCTTTATCCAAAATTTATAAGAAGATTAAATGTCAAGTATTATTTTACATTTTTACATATATTAACTAATTTAATATTCACATAAACCCCATGAGGTAAAGAGAGGTTCACCAAAGGTCAGTCAGGGTAGGACTGATAGGCAATCAAGAGCATCTCCATACTAAGCCTTCTTTGTAAGGTCTGTAAATGTGAGACAGATCTTAAATACAAACCATCTGTTCCTTGTTCCCCTTCTGAGTCTTTCCTCCATGAAAGCTTGTTTATAGACGTTATCTAAGAAAGGTCCTTGAGTGTGGTTTCAGTGGAGGAAGAAACCTTTCTTTTTTAAGGAGTCTGGATTTTGGTTATATCTGTCCTGTGGTTGAATCCAATTATCGATGAAACCAAATATTTCCTAACAAAGGACTGGCACTAGCCAGTTGGCACTCATATGCAAATATGTGCAAAACACAGAGCTCAATTTTTTTTTGGACAAATCACGCACACATTTCTCCCAGTTTTTGAGTCACAGCAAGGAATGACTAAGGACAGAGTATGCAATTATTAAAGTGAGAGACCTTGACTTTTCTATGGTTAAGAAATAACAATTGTTGGTTATCTACCCAGCACCTTAAGCCTACAATCATGAAGGGAAATTGTTAAGAGGGAAAAGAAAAAAAAAGGCATTCATATTCAAGCCTGGCCCCAGTCATCTAAATCTAGTTGCTGTAGGTCTCTGCTTGGAACTGGCCATGTCCTGTGGTTGCCATCCTGCTGTCTCTGCTGTGGAAGTTCTCTCCACCCAAAGACCAAATGCTTCTAAAGAATTCTTAAGAAAGCCTAATTTTAAATTTTCTAAAGGAAAATCAATCCCATTGTCAGTGGGTTAATTTTTTTTTTCTTTTTTAGCTGGGACACATCAACCTCAGTATTTACTCTCTCAAGTTTAACTGCTGGTCAAAAATTACTAAAGAGTTCCCATCCATTTTGGATCCTTGGCATTTTTTATGGTATCTTACTGCAGACAAAGTCTGAGTTTTTTAGGTCATGCAGAGACCACTTGAGAGAAGATGAAGGAGATGTAACTCACCCCTGTTAGTACTAAGACTGATTAGATTGCTGAGTCTCTTAAAGTGTTGTGCCACATCTGCCCAAAGCAAAGCGGAGCCCAAAACTGAGGTAGAAATGTACACCTTGAAAGTAGACCTGTGAAGTGTTCTTATGGTAAGAGTCAGTGAATGCTCATTCGAGTGTAAAAATACCACTCACCTTCTCTGTCCTTCATGAGGATTGAGAGTAATATGAACAATAAAATTTCTGGGGGAACATCAAGGCTTTGCAAAATTCTCTAGTTACCATTCTAGTACACTGAGTGCCTCTGTTACTAGAGAAATAGGTTGGAATTCCACAGATTGAAAACACAAGGTCAAGTAATTTTTTTGATACTATAAGAACTACACCTTTCTGCCAAATGAAAGTTTTGTTCCACCTTGGAAACAAGCAAATATTAACTAGGGTATTCAAATTCCACCACAAGGTGCAATCGTAAGAACTCATTTGCAGGTGTTCAAGGGTACCCTAAAATTTCAGTTCGTCCACATTTCATCTTTATAGTTTTACCAAGATTAATCTGATCCAGATGAGACATGCAACCAGAGACATTGTCAGCAACCTTAATAAAATTTTCTCACCAATGCTGATAAAAGTACAGTGATCCATTTGTCTTCCTTGGAGTTGGTAATTTCTTGTTAAATGTTTGTAAGTTTCCAATGGGAGGTTTCTGAAGATGTCAAACAGCCAAAGGGACAGAGATTAACCCCATGTGCTTTTTCTTTTCCCAAAAAAACCCTACATACTCTAAAACAGGGATTATGTCACAAAAAAAAAAAATATTCCTCAGTAAAAGTCTTTAGGAGTTTAAGGGAAAATGAGAAATTGAATGTTTGACTGTCCCTTGTGGTGGCTTCATTGATCCCATACTTCCTTTTTGCCTTTGGTTTCACTCAACAAGGGTTTAGAAGTCTAGCAATAGGAACATTTTCCATTCCCGTTTTTGCTTATATATTAAGTGCCCTATTTCTGACTTAAGGCCACGTGAGCAAAGAGCTGTAGTTTTACCTGCTCCAAGAGCTACACCTAAATATTTACCAAAGGAGTTAAAGAGCCTATTCCCAAAGCCTCCAATGTATTCATCCATTTGTTTGTTTGTGGACATGGTCTCCAAAATTTTTTGTCTAATACTTATAGTTTTTCTAAGTTTCTCTGATTTTATTATGGGGCTTGGGGCCTTTACGCCACAATCAAATTATTCACAGTACCTTTTCCATTGAATTTTATCACATATGAGGTTCCTAATAACATATAAATCAATTCATACAGATTTGGGAACACTGAATTAAATGTTGTTAAAACCACTGCAAATTGCGTAAATTTCTACCTACTCTGCACAGGCTTTGGGAAGCCTTTGAAAATCACTCTCGGCTCAAACCACAATCAGGGTTTAAGTTCCACCATAAAGGGCTTGTTCTGATTTGGTTAACTTTAAGAGACGATACAGCTTTCAGAGTGGCTGGCTGGCCCGCAGGAGAGGAGAGCTGGTTGGAGTGCTGGAGGGTAATCAAGGGCCATAGGATAGAAGAATTAGGATCAAAACTTTCAGGTTCAAGTTGTGGTTTGAGCAGATCTAAAAATGAGATAATCTTTCACTATTTCATTGGTTTTCTTCCCCAGAATATTTAGAGAAGCAATGTGCAGTATGAATTCTCTTGAAAGCTTTTGTATACAATAAAAAAAAAATACAGGTCACTGAATATTTGCTGTTTCACTCTCTTTCCATTCTAAACCACTTCTCAAATGAATAATTTTGTTCCAGTGAAAGGTTTCCCAAAATGGCTACCGAAGTTAAACCATTGTTGTTATAATCATGCCATTTAGCAACCAACGGACATGTATTAGTTACAGTGTAAATACACGTAAGACACCTTCAGAGGACATAGACTTGGGTTTAGCCTGAGACAGACACATGACAGTCTGGCAATGGTCAGACAAATCAGTGGCTTGTTGACCTTATGTCTTGGGCACCCAAACTACCTGCAAGGCAGCTTCCAACAGCCAACCTGACAGGTCTTGAAAGACCTAATGTTTGGACATGAACTTCCTGCTTAACCATTAACAACAGAATGAAAAGAGTAGCGACAAAAAGCATTGTTGCTAATAATAAGGCAGCTTTCTCCCAGGGATATACGTCTACAAATCTTGATCAAATAATCAAAGAATTCCTGAAAGGCAATCTTCCAGGACAAAATACACTTAGCATTTGATAGCTTGATGAAGAGAAGCTGGAACTGAGATCTAATGCAAGACTTACCTCATCACTGTGGGCCTCAGTGGCTCCCCATTTCTAAATTGAGGGACTCCAGCTTTGGCACAAAGGGGTTCAATAGGATCTTGATGGGACTTCTAGGTGGTTGAACTCCCCAAAATGTCACCAGATAATCCTTCAATAAACAAAAGTCACATTTAGTAGAACTTACTACAATAAGTAAGAACACCATTGTGATAGTTTCAGCAATGTCTCAGAAGAGATAAGTCAGAAGTAGAATAAATATAGGACTTTGGGGTCTAGACTCAAGTAGGTTAAGGTGGGTCTCTCAATGCAGAAAGTTGAGTAGGATTGGACAAAGTTGTGATGTCACAGTTTAGGACTGGTTCACACACGGAGGTGAGGGTCTTGAGTAAACTGTTACTGGTAAGAAGGCTGTTTGCCAGACTGTGGTTATTGTCTTGAATATTCTGATTTCTGGGCGTTTCCTGAAGTAAACGTGGATTTAATTACTAGTTTGCCATCATCTTTCCCAGGCTTAAGTTTCCTAGAAGGAATAACTAAATCACTTGATATAAGTGGGTTTATGGTTCATGTTCACAGATGGCCTCAATTCTCAAAGACTCTGATTTTAATACCAATAAAAGTAGAATTTCAAATAAAAACATCATGTTACAAAAATGGGCATACACCAGGAAATGGAAAATATGGCTCAGTAGGTTAAGCATCTGCCTCAGCTCAGGTCATGATCCCAGGGTACATCAGGCTCCTGCTCAGCGGGGAGCCTTCTTCTCCCTCTCCCTCTGCCCATCCCCCTGCTCCTTCTCTCCCTAGCTCACGTTCTAAAATAAACAAACTCTTAAAAAAATAAATAAACATCATGAATATTCATTTTAAAATTCACTCTCAAGGGGCGTCTGGGTGTCTCAGTCAGTTAAACGTCTATCTTTGGCTCAGGTCAGGATCCCACAATCCGGGAATCAAGTCCCACATCACGTTCCCTGCTCTGTGGCTGCTTTCCCTCTGCCTCTGCCTATCTCTCTCTCTCTCTCATGAATATATAAACAAAATAAATAGATAGATAGATAGATAGATAGATGATAGATAGATAGATAGATAGATAGATAGATAGATAGATAGATAAAGACTTAAATATTACAAAGGCTCAACCTTGGAAATATCCAATAGAAAGAGCACATACAGAATTGGTTCCAAAATAAACCATGTACAAAGTAACCAAGAAAGCCTCAGTGAAGCTCTAAACTCAACATTATCTAGAGTACAACTAAGTCTAATAAAATTAAAAATTATTAGAAAAAAATTCATACATCTTTTTCCAACAACAAAAAAGAAAACTGAATGTCTCAAAGAAAAAAAGTCCTAAGAAAATTAAGATAAATTTACAACTGCTCTTCAAAGAAGGCAAAACAGCCAAAAGTGGCAGATAGAGGTAGAGCAGAGAAGTTTCCTTTTACAGTGAAGAGACTAGAACAGTCAATGCAGGATGGTCTTGAGACTGCTGTCTTTTTTTTTCTCTCAAGTATACTTTTTGCCAGCATTTCCTTTACTTAAAGTATGTAGTAAAATGGTAACATTTTTGAGAGAAAAAAAAAAAAGCCTGTGTGTGCTTAGAGCTGTATTTTAAATAAAAAAATCAATTAACATGATATATTTTGATACATTTTGATTCTGTTGATTTGCAGTCTTCATTCTATGCCAGGCCCTAGGAGTGTTGCAAGTGCCTGAGATTCTCAATGTGGTTGCCTATTAAGAGTCCAAAGCACATATCCTACCCCGAGGGCCAATTTAATGAGAGTCTCTGATGGTGTACTCAAAGCATGTGTTTTTGAAATCTCCTTCTGGTATTTTAAGTGCAAAGTTGAGAACAGCTATAATAGGGAATGGTTAAAAAGAAGCGCTAGTCTGGCTTTAGCTCTTCCCTTTTCACAGCTTTATCAGTATCTGAAGACAAATAGGGCAAACTGATGAAATATGAGTAGAAGGAGAGCAAGAAGCATAACAGACCCAGAGATCCAACATCCCTAAAACATCTTAACGTGCTGTGATCTTGGGCCGACTCACTGAGTGAACTGAACATAATAAAGGAAAATAACTCAAATCTTGGGCACAGTAAACCAACTTCACAAATGCAGGATAAAGTACATGGGGCTGAACAGCAATACACAAGAAAAATTCTTGAGGAATTTAGCTGATTTTAAGCATAGTGTGAGTCAACATTCATTTGGCTGCCAGAAAATAAACTCCATTCGAGGCTGTATCAACAAATGCACACTAGCTGGACAGGGAAGACCCTTTCTACATGCTTGTAGAATACTTTCAGCACTGAACCTTGTTCTGAGCATTATACTATATGAAGAACAGGGAAAATTAGATCAAGGTTGATGAGGGAACTTGGAGCTGTCATTTTCATTAAAAAGGGATATCTAGCTGGGAGGAAAGCTAGCATAGGGAGAACATGACAGATGTTTTCGAAATATTTGAAGATGTGGAAGTTAGATTTATTGTGTAAAGTCCAGAAGTCGAAAGCGGTGGATACGTGGAAGGAAATGCTTTTCGGCAACGCTGATTTTCAAAAAGCACAGAGGACTCTCTGTCCCTGGAGATATTTGAGCTTTCTAGTGGGGGGCCGGGGGGGGGGCGGGGGGGGGAATTCAGAACTTGAAAGTTTAATCAGGTAACAAAGTCTCTTCTTCGTCCAAGATTATATGATCAGTGTATTTAATTAAAAGTAGCTCGGGTTTTCCACTTTCTGTACACCCTTCAAACCCTGCAGCTAGGCAACTCATCCCCTCAGCCCCAAGGAGGGGGACAGCCAGGCAAAGGGCGCCACAATGTGACTTCCAAGGCGGAAATGCAGTGACTTTTCTGCAGATGTCACTTTCTATGATATGAGCAGCAGATGTCACTTTCTATGATATGAGCAGCACAGGTGTCTTTTGGTCACCACCTTTCTCACTGAAACCCAACTTCCCTGCAGAAACTGGCACTGTGTGTCTTTCCTCTTCGGGAAGATTCTGGCTCTTCATCTCCACTCGCCAGAAGTCTGGGATTCCAAGGGGATCGTTAGCATTCATCCCAATGGCCCGCACTGCACTCTGAGCTCTCCCGAGGTCCTCGGCTGCACGTGGAGTGACCCAGATGCAGGGAAAGAGGGGCCCGCGGCGGGCTCTCCGCCATTGTGATGACTTTTTCTCGGACCTTCTGAAACTCCAGGACAGTTGGCCAACCTCGAGATGGGGCGCAGAAAGCGAGGCGTGCCGGGCACAGGGCAGGAGCCCGGGAGCTGCCTAGGACAAAGGGTCTGCCGGCCTTCCCCAGGACTCCGACTTAGTCGTGCTCCGCTCTGCCCGGCGCGGCCCGCCTGCCCGCGCTGAACTTGCCCCTCAGGCCGCGCTCTCGGGAGGAGGAGGGAAGAGGGGTGGGGACGCGGGGCGCCCGGGGCGGAGGCACGGGCCGCAGGGAGCACGAGGAGCGCTTCCGAGGGAAAGTGAGAGGGGAGGGCGGCCGGGCTCGGCACGCTCCCTCCCTCGGCCGCTTTCTCTCACATAAGCGCAGGCAGAGGGCGCGTCAGCCATGCCCTGCCCCTGCGCCCGCCGCCGCCGCCGCTCGCCCCGCGCTCCGGAGCCGCCCGCGCCGCCGAGCTCCCCGGCCTGGCCGCGCGGCGCCCCGCCGCCCTCCTCCCGGCCGCCGCTCGCTGCACCGGGGAAGGGGAGGGGAGGGAGGAGGGGGCCGCGGGCTCGGGGGGGTCGGAGGGGCCGAGCAGCGTCGAGGGGGTCGGCTTTGCCCCCCTCTTGCCAGAAAGCGAAAACAGAAAGGCGAACCAAGGAGCCGTCCCCCCTCGCCCTCGCCTCACCTCGCCGGCCCCGAATGCGAGGAGCTCGGACGTCCGGTTTCCTGTGAGACTTTACCTGACCCCGCGGCCCTCCCGGGCACTGGCCAGGACCGCGGCGCGCAGCGTGGGGAGCGCCGAGCCGCGCACCGCTGCCGCCGCCTCCGGCCGCCCTCGGGGGTCGCCGGCGGCTCTCTGCGGAGGGAGCGCAGCGTCGCGGGGGCGCCGCGCGCCCACCCCGCCCCCACCGCGGACCCGCCGCCGCGCTCCGGGTCCTTCCACCATGCACTTGCTGGGCTTCTTCTCTCTGGCGTGTACCCTGCTCGCCGCTGCGCTGCTCCTGGGTCCGCGCGACGCGCCCGCCGCCGCCGCCGCCTTCGAATCGGGACTCGGCTTCTCCGACGCGGAGCCGGACGCGGACGAGGCCCAGGTAGGTGCGGGGCCGCGCGCTCCGGGGCCGACCGGGGGGCGACCGCGGGGGCGCTGCAGTGTTCGGGATCCTGGACCCGGGACCCGCGCAAAGTGTGTGGTGCTGTTTCACCCTGTGGACGTTGCATCCACAGTTAACCGAGCCGTCCGCACGCTTCCTGGAAGAAAAGTTTTCTTCTCCTTGTGTTTTGCAATAGAGTTGTTACCAAGCAGGAAAGTCAGTCCGGAGAAAGCCAGATAGAAGCAGCCACAGAGGTGGCTGGGGACCGAGATCACAACCAGTGGGGAGCAGTCCCCGCCCGTGCGCCCAGTGGGCTTGAATCCTCGCGGGGCGCACAGTTCCGGAGAGCCGGGGTTTGTCCCGGTTGGGAGTGCTATTTTCTTTCCCCATCAGATTAGTGGGAGTCCACCCAGCATCAGGGGCTGTGGTGACCAGTCAACCGAGGTTTATTTTCCCGGAGTGTTGCTCTTACTTGGAGCATTAGGCGATTTTAGGGAAAGTGTAAAAGGAATGTAGTCACCGGCTTGAGGGTTTAAGACTTCAGATTCACTTGCAGAAGTTGGCCAAAGTTGGGCTGCAACAGGATCTCATGTAGATCACAGTTCACCATGACTTTTCAACTTCATAAACTCTGCGTTTCTGAAATGTGCTAAAATATTGAAAAGTAAGGTGGATTGTTTTACTTTGTTTATTAAGTAGCAGATGGTTTAACCCTTTGCCAGAAAATGTTGCCGAGGTACTTTTGAGATACTCTGATTTTCAAAAAGGAGTGACTGTATTTGTGCCTGCTTCTGACTTGCTCTTCCAAAATGTGTACCTAAAACGTTCAGATCTGACATAAGAATGGATAGTATGCTTAACAGGGTTTGGGAACTCCTGAAGAAGTTTTATATGCGACATACTATGGGACGCCTCCTTTGAAAGACTTGCAGTACCCCTGACTGGGTCCAGAATGCAATGCTTTATTTCAACCCATGGCCAGTGGTGTGTGACTGTCAGCTGGGAGGTGACTTGATTAACATATGTTGAATGTGTAGAAATTGAATGCCTTCACAGTTCTATTTTTGAAATACGTTTTAGGATTGAGAAGACTAATTTAAAAAAAAAAAAAAACTACCTTTAAACTTTAAGTTTAAGAGACAAATTAATTCAAAAAACAGAATTTGTAATTATA
This sequence comes from Spilogale gracilis, assembly GCA_004023965.1. Lineage (NCBI taxonomy): Eukaryota > Metazoa > Chordata > Mammalia > Carnivora > Mephitidae > Spilogale > Spilogale gracilis. The sequence continues at coordinate 222,019 of PITA01000753.1, forward strand.
TAGGAGTTAAGGGAAAGAAAACCTTGTGAGTAAAAAATGCATTAAATTGCAGAACAGAGTGTATTATGTGATTTGTAAAATAATTTTCAATACAAACATTAAATGTTGATAGAACTGTTATCATGAGAATGTATCCCTGTGCTTAAATGCCACAAAAACATAGCATTAAACCCAATAACACTTCCTGTAATTTGAATGCCTTGGATTTCTTGGCATCTATTCACTTTCTGTCTCAGCAAAGTCAAATTATTAAAAGTATGACTTAGTAAGGCAACACCCAGAGAGGTGGCTGGTGAAAGAGATCATGTAACCTCTTTGAGAGCAGGTTGTTACCTGTGGTAACTTACTTGAGTTTGTAGGAAGAAAGTATGTAGAGGGAAGTAAAATGAGAAGTCTTTCCTGATAAGCCAAAAGCCTGTGGGGGAGTCATTCACTGCTAGGTCAGCTTTGGATGAATGTGCCCATGTGTGCACATGCGTGTGTGTTTTTCATGGGTGTGCATTTGGAGGTAAAAGTTATTTTTCATCTTCAAAGTCATCTTCTTTGGTGATGTAATCCTATCTTTCTTTTGCTGTGAAAATCGCCATGTATTTTTATTTGCTTTTCATATTTTCGTATTCAATTTTTCATCTTTCCATCTTTTATATCCTGTATGAGTTGATATTTTGTATGTGATAGGGACTCTTTTTCACTTGATGAAACATCACTTTAGGTCTCTGAGTTTTGCAGCACATAAGGTAGTATATTATTTGTGCACAAAAGTGTTCCTCTTTGGTTGAGTGGAGGCTTGACAGGACAAGTGTCATTAACACCTTTAGTGAAATTGCTTTGTCCTTGCCATGAGATTCCCAAGAGACCTGATCTAAAGACTCCATGTCTCTCCCTAGTGGCCTAAACAAGGGACTCAGGAGGAGGTAAAACTCCGGAGAGGAACTGATTGTTAATTTCCTGTGACCTACAGAAACCCCAAGAAGAGATTTCAGAAGTTAAATAGAAAACACCAAATGTACAAAATCTTCGACAAATGCAGAGTTTGGGTAATTTACACTTAGGAAGTATTTTTATACTGTTTAAAAAATAGAAAACAGCTCACAAACTATAAACCAAGCTTAGCCATCCAGTCCTTCACCACACCCCCAAAGCCAGACAAAAAATGGGAGGTAAAATCACAAATAAGAATAAGATTTCCTTGTTCCTTGATTTATAGTTACATTTATTAGGTTCCTTTTTCTAATTATTTGTGATTATATGACTTACTAAAAGATCCCAAAATGTTTCCCTGAAGGATATTAGTGAAAGCAAGCCAGCATGAGAAAAGTTAAGGCAAGCAAAGTGCTGTCTATTATATAATTAAAATTAAATAGGCATGGTAGAAAAAAGAGGAACTATTTAAAATTGTCTAACTAAAAAACCTTACATATTTTAGAGCAATGAATTCAAGGAGAGCATGTCTTACATTGCACATGTTAAAGATTGAAGTCAACAAAAGAAAGCTTAAAGATTTATAATCTTACATCAGTTAATTAAGGGAATACTCTAGATGAAATATTATTGAATGAGTAACTTATTTTCTGTTTTGTATAAATAACTTTAAATATCCCTACTTTACTTTACAGTTTAAATGCAAAAAAAGATTATTTTAATATTAACACTGATTGTTTTAATTAGAATAGCTATTTTATTTTATTTTTTTAAGATTTTATTTATTTGACAGAGAGAAACACAACCAGAGAGGGAACGCAAGCAGGGGGAGTGAGAGAGGGAGAAGCAGGCTTCCTGCTGAGCAGGGAGCCGATGCAGGACTTGATCCTCGGTCTCCTGGATCATGACCTGAGCTGAAGGCAGTCGCTTAACCAACTGAGCCACCCAGGCGCCCTTAGAATAGCTATTTTAAATTAAAATAGTAAAAGAACATATGATTTGTGGTTACTATCACAAAAATCTTCCTAATAATGGCAACTAGTTTGCAACATGTCAAATTTTCTTTCTCCACTGTTTATAATTCTGCATACTTTTGTACTTGTTTTATTTGTATTTACTGTTTCAAATTAATCAGTGGTGATGTTTTTCAACATACCATGTATGTGTTAACTGTATTAGAATTCCAGAGAGGTCTTGGGCGCCTGGGTGGCTCAGTGGGTTAAGCCTCTGTCTTAAGCTCAGGTCATGATCTCAGAGTCCTGGGATCGAGGCCCACGTCTGGCTCTCTGCTCAGTGGGGAGCCTACTTCCTCTTCTCTCTCTGCCTACTTGTGATCTCTCTCTCTCTCTCTCTCTCTCTGCCAAATAAATAAATAAATAAAATCTTTAAAAATAAAATTCCCTAGAGGTCTTTAATTTTTTCCTCTTACCTGAGACCAACTGAATCTTTAGGTTTGGGCTTTGCAATATATATTTATAGCTAACATCCTAAGCATGCTCAGGCACAATGACAGTTTTAGAATCACTGATCTGTGGTGTGTAACAATGACCAATTTCATGGGTTTTGCCATCTTCATTATATAAGTGTTGAGTTTGCCAGGGTAATCTGTTAGGCAGGGAGCATCTTAAAAGACATAAGCCATTTTTCCTCTTTTTGAGGAGCATACTGCTCAGATAGAAAAAATAAAGGCTCAAGCACAAAAATACTGTGAGTTATTAGGGGAATAGTCCCAAAGCATTGTCTGTGTCCTCGAGTTTGCACAAGAGAGTCAGCCATGTGGCCTAGTTGTTCTGAGTGCCTTGACATGAGGCAGAGTTTGGGCTGTAACTTGGGTGAGAAGTTCCAGCACATGACTTGTCTATGTCAAGCACAGGAATCCTATCCGTGTCATGGGTGGGGAGAAAGTAAGAAGGCAGGGACTTATACAGAGTAACAATGAAGAATCTTAACTATGAATAACTTTTTAGAAATGGTTGGGGTTGCATTGCATATGACCCAAACCACTTTAAGGGGAGTTATGGACGTGATTCATGCTCTGAACACCTGAAAGACACAGGTAATAAGAAAAGTATTGAAATCATTTCTGGGACTGATTAGAGGTTGTAAAGACTTGCTGAGGGCATGGTCTAGTGAAGAAGCAGCAATATTCTAGAAGCGTAATGATGAATAGAGCAGACTTGAGGCAGTAGGAACAGAAGCCAAAGCTGTCACAGAGGAAGAACCCATAGATTTGTTGACTAATTCATAAGAAAGATTAGGGAGTAGAAGAAATATACCTGGGCATTAATACTTTAATTGTAGGACAATGTGGGTCCTACTTGCAGGTTTAGGGCATTGCAGAGAAGAGCACAGACTGGTTTTCATGGATCATTGATGGATGATCACAGCATTATTCTGTAAATCACTTAAGATTTTACTAGTCTAAAAACTCTTTGAAGAAGCAAAATAAGCTTTACACATTTACATCCCATTAGAGGAAAATAATTGCCTAGGATCAACAGGACTTAAACTATGTAATATCCTTAAAATATTTGAGCATTTGACAAGTGCTATTACAATCCCGAAAGGAAAATTAACACTCTGCGTGTCATACCGTTCTGCGTTGAAAATGGAGAGGTAAATTTTATTCCTCTAAATTAGGCCATAAATGCAACTAAAGCACATAGCTTTTGACTTGCGGCCTTCTCTGTGCTTCATGTTGCAGTGCCCGCGACATTTCTCTGATGTACTGCAAATGTCCATGCTTTCTGGCAGCAATCTTTAGAAAGGAGGTTCAACAGTAGGGAAATACGAAGTGTCTGTGAAAGTGGAAACCTATGAACTTTCTTGTCTTCACTTCACCTCAATTAATGTTGGAGGCCCAAAGTTTCACTCCCTAAGAGCCCCTTTCTGAGGAGGGCAAAGGATTATGTAATGGAAGGATCAGATTCTTGTCCCCTTTTCCCAAGTACCTACACTTGAATGGCACGTCTACAGTTTTTATGATTATGGATTGCCTTAGAGTATATGATTAAGTGTTTTGTAAGCTCCTCTCTTGGAAGAGATTTCTGACCCACCTCTGAGTAATGCTGGGGATCTATGGTTTGGGACATAAAAGCTCAGTTCATCCTTCATTTTGGTTTCTACTTCTTAGTATTCTTTCTTCTGAATTGAGGATACCTGATGGGCAGTCATTTGTTCAAGAATCCATTATCATCAAAATTGCTTTGTAGAAAACAGTTCCTGGCATGAGGGGCAGGCTTTAGGGCCGGTGGGTCTCTTTTCTTGTCTGTTCAAGTCAATCTGAGAAGGTGGAGGGTGGTGGACTAGGGAGACTTCTTTCTGCCCTTCAGGTTCTGGGGCTCTTGAGGCGGAGGTCTTGGCCTCCTTATCAACATGGGATGAACTAGGAGATCTGAGAAAGGTCTCGTGGCTCTTTCTAGGATGTTCTGGGACTCTGGTGGGTGAGGAAAGAAGTTTCCTGTGCCCCTGACTCTGGTGTCTTTGGCAGCTATCTGGGTCAGACCACTCAGTGGGGACCATCCAGTCCTCTGTATACTGAGTAGGCATTCACATGGTAATTAGGTCTTCTCTGCAGCATCCTGGGCATCTCCATGTGCCCTGCACTCTGCTGAGAGCTTTACAAGTTAAGTTTGTTTTTCACTACATCTTTCTGAGATGGATGTTATTTTATTTCCTTAAAGATAATAAACCCAAGACTTGAATGACTTAAACCAGGAGCGAGGATAGAGCAGCTTTTTTCCTTTTGTTTCTCTTTTTAAAAAAAACTTTTGCAGCAATTATTTTAGAAAAGTGTGAAAATGGTTTGGGCTTTCTGGGTTTGTGAAAGACCCATTACCATATATATTCTTTTCTTCCTGCAAGTGGTAGCTGTGGGCAGGAAGGCAGAGAGAAGAGGTACTCTGCCCGTAGAGCCTATCCAGTTACATCTATTTAAGTCCCAATTCCCTTACAATTGGACAGCTTTGAAATAAACTTTTATTTTCTTCCAGGCCTTACCATATGGTGCCCCCCCCCCCACGAAAGTGGTCATAAATGGCCTAAATCCATAGTAGCATTGTAAGAATGAGTGCATAATAAGAATTCAAACCAGAATTCCTGACTATCACACAGTTTTTCTAAGTTGCACTAATATAACTTCAGTGGAAAGATTATGATTTTACCTGTGCCCAGTGACCTTTCAGAAATAATTGGATTTGGAAAGAATAAGCTGTGGTTGGTAGAAGCATTACAGGTCCTTGGACTTCCGGGCATACATTGTTTCATCTTGTACCAGTTACATTATTTCTGGTAGATGTTCATTCTATAAATACCACCTAGTCCTACAATTATTGCAGAAGGCACATTTGTGAGTTCAGATCTGTATAAATTGTGAATTAAAGTATCATTGATTTTGCACATTAGAAAGAAACAGATGTAGCAGAACTTTGAAAAAATGATGATAGTTCATTTCACTTACAATGTAATACTAAAATTTACAGGAAATATTATAGATTTGTCTGTGTAATTGTTTCTTCTGGAATTCCCTTCTGTAAATTATTCAGGGGGTTCCTATTATTAGTAGATTTACTGTTTTTCAGAGTTTGTAGATTAACTATGAGAGAAAGAAGACATTGTCTTTATTATTGGGCATCCATCATAAAGTCAATCAAATGGATACCTTGAAATGCCTCTCACTGGTACATTCTTGCAGTTTCCTGGTACTGATCATGCTCCAGTCGCTTTCAAGGGTGAGGAGACCTTGGTGTGGTTCTGAAATCCAAAGCTCATTTTCGTAAATTACTTGGTGCTATAACACTGATCTGTTCAAACAGAAGGCTGTTTATAGTATTCCCCCTCTAAATTTGAGTATTTCTAAATTTCATTAAAGAAATAGTAACATATTTACTTATGAGACCAGCCCTGCCAAAGGTTGGTTATACGTTGACTAAATATAAAATGTATATAGGCACCGGGTTTCCTGAAGAGTTCTGTGATCTGAAGTTAGCACAGCCTTCAGGACAAGGGTATGGGAGTGAGTTGTAGAGCAGTTCTTTTCCAGAGGCTTCCCCCAATGCCCTGATCACCTCAGTGACCACCTGAAGGGGAAACTGAGGGACTCGGGAAGGAGGCCATGGTGATGCTGCTAACTTCACCTACCTGTTAGGATCAGACTTACGAATTTCTTACTTCAAATTCTCCTACTTGAATCTGCTTCAGTTCGGGAGCATTTTAATGAATTCTCACCCGCAGCAGCTTCAGCTCGAAGCAGGAAATGACAGTGCGGTGAGTGAGGCACGCAGTGTGGAGGGATTCCTGTCTATAACATGCATGTGATCCTTTGTGAGGAACTAGAAGCTTACTCACTTAAAATACCAGAAATGAGCTACACTGTAAATGCAGACAGAATCCGAACTGCTGTCAGCAAGTCTCCTGATTTACCAGAAGTTGCTGGGGAAGCCCCTGGCGGCTGCACGGACAAGCATGGGAAGGCTGGACTGGCATTTGGTCAGCTGTGGAAAGTAAGTCAGTGCTGGTTGCAGACACAAAGGAGGGGGAATACCTGGGATATGGAAGTGTGAGGGCAAAGTATAGAGGAAGGAAGGTCAGTGCAGTCAAGAGGGGGTTTGGGGAGCTGATCAGGGAGTACACCACTTTGGCTGAAGAGTCCAGAGCTATAAGGGAAACTGAGGGGAATCTCGTAGATGGTGTAAGAAACCAAGGAGCAGGACCTAACTTAGGAACGTGGCTGAAAGCAACAGGAGCCACTGAAGATTCTTGAGCGATAGGCTGAAATGGGTGTCTTACAGAGCTTAATTGGGCATCATTGTGCAGAAGTATATAAAAAAAAGAGCACTAGAAGCTGGCCACAAGCTTCCCCATTTTCAACTGCAGCCGTCCTTGAAGTGTCTGTCGCTGACTGCTCTTCTCATTCTATGGGCCACCCATCTATGGTATCTGAATTCCACTCCATGCTCCTGATTATTTCTGATGGATAGTGATGACCACTGTGGACTTATGTAAGCACCCATCGCTGCACTCTCTGGAAACATTTATAAAATGTATTAATAACAGGCATTTTTTCTGTTATGGCTCACATTCCAAACAGAGCAAGCCGTGTAAACAATGGTCATGATTAGATACACACACACACACATTCTGCCCCCCTCTTTTCCCTCTCTCCCCCCACCTTAGTCACTCTTCAAACTGCCAGCCATGGCTTATGTATTCTTTCTTGCCTAGCTAAATATTTTTGGACAGCCATTGAAAAAATATAAAAAAATCAGAGTATATGATATTATATTCTCTCTAGCCTATACACTGATTTGTAGTTCAGCTAGCAATTAAAGAGCTAAAAAGTGAAAGCAAGAGAGATACTGATAACCCTTAAGTGTCCTATCAGTTCCTCCTTGTTTTTGTTTGTTTTTCTTTTTTAAAGAAGCCTCTATGCCCAATGTGGGGCTTGAACTCAAGATCCTGAGATCAAGAGTCACATGCTCCACCAAATGAGCCAACCAGCAGGCACCCCAGCAGTTCTGGGGGCGGGGGGAGAGAAATGAGCTGTCAAATTCTATAAATTTTCTTTAAACAGATAGGTTTCATCATCACAAAAGCATCACAGACCTAAGTTCTGTGGTCCTAGACATTCGAAATAACTGTGATAATCTTCACAGTAATTCTCCAGCACCTTCCATCTAATTTATTACATTTATACTATAAACTTACAATTTTCCTAATTTCTAAAATGTGGAAAGGGGAGATAATATTGATATTTGATTTTGAGAAAGTTGGGGAAAATCCATGCTGTTAAATCAGTCAGTATATGGAAGCTGTGTATTATAGATTGGCTTAGAATATGTTTTCACATCTCCTGTGTGCCTGGGCTTGTGTCTTTCCTTGACTGTGACAGCTCTAGCCACAGGTGACCAAGTCAAGGCACAGGGGATGATGGTCCTCTCCTTAAGTGCCCATACTTGAGTCATTGGTTGAAAAGGACTTTGGTACACACAAGAGTTTTATAATGCCATATAATTTCATATGAATTCATCCCGAATACTTCAAAGCTGAAATACTTATTTTTAAAAATATTTTATTAATTTAAGAGAGAGAGGGAGTGCACGCATGAGCCTGGGGAGGGGCAGATAAAGAGGGAGAATCAGACCCCCTGCTGAGCAGGGAGCCCAGTGTCCCTGATGCAGGGCTCCATCCCAGGACCCCAGGATCATGAGCTGACCTAAAGATGGATGCTTGACAGACTGAGCCACCCAGGTGCCCCAAAGCTTAAATACTTTAAAGTTTAAATCTCTATTAAAGAAACAGACTGATGTTGCTACTTCAGTGTGTAAACCTCTCAAGTCTTTCTATTAATTGGCATAAGATAAATAAAAATATACATTCCAAATTTATAGGGAAACCATTCTAGAAAATCTAAAATATTAAAAATACCATTTCAAAAAATAAAATGTAAAGAAAATATAATGGTAGAATATTATACACAAGAGATAAACTTGTGTAAATTTATTTAGAAAAATGTAATTGCCCTGCTTCTTTGGGGCACTCTTCCAGAATGGGAACCAGCAAAGACTGTCCTATTTGTGCTGTCATTGAGATGAATCATGGAGTAGATACTTTACTTCTGGGGTAAGTCTGATTTACTTGAGTGCCCTAATTTGCTCATAGTAGTTGATTTTGTTTGATGGTTCTATTTGCTGGTTTACCAGACAGTCCAGTAAACACTGGATTTCTTGGTGCAGAAACTTGATGGCGATGGGGGTGGGCAGTGTTGGAGGTGAGCGAGCAGACAAGGAAGAGGAAATTCAAAATGAGTGGTATGTACAGATTCTGGCTTTTCAAGAGCTAATAATATATTATTTCTCCAATAACATCTTGAAAGTTCACTGCCTTAGGATTCAAATACAGATGTTAGTTGAAGTATTTTAGGAACTTTTGATTAGAAACCATATTTCTAAACTGAGGATGTTTTCCTGATTCCATCTGGACCAAAAGATAAGACAGACACTAGATTTCCAGCCTATTGGCAAATGAATAAAGAATTAGATAATACATCATCTATACAAATCCATATATATCCATGTAGATTATCTATACAAACCTGTATGCAGACACTGCTTTCATCTTTTTTAAAACTGATTTTCCATATCTTTATCTCAGGACTGGAACTGTATGCTGTGATATAAAATGCTATTTACCTTTTAAGTGCCATTCCATTTTCAAATTTAAACGTAATTTTTCTTCATGGTCATTTTTATTCTTATAGTAGTTTTTTTCTGTTAAAAGAGCCATGCTTGGGGCACCGGGGTGGCTCAGTGGTTAAGCCTCTGCCTTCAGCCCAGGTCATGTTCCCAGAGTCCCAGGATCCAGCCCCTGCTTTTCCCTCTCTCACTCCCCCTGCTTGTGTTCCCACTCTGGCTGTGTTTCTGTCAAATAAATAAAATCTTAAAAAAAAAAAAAAAAATCCGTGCTTATATTTTTGGTCAGAAACAAGATTAAAATAACATTGCATATTTAATATTCCTTTCTATGTGGAGGAAACGTTCGTGAAAGTAATAATACTTTTGCTTCCAACTTGAAGAACTTGAAATAGATGAAAAATTTCTAAAAGGAAAGAACGCACTTGACATTGTGGTTGTTCTGGACGCTTCTCACCCACATGAGGGTGAGAGAGAGAAGGGAGAAGGGCTGCACTCCCAGTAACCAACTGGGAGCAGGGGCGGCTGACTGCTAATCCTCAGCCAAGTAGTGTGCAAAGCTTTAATGCCTTTTTTTCTGATGACACAAATAATTATCTTACAAAAAGAGATGTGTTGATCTCTATAGCCCTATAACCATTCCTCAAGATAATAGTGCATTTTCTTCTCTTTGTTTACACTGTTGCCTGGAGTCTTCTCTTCCAATGCTCCCCTCCCTCCCATGAAAACAAATTGGGGATAAACTTTACAAATTAACTCAGACTGAAGTCTTAAAGAAAATGGCCCGGATTCTCTTTTAACCCGAGTGACCACAGAGCTGCCACGAATCTTTGGATGGAATTCCTATAATCTGGAAGAGGGATTATTATGTCCTCTCACTTAGAGTTCCTTGGAAGTAACTGGTGAACATCAAATACCAGATGTGAGGCTCTTTAAACCACCATGGTTTACTTTACTACAGTATCATTGCCTCCATGGAATATTTTTAATTCTTTCTTTTTGTTTGTGTCTGTTGTGTGTATTTAGTTACATTATCCTGCTTAACGCCCTCTTCCAAGTCCATGTTTGAAAAATGAAATTCTTGTTCAGATCCGTGTTTGCTTATGGGTCATAATACTTAAGACTTCCCTAAAAAACAAACTAATCCTTTTGTCTCAGAGCCACATTTAAATTTGGGGACGATACTGAATCATTGTTTGTTCTCTTTGAATCCTAGGGCTTAAAAAAAAAAAATTGGTGGCCAACCATGCTGAATTAGAATTTTACTAAGGTCAAAATTACTCATGAGTCATGACCATCACACTTATAATTGAGTAATTTGAAGCTGCTTTAGATACACAGATTAAGCAAATAATGATATCATAAAATTTTGTGCAAATTATTTTTTTCCTCCGAAACACTGGTAACAGCAGAGTCTGCCCTTTGGGAGACCAGTACTGTTTTACTTTAGAAAAAACACACCCTTGGGCACCTGGGTGGCTCAGTGGGTTAAAGCCTCTGCCTTCGGCTCAGGTCATGATCTCAGGGGGCCTGGGATAGAGGCTCCCATGGGCGTTCTGCTCAGCAGGGAGCCTGCTTCTTCCTCCCTCTCTGCCTGCCTCTCTGCTACTTGTGGTCTCCATCTCTGTCAAATAAATAAATAAATAAAATCTTTGAAAAAAAAAAGAAAAAAGAACAAACGCACCCTTGTGTCATGGCCACAGGAGCATAGCATAATTCTATTCCCATCAGGTAGCATATAGAGACACCTACCTTAGTGAAGGAATGATGAAAATACTTAAAATTGGTGTTAACTTTCTCTGCCATGCTTACTTGATCCTGCAAGCTCTTCTGCATTCTTTCTTTTTTTTTTAAGATTTTATTTATTTATTCGACAGAGCGTAAGAGAGAGAACACAAGCAGAGGCAGTGGGAGAGGGAAAAGCAGGCTCCTTGCTGAGCAGGGAGCCCGATATGGGGCTCCATCCCAGGACCCTGGGATCATGACCTGAGCTGAAGGAAGACACTTAACGACTGAGCCAAATAGGTGCCCACTCTTCTGTATTCTTAAACTGGGGCTGATGTTAGTGTGATGGCCTCATGCTTCCTTTAGCAGAAAATATCTAAAATTTTGCCTTCATATGCCAAGTTTTAAAAAAAAAACTTGATTTTAACTTTATTACACTTCTGTAAATTGTCTGCAGTATAGTAGGAAGGAGAACAAACATGCCTGATTTGCCTTCACTAATAGCTCTGCCCCCCTCAGGGTTTTTGTGTGGGTTTTTGCCCCTCCCCCCCTTTGTTGTAGATCAGTATAAATTTGACTTTCTGCCCCAAAATTAAAATGGTAACTTAAAAACTAAGATATTTATGTGCTAAAATAAAATCTGTGATACTCAGATGAACTGTAGGCTACGCCATATGCACTGTATGTGGCACGTTAAGTATTCTTACTTTTGGTGTCTGGGTGGCTCAGTTGGTTAGGTGTCTGCCTTCGACTCAGGTCATGGTCCCAGAGTCCAGGAATGGAGTCCCACATCAGGCATCCTGCTCAGCAGGGAGTCTGCTTCTCCCTCTGACCCTCCCCCATCTTGTGTGCATGCACTCTCTCTCTCTCTCAAATAAATAAATAAAATATTAAAAAAATAAATGCTTGCTTAGTGACTGGGTTATAAATGAGTTTTAATGGATACATCTGTGAAGTGCCAGTCAGTTGCCATTCATCTGAACTTCAAGAGTTCCAGTTAAATATTTAAGTTTAACACCTTTCACTTTTTCACAAAATGTTACCAACCTATCATAAACATGGATTTCAACACCTGTTACTATGGGTGTCCTTTAGACCGACTGCTTCGTGACTCTGTGAAGTTGCATGATTTCCATGAATGGTACACTGAATATTGCTTTCGATACTTAAGTGTAATCTTTTTTTTTTTTAAAGATTTTATTTATTTATTTATTTGACAGAGAGACACAGCAAGAGAGGGAACTCAAGCAGGGGGAGTGAGAGAGGGAGAAGCAGCTTTCCCGGCGCCAAGCAGGGAGCCCGATGCAGGGCTCAATCCCGGGACTGCAGGATCAGACCTGAGCCAAAGGCAGATGCTTAATGACTGAACCACCCAGACGCCCCTTGAGTGTAGTCTTTTCCAGAACAATTTCTAGTTTTCTAACCCTAAGCTTAAACTCTTACTATTTTAGTTAATTAAATCAATTTTTTTTTCTCCGTCTGGGTGTTTTGCTTCCCCCCTGACATGAGTTGATCTGTCCTATGTGCAGTAGGAAAAATGTGCAGTAATTCCAGGATCATGGTCTTCCTCGAAGGTTCCTGAGACTCCTGAATAAGAGATTAATATTCCACTCCAATGCAATGTATCCCAGTTGATAACGTGCCCTTGGGTGCTGAAAGACATGGTAACATTCTTTTATAAAGCAAAATTTCAGACTCGTGACACATACTCTTCCTGATAAGTTATATAATCCTTTCCTTTATTCCATCTTTCTACTCTAGTATAATATTTTGCAGTTAAATATTTTTAAACACACTTTAAACAACTTTTGCTCATTACAAAATAACTATGTCTGCCACTTGCCAGGAGTTGTTCATTGTTTATACCACCTTGTGCCACAGTATATAAATGGCATTCTATGAAGAATGTCAACATTTTTAGTGAGGGTAGATTTTCTTAGCATAAATTTAAATTTGAACTTCACAGTGTTTTGGAAAACCAACTTCCAGGTTCCGTTGTCTTTGCACCTCAACTCATCTTTCCACTATTTGATGCATAAATGATGCTCTTACATCATAGGTGCTGCAATTTTCATATAACATTAGCTGGTTTTTGGCTTGGAAAACTTTGTCCATGCTGCATCCATAAATACAGAAGTATAAATGGCATGCATTATGGTATGTGCATTTAAAGTGAAAAACCAGAATTTTTTCCAGACTTTGGTGCTGTGTGTGTGTGTGTGTGTGTGTGTGTAGCAACATGTATAAATTTATCATAGTTTTGTTAAGCCAATTTATGATATTGCTGTAATTTGAAATCAGAAAATTTTTGAACATGTATCTAGAGTTTATAAGGACAACGAGAATATTTGAAAACGAGATACTCAGGAAAGCGAGAAGGTAAGTTCCTACCCATGTGGAGCAGAGGGTGTTTTGGATCAGACCAGATGTTTGAAGCGGGAGTTGGAGCATGGTTGAAATATAACTGGGTCTTGTTTAGTTATCCAAAGTTGACTTAAATGAGACTGGTAATTAAAGAGGAGTATAGTTTACATTAGCCTTTATAATGCTTTGGTTGTCAGCAAAATGACTTGCTCTTAGGGCCAGGTGCTTTAGTCAAAATTATTTAATTAGGTATTTCCTACTTGAATCAACATCTGATTATAGTAGATGTTGTAGCACTAAATACTGGCTTAATGATTCTTGGAAGAAAAAAATGCTTGTTTTCTTTGATTTAGGGCATCTTAGGGAACAGTTTTCCCTCTCGTAGCATTCTTTTCTAGAGGAGGGTCCTGTTAACTTGTTTTCTGTGTGTGTGTGTGTGTGTAGATATATGGCATTTTCTTTGTCACTTCCAATTATAACTGTAAAGAAATATCAATAAAAATTCTTAGTAACCCAGCATGGTTTAGTCATCAGACTCACCAGCAAGTAAGTCTACTGTGAGAGAACAGAGTCGGCCACAACTAAATCACCAGCATGTGAAGTCATACTGTCTTCTACTTCCCACTCTTTTTTTTTCTTATTTATATACTATTCTGGTTAAAGTTTAATATTTTGGTGATTATAATTGTGGGCAGAACAAAAATGTATGTCATTTTGAACTGTACACAGAAAAGACATCAAGTTCTTAGATTTGAAGAACTATTTAAAATATGATTATAACTTCAAGCAGAGTTAACTCAAAAAACTACTTTTCTAGGGGCACTTGGGTGGCTCATTTGGTTGAGCGACTGCCTTCGGTTCAGGTCATGATCCCGGAGACCCAGGATCAAGCCCCACATCAGGCTCCCTGCTCCGCGGGAAGCCTGCTTCTCCCTCTCTCACCACCCCCCCCCCCCCCGCTTGTGTTCCCTCTCTGGCTGTGTTTCTCTCTGTCAAATAAATAAAATCTTAAAAAAAAAAATACATTTCTAGGCACATTCTGCCTATAAATGAATACCTTACATATACCAAGACTATGAGATCTATGTCTCTTTATAAAATTGATCAATTGGTTCACCAAGTAGTTATTGCCTTCCGTCAGTATTTAAGGTATTAAGTAAAATGTGAGGAAAGCAACTCTATAGATGTAACCTTTTATATGCTTAAGGGTTTGTATATAGTAGTGATTCATTTTTTAATGGGACAGTTTTCATGTACTCAAGTTAAGATTTATAAACTTATTCCCTAGCTTTCTTTGCAGCTAGCGTTGCCATAGAATAGTTCTGGCCAATGAAATATAAGACAGACTCTAATAAAAGACTTATGGGAAAACATTTACTTTTCTTTTTTTTTTTTTTTTATTGTTACTAAAAATTTTTTTTTCCAGTGTTCCAAGACTCATTTCCCATTCCCCACACCCAGTGCTCCACGCCTTAGGTGTCCCCAGTACCCACCACCAGGCTCTCCCATCCCTCCACCCCCCACCCTCCAAGTCCCTCAGTTTGTTTCTGTGTCCAAAGTCTCTGTTGTTTCATTTCCCTCCCTAGATTACCCTAGTTCCCATTTACTTTCCTTCTCCCACTGTCCTCCAGGTTACCCCTCATGCACCGCAAGTAAGTGAAACCATGGGATACTTGACTTTCTCTTCTTGGCTTATTTCACTCAGCATAATCTCTTCCAGTCCAGTCCATGTTGCTACAAAAGTTGGATATTGTACCTTTCTGATGGAGGCATAGTATTCCATTGTATATATGTACCACATCTTCTTTATCCATTCATCTGTTGATGGGCACCTTGGCTCTTTCCACAGTTTGGCGATTGTGGCCATTGCTGCGATGAACATTGGGGTACATATGGCCCTGCTTTTCACTACATCTGTATCTTTGGGGTAAATGCCCAGTAGTGCAATTGCAGGGTCTTAGGGTAGCTCTATTTTTAATTTTTTAAGGAATCTCCACACTGTTTTCCACAGCGGCTGCACCAGTTTACATTCCCACCAACAGTGTAAGAGGGTTCCCCTTTCTCCGCAGCCTCTCCAAAACTTGCTGTTTCCTGTCTTGTTAATTTTGGCCATTCTGACTGGTGTAAGGTGGTATCTCAGTGTGGTTTTGATTTGAATTTCCCTGATAGCTAGTGACGCTGAACATTTTTTCATGTGTCTGTTACTTTTACTTTTCTGATTAGACATTGCTTTTCCTCCTGTTTTGTTTTCTTCCCTGGAAATAAGAACATATCACTTATAATTTTAAAAAATACTTTATACTTATCAAAAGAAGACTTTTAGACTTCTGTGTACTAAAATTTTTATAATTATTAATGTAAGTATGTGACCATGGAATGACTTTCTAAATTTGTACGATGTCTTCCATCTGTTGCCCCTAGAGGTAAAATAATTTGTATCTCCTTTATTTCCAACACTTTTTGCATGGCTGATGGATTCACTTAAAATGTTATTTATGTTCATATTTTGTAAATATTTTAAGAAACCACATTTCAAATAAATAAAAATTTTGTCTATGGAGAAGTCTATACGTCTTATCCCTTCTCACTGTTACAAGTGTTACTAGTTTGGAGGTGACTCCTAACCAACTCTTTTGGAAAATGGAAGCTAGAAAGAAGAGAGAGAGAAAATTCTGGAATTTAGAGAGTGTGTGTTGGATGAGAAGTCTCAGAAGTGACAGGGAAAAATATGCAAACGAAAATATTTTTTTATCTTCA
Source organism: Spilogale gracilis (assembly GCA_004023965.1). NCBI lineage: Eukaryota > Metazoa > Chordata > Mammalia > Carnivora > Mephitidae > Spilogale > Spilogale gracilis. The sequence continues at coordinate 237,975 of PITA01000753.1, forward strand.
TTCAGATTAATGAATAATTAAGCACCTGGACTGTGCAAAAATTGTGTTTGATTCCAGGCCTTTACAAGCTTGAATTTGTCATCCTTGCATCAAGATGGGAAATTAGGAAAGCATGCTAATTTAAATTTAAAGCAGCTGGAAATATAATCCATGGCATAGAGGCCCATCTTCTCATCTGTCAGCAAGTGCTTACAAATACCACATGGACGGTTTTAACTGCAATTATAGAACTCAATGGAATGTTTAGAGGTGATTCCAAGAATGTGATTGGCCAGCATACAGGGCACTCATTCTTAAGAAAAGCTCTGTCCAACACAAATTTTAAATGTATACAATCCCTTCTAGATGGATGAAGAGTTTCAGCTTAACATTTAGGGGAAGAATACTATCAAATAGTAAGAAATGTAGAACCTTAATTTACCATTTCTAATAATGGTTTATTTATAAAAACAATACACCTCCCTTTCAGTTAGGGTTTTTTTTTTTTTCGCCCCTTACCTGTAAAATTATGAAACTGGAGCCCACAGGCCAAACTGTAGTAATCTGAAATGATTAAAGATTTTATACCTGACAAGCCTTCTCCCTGGAGATTACTTGCTTCCCCCTGGAGCTGTGGATTTATTATCCTCCACTACAGGGTGGCTAAATGTCTTAAATTCACTTCTGCCACGTTATTTGCCATCTGGGAGACTGTTAGGTGGTGAGTTAGCTATATTCATGCAATGGACTTCCTATCTATACTCAAGGTACTTTGACCATATCTGGTCATTAAAATCTGATTGATTGTGGTTCTACTCTGAGGCTGAACCAATTGATTTCTAAGATACTCTTACTTGACAATCTAGAGACTACAAATCATCTGCAGGAAGCAACACTAAATGAAGCATGTGTTCTAATGTATTCCTTCAAGACTTCTTCTGGACGATGAAGTGTATTTTCACTCACTGAGTTTCTATTGGGATATTATTTTAATTTCTAGAATTTTTCCCATTTCTTTCTTTTTTGATATTTAAGTTTTCAGTTTCATATTCTTTCATTTTGCATGGTATAGCCATTTTAAATGAGGATAATTTTTTTGCCATAGAATAAATGTTTGACCCACCTCACACATTTAGACTACTAGCATAACTAGATATAGTTACTGTCACAAGCAAAAGTGATCCTTGGATCTTGGTTTCTGAAGATATTATCTACATATTACCTTCTGGCATATTTAAAACCTAACACTTATAAAGTTAATTTTCACGATTATTAATAAATTGAAATCACAGTATCAGCCACAATTCATATTTAACGTTCAGCTTCATCCTATTAAACATCATTTGGTTAATTATATATTAAGTAGTCCTAGACCATAAATTATTCAAGAATTACAACTATTTGCATGTCATAAATCAACTGTATATTATGTAGTACTGATTTTGTTTTTATTTTCTTTTTCCTGGCAGCATGCTAGGAACAAGTATATTCCACCAGCAGAGTATAAGAACTTACCAATTACCCAGTATTATAAAGAAATGAGGTTGTCTCTGTAAGTGAATTTTCTGGAATCCTGCAAATTAACCCTTTAAGGATAATACCTCATATTTTTGTTGTGCTGATTAAAGCAGTTTAAACATAAAGTCATTTTAATAATTTAACTATAAAATAAGAATTATGGCTACTTCCCATTGGTCTTCCTACCACCATTACTTCCCACTTCTATTTGCAGTGGCCTTTGCACTTTCTTTTTTTTTTTTTTTTTTTTAGATTTTTTTTTTTATTGTTACTAAATTTTTTTTTCCAGTGTTTCAAGATTCATTCCCCATTCCCCACACCCAGTGCTCCCCGCTTTAGGTGTCCCCAGTACCCACCACCAGGCTCTCCCATCCCTCCACCCCCCACCCTCCAAGTCCCTCAGTTTGTTTCTGTGTTCAAAATCTCTGTTGTTTCGTTTCCCTCCCTAGATTACCCTAGTTCCCATTTGCTTTCCTTCTGCCACTGTCCTCCAGTTTGCCCTTCATGCACCGCAAGTAAGTGAGACCATGCGATACTTGACTTTCTCTTCTTGGCTTATTTCACTCAGCATAATCTCTTCCAGTC